>JAASFF010000141.1:784018-1187697 GCA_013365195.1 Cercospora citrullina
GCAAGGTCTTTGCTGTACCGACGACATTACACATGCGCGTACTGAACGCGGTCCCCCCACGTTCACGCCCAGCAGCGTATACGTGTAACGAAAATGATTTCTTTCATCATCATCAATAATAATGTCAACTGCAAATTCGGTCCTCTAGTTACTACCTACTCTACTGTTCTGCCGATTTTGTCCATGTCGATTAATGATAAGACTACGGAGATTTTCTCCAAAAAAAAAGCCTATAAAATCACAACAAACCATATGATGACATGAAATCGTTGGCACAAACACGGCAGAGAAAAAAATAATAATCTGTTGAGAGGAGAGTTTCTGCTAAGTTAGTCTAGTGGTGGTGGACCTTCGGCATGTGCATTGATGAATGAGAACGCCCACCCAGCGCCCACACCAGAAACATCACTAACTACAGTACTTTATTAAAAAAAAAAGTGACTTTTTTCCGTTGCCGAAAGGCACATACATACAGGTACCTCTCATCATGCAACTATGCGATCAAACAACCACATCGGCCTCGGCGACGGTAGCTCGTCGTGCTACGTACAGTATACTGATGAGTTGGTGATGAGTGAGAGGCGGTACGGGTACGATGGAACACACGATACATGCGAGCATGCAATGCAATACAATGCAATGCAGCGCTCCGGAGTCGTTTGCCGTCGCCCCGGCGCGAGCGAGCGAGCAGCAGCAGCACCAAAGTAGTGATCGGCAATTTGGAAGTGCAGGTGGGAAAGCAAGGGAAAGCAGGATGAGATGAGATGAGATGGTGAAGACGACAGCCAGTGCAGCTCGTGTGCATGCACAAGCGCGACAAAAGTTGATCGATCTCTCTCTCTCTCTCTTCGTCAGAATCGTAGCTTTTGTAGAGTTACTCTGCATGAGGACGCAGGCAGGGTGTGGGTGCCCAACAAAGCCGTCCACAAATGCGAGTGCGAAATTCTAGGCGAGGTGAATTGATTGATTGATTGATTGATTGGGAATCTGATGCCTGCAAGTTCTTTGCACAACACACCAGCAGAGCGCAAGCCTGCGACTTTCCGCTTCGCCAAACTGCAGCCGGCGTCGATCCTGCGACCAGGGGTGTGTCGCTCGTTTGAAAGCCGCCCACAGCGGTACTTGTCCGCCTTTACGGTACCGATGTGGATTCCGTCCGCCGCCTTCTCTTGGCAATGAACAGAAGGGCATGCAGCATGGTCCGAGTACATTTTCGCTGCCGAACTGACGCACAGGCTTGTGCAGGGGAGTCTTTTTTAATTCTTGTACTTTCTCAGTTAGTATGGTGAACAGGATACCCATATCCGCACCCAAAATTCCACCCCACGCCCACTCCACTCTGCACGTAGGTCGCGCGCATGCATGCATGCATGCTGGTGGGAAATCCACGGGGCCGTGCTTTTAAGCCGAGACATCGTGTATGCTGTATGCAACAACCCGGCAGAAGGAGATCCGTCCAGCATATGACGCTAGCGAGATGCCGAAACGCGCGAGATCTCTGGCCGCTTGACGCTGTGAGCGTTGGTTGCAGGGCCGGACTTGCAGCTGGTCGAAGTCTTCTGCCAAGATGATCCGGTCCGGTTCGAGGCCGTTTGGCCAGGAACAGACAACACTGACACGTCGTAATCGTGCGATCACATTCTCAATCCCGCGCAGAGGGAATCACTGCAGTTGCGTAGTGGACCGGTAATGTTGCGGCGGTGCAGTGCGTTAGGTGCGTTGACGGAACCACGCGAGTGCTCCGGTGGTCACGTCGGATGAACCTCCGGTTTCACGGACAATGAGCCGTTATCGAGATGCTGTCGACGTGCCTTCCCATCTTCTCAAGGCCGGACAGGCCCTGTCGTCGTCGCCTCACCTTTCATCATGGAAGCGATTCTGCAATGATTCAGAGTCCTCGCTCCCACGCTCGTCATCTCGATGCGATGCCATCTCGCGATAAGCAGGATTGTTCAGATGATCTTGTTTACCCTTCTTCTCCACAATATCGAGATATGCGAATTCTCGCCTCGCGAGCTGGACATTGACTCTGGCAGCATTGTAGGATGCTTCGTCACTTGGCATGACCACCGCCAAGTTCGTGTTCTCCGTCAGGCGCGTGATGAAGAACATGAATGCACCGGTTTTGATTTGCATCTCCGCAAACGACACTTCGGAAGGCATCATTCCCGTATGCTTGGACATTGAATGTTTGTGCGTTTTCAAGATGCTGCTGATCCGTTCGAAGCGGTCCGTGTAGGGATTATTTGCCTCGCTACCACGAGTGATGTGCGTCACCACTAGACATGTGGTGCGCTCGTAGAGGATCATTTCCCGCGCATCCAGGAGCTCCGCGAGCTTTTCTAGCATCCCTTCGATGACAGTTGCATTTGGCACTAGGAAGTAGATGACCTGTGTCCATGCCCGATAGAGACTTTGGTCCCAAATGGAGCTTTGGCAAATGTCGACTTGCTTGCCGGCGAAGCCTTCGTCCTCGCACGTGGCACGGATGTCTTTCACTTTTTGGGCATACAGGGCCGCTTTCTGGTCCGAAGGGATCAGATCCATCTTGTGCACGAGGACAAAGATCTTGCTGGTCGGACTAAACTCCTGCAAGGCGCGGATCGTATTGGCGAAGCTCAGCATATCCGGAGCAGCTTCCCTCGATGCGATATCGAAGACGAAAATCAGTACAGCAACCGATGTGAAGACATGTGATCGTTGATTGGTCAAGTAGGATTCGACAAAGGAGTCTTGACTGTGAGCGGGTGTCAGTTCACCTACCATGGCCCACGAACGCTCTGGGCGAATTTGCTCACCCGCCACAATCCCAGAGATTCAACATGAGATTGCCCATGAATTTGATGTTACTGTGCTCCACATCTACTGTCGCTCCGAGCCTCCTGACGTCCTTGGCAACGTAATTTTGGAAGATGATGGAGCGCATGGAGGACTTGCCAGCGCCGGACCTGCCCATCAGCAGGACTTTGCGCTGTTTGTGGCGCTTGCTGCGCTCCGCGGTGCTCATGATGGGCGTATCTTTCCGGCAGAGCGCGAAATCGCAAGCGTTGTGTCGCGTGGGCGGAAAACTGTATAGCTGAGGATTGGTGAAGTGGATGGCGGTTGCGATGGGCAGCCGGCGACGGACTGGGAAGTCATGTCTTGGCAGCGTCACTCTTTCCTCCACGACTTACTCTCTGCCTACGTTCTCTGCGAACTCGTCAAGCATTGTGACTCTCACCGTTCTTGCAGTGTGCATTTCGACTCTGCAAGCAGATACTCAGACATGCTGTCAAATCTATGAATTACTCACTTGTACGAATTCCGAAAGCGGGCGAAGCCTTCCTGTAAATGCGTCGCTCGATCGCCGTACATCGCCAATAGAACTTCGGCGATGGCGGGCTATAGAGTGAGTTTCGGAATTCTTTGGTAGTCATTGGCAAGATCTCTTGACTGTGCACTGCTATTCGACCGACGCTATATTATTCTACTAATGCGGAGTCTATGCGGCCGGACATTACATCTGCAGAACAACAGCGTACATGACAGACATTTGTCACCTTCGAAGTCAACATAGTCTTTGAGACTAGTTCCACTGTGGTCTGTCAAGACATTGATGGCGCCCACATGAAACTCACGCGGTGACGCGGGCAATGTGGCATCACATGCTTATTCAGAACGAGGCGTTTTTGTTAAACTTTGAAAAAGACAGCGTCAAACTTTCCATTCGGAAAGTTTCGAGGAGTAGTTCGTCCAGATGGTGATCACCTCGGCATGCCTAACACATTCGGCAGCCGCAGCTGCTAGTCCACGAATGGGCTGTGCTCCGATAGGGTTCGAAGCGTCCGCGATCATCTATTAGCCGTACGGGCACAGGAGCGAGCATGTTTTAGGCGGTCTTTTCCTGTTCTGAAAGCCCTAACTTAGAGGAAAACTATGGAAGCTGGGAAGCAAAGCTACCATTAGTGGACTCATATATGCCGAGTCTGGTTGATTTGCTAGTACCGACAGGTCGGTTTTGAGCTTCTTGCCTGTCGGAGTCAAGTCCTAGAGCTCCACCTTGAGATTGATGCGAGCGAACACGGTCTGAGAGAGTCAGTTGTTCCTCTTGGCAGTGTACGATGATGATCAAATGTGAAGTATTTGGAACATGTCTTGCCGCAGAAAGATAGACAGTCTGCGCCGCTAGGCGATAGTGCAAGATCCTTTGCAGCCAGTAGATGAGCTGAGGATCCCGCTGCCCGCACGATCGCTGGGTAAGAGGCGGACTTCTGGCCACAATGGCTTGGTGTATGCCAAGTTATCGTATCGCCCACCCTGCTGTGCTTCGGCAGCCACGAATAGAGTACCACAGCAGAAGAGACCTCGCGTTCCATGCCGATCTTGTGCATTTCCCCTTTCAGTAGACACACTCTTCATAGTGACGCCATGATCCTGCGAGCGGGCGTAGCAGCTAGCCCTGCTCAGCCATGCTGTGTGCCTCTTTCCAACATATACCGTCCAAGGTGTACCTCGCGTAAGAGTAGCTCCGGATCGTGTCGCAATGCAGCCGGAAGGGGCGCCCACGAGCTAGTGATCATAAGCCGGACAAATTTTCGCGAAAGCGAGTCGATTGCTTCTTTTGACATGTGTGCAAACTGCAAAGGATTGAGGATGTACCGTTGTAACTGCTAACAAGGCTCTTGTTCGGTTATTCGTGATCTGCAAGACCTTGGCCTTGCGTTTCTGAGCCGGATCATCAGCATGCATATGTGAGCCAGAAGATTACCGACATTTGCCAGCTGAAGCACCATATACGGATTAGCCTGATCAGTCCTTGCGATTGTTGCTGATGACTTCCTGTTTAAGGAGGTATCAATGCTATCGTATTGCTGCTACTCCTCAGCCAAGAGCGACCGCTGCGCGTTTGAGGGGCAACACTACTATTGCTGGTTGACTGGTGGGAGAGCGCCATTGACCCCCAATGGGGGCCTCAGCGGGCGATTCTGTTGTCATTGTTGGAGTGTCAATCTGGTGTTTTCTTTGCCGCGGGGTTGCGATGTTCGCACAAGATTGCCTGTTCGCCGAGATGGTCTCGAGATGTGGCTCCAAGCGCTACGTTCTTCTCTGAGCGCTGGCGCAGAGCATGCAGCGGACTGTCGTTGTCTTGCTCGGACAAAGGTTAAAGAAAGCTGCAATATCTCAGAGGATGAAGCGCGCGGCAGTTGGAGGAAAGACGCGCTTCCGACGCGGCCGACTTTTCCGAGCCGCTGGCGCGCGCTGGTGTGCTTTCCTCCAAAGGCCGTTGCAAGTCAATGGAGAGAAATATTGATTGAATCACCACGGCCAGCATGCTCTCCTCTGCTAATGTCCTCAAGACATACAGGAATCCGTGTCAGCATATTGTAGCGCTCTGCAAGCTCCCGAAACAGGTGAACGAAGCACGGAAATAATGCATCTCCAGTCGTCGTCAGCCCACCTTGACGTACATATCCATGTCATAAGCCGCTGACCTCAGATAATATCATTTCGTCAACAATCCGACCTCTAGAAAACCAGCATGAAAGTCATCCTCACAGGCGCAACAGGCTTCATCGGCAGCGAGATTCTCTCCCAACTAATCGCACACAACTACATCAACCACGTCTACCTCCTCACCCGCCGCCCGCATCCAGACCCAAAGTTCAGCTCCAGCAAGAAAGTCACCCAAATTCTCCACGAAGACTTCGAAGCCTACCCCGATTCCCTCCTCCAGCGATTTCGAGACGAAGGCGTAGAAGCATGTATTTGGAGTTTAGGAGGACCTGTTTCAGCATTCAAGAATATCGATGATGCGAGGAAAGTCGGCGTGAATTTTCCTGCGGCGGCGGCGGAAGCTTTTAGTAATGGGGTAGCGTATACGATGGAGCCGTATGTGGGATATCCGGAGAAACAGCCTGCGGCGGGGGATAAGAGGTTTCCGTTTCGTTTTGTGTTTGTCTCTGGATGGGGAGCGGAGCAGGATCAGTTTAAGAGGTTGTGGATGTATGGTGAAAGTCGGAAGATTAAAGGAGCTGCGGAGAAAGCTTTGTTCGATATTGCTGGGAGGGCGGAAGAGAAGGGGATCAATGTCGGTGATGGACAGGATGCTAGTGTGAATGCGAAGCATAATGCTGGGCAGAAATATAAGTGCTTCGAGGTTATTGCTTTGCGGCCTGGGGGAGTGCTGAAAGGGGACAGTGAGGGTATGCTGAATGTGGTTACAGAGGCCGTAATACCCAGTATCGCAGTGCAACGACTTGCAAGGACTGCCATTAAGGTCGCATTTCACGGGGCCAACGGAAAGACGATACTGGAGAATAAAGACTGCTTGGGTGATGATTGGGCATTGGTGAATAGCTTCCGAATGTGAAGCGGTCTTTGCCAATCTTCTCGTTACTCTTATTGTACAATTCTTCTCGGTGCTGGCCTGTTCTGTGAATGGCCAAGACGTTCTCGCAGCCTGGCCAACATTCAAAGTCTCCTTTCCGAGGACCCATCAAAGTTGCAAAAGCTTCGGCTGCCCGCCTAGGCTGCAGACCAATTTATGGTGCTACATCAAGAAGTAACCCTCTCAGGGCACAAGAGAGAGCACTCAAGCCAAAGGGTCAAATTCGCTCACATCTGACTGCTCATCGAGAGACACGCGCTTGCTCTTCGAAGGGCTGCGACGAGCGGCGACGACACTGTCATTGCGAGACTTTGGTTCGTGATCACCAGAGCCGTTGAGTCCTCCGAGAGAAGCACCGGTAGTAGCAGCCTTCACTGAAGCGAAGGCGGCTTCGAGGCCATCGTCGGACTCTTCTTCTTTTGTTGCAACGTCCTCATCCTCGTCCTCAGAACTGCCCGGATCGGTGTACTTGCCAGTGACCGACTTTGAACGGCGGCTGGTAATCTGGCGCTTTGGTAAGGGGGTGCTCATGTTGAGTCCCTCCTCATCATCATCGCCGTCCTCGTCGGACATCGAAGTGAAGTTGCGCTTTTTTCCGCTGGCAGACGTCTTGAACGTGGTAGTGCGCTTGCTGGCTGGAGTGCGCTTGACGGCGGACTTTGGAGTTGAGAAGGCACCGCCAACAACAGATCCGGCGCCACCACTGGCTCCCTTCATGTCGCGCTTAAGCTTCGCCACATGCTCCTCGATGGCCTTCTTGGTGGGGTGGAAGGATTCATTTGCTATACAACGGTCAGTATATGTCAGCGGGGAGTGTCCTTTGGTTATACATACGGAACGTAACAGTCCAGCTCTCGGCTACATCTTGGAAATTGATCTTGACACTGCCGATAATGAGCAGCAAAAGGTGCTGGTCACGTTCGGATGTCCACTTGGGTGCCATTGGGTCGCTGAGAGGAGCGCCTAGAAGGAGGGTCAGTTTGAGGACCAAGGGCGAGGATCAGTTGTGAAGCAAGAGGCGCACGTACTAAGCTCTGTGTTGGGTTTTGTGATGTTGTGGTCGAGGTTGTGAGAGTCGCAAGTTGAGCAGTGAGTGGAAGAGCAAGTTCGAAGAAGGTCGCCTGGAAAACACACGTGCAAGTGAGGGACCTAATGCAGCTAATGCTTATGGTGCGTCGCTGCCGCCCCTTGGATTGGAAACGACTTCACATGTGAAGACATGTCGACAAGCTGCGCGAGATATTCGAACTACAGCACAGCACTGGATTGTCTGTTGCGGCACTGGCACATCAGACCGCCGAAACTCATCTGGCTGGCTTCACGTATCTTCACGTCCTTTGACGCGCGACGCGATTGTAATTCGCAAACCATGTGAACTATATGCGTGTGCAGGCATACCGGCAGGGATTACGAAAGGGGTTCAGTTGGATAGCACAAACTCTCTGTTGCCTGAGTTACAACGGCTTACAGGCAGCAGCGGCGTATCGCTGAAGGTCACAACGCAGGAAGCACAATTTGAGGTTGCTCGACCAAACATACTGCATCTTGTGCAAGAGCTGGAGATTCAAGCTTAGAGCACAGATGTTCACAGACGACGAGAGACAATGCCAATGGGTTCTTTCATGTCTCCAGAGGTTCTCCTTGACCTGCTTCGTTTCACTATCTTATGCCAATCGTGTACATTCATGGTAGCGTGCCTAATGTGCTACCTCAAGTCGCCGCTCTCGTTGTCGAGGATCCTCAACCCTGCCCATGTCTTATTGTGTGGAAGCTTCCCAGACGATCAAGTCAAGTAGTCACTGTTGATGTCCTCGTCGAAGTTGCCCACCAGGTGACCGAAACCGCCCAGTCCGTCGTCGAAATCGCTCGGAGCGTCGGCGAAGCTTGCTTCGATTGCCTCAAGTTTGATGCCATTCTTACGGCCGTTTGGAGTGGGTGTCTTGGCGATACGTCCGTTGGTGACACCTGTAGAGGATGCACTGTTAGCATAGGTTGACGATCAAGGTAGACAGCAAAGACGACTTACTAGAAAGAGCATCCTTTCTCGGGGTGTTGCGTGGAGTCTTCTTGGGGCTGCTAGCAGCGGACTTGCGGGCAGGTGTTATCTCGCCGCGCTCACCACTCTCAACTTCTGCCTTGAGGACTGCGGCTTCCTTCTTGATCTTGCGGAAGCGGTTCTCGATGGTATCTGGATAAAGTCTTAGTAAACAGCCATTGTTTCAACTGGGGCTGGCGTACCGTAAGTCGTTCCAAAGTGGAGTGCGACTTGCTTGTAGTCAATCTGTTGTGCAGTCAGTGGACCGAGCCTATAGTCAAGCAGGACTTGGTCGCGACAAACCTTGACACCAGTGGCAATGATAGCGGCAACGACTCGCTGCCAGGTCTCCTGGCTGTCCCAATTGACTGTGGACTTGCCCATGGTGGTTGGCAAATGCAGTGTCTGTCCTGTGAGGAAGCGGTTTTGCTGTGTGCTGTGTCAAGTTGTGGTGTTGAGGCCAGAGAGTAGAGCCGACGAGAAAGGCTTTCAGGTCAGTTAAGCGAGCGTAGCTTATCACCAAGTGAGCAAGTGAAGTCTTGCGAAACGTTGTGCGCGCTGGTTTCTAAATGCACGTGCGTTTGCGGCTTTGCAGCCAAAACGGATCTGAAAATGAACGGGCAAAGAACAGTTCCTCACGAGGCACAACGCCACCGCTGTGACAGACCAGGAGCCTGTTCCAGAGTCTCCAGGATGGTCTGTTGATTCGTGGATTCAATGCCTACCAGCCAGCTCCTTGCCTTCCGCTTCACATCTCACATTGAGAACAATCGGCGCTCTCACTTCACCGTTGGTGGGGCAACTTCCTCCAGAGCACGTCAAGTGTCTGGTTGACGCGAATTCACAGCACTTAACGCGTCCTCGCGAAACTCTATGTCAGCGCTCCTGGCAGAGACTAAAATGATTGCTGGGGCCGTGGGCGAATCAACGTGAAATGGTTGGGTATTTGGGCCAGCGTCCCTTGTGTCGACCCATCTCAGCAGAGAGAGCACAATGGCGACTTGAAATGAGTCACAAGCAAGTCAGAAGGAGATGGTGAAGTGCACAAATCATGCTGGATTGATGGCGAGGTGGAGTGTTGGATGGGAAGTTGTGCTGCGGGAACGGGTGAAGTTGTCGGAACTGCCGAGCGCGATCTCCACTTTGTCTTCACGTTCACGTCTGGTCATCTCTCCGCGGACTCGCCCTCGTGCAACGCGTCTGAACGCGACTGATGAGCAACACTTCGACAACATGATGCTCACGGGCTATCTTCGAGATCCTCCAGTATCTCCGACACGACTCTGCCACTCACAATGCGATGCCTTCCGCGCGACCCGAATCAGTGCAGTGCCACCTTCCTAATCGCGTATTGCTGGGGCCTAGAGATCTTGAGCTATGAAATCCCGACTTGAGATTTCCTTCACATGGTCGGGATGACTTTTGCAATTCTAGCTGGTCAGTAATCGGTTGCAGTGCTTGTTCGACAATGTCCGAAACATCTCAGCCAGAGTCGCGGAAGTTAATTGAGGATCTGTGCAGCCTTGAGGTGCCAGCAGTCCTGCAGGTCTCTCCGAACGCGAAACAAGTCCTCTACAGCACTACTTTTCAGAATGGCCACAAGAAAGGAAAGCATGCGGTGTCGACACTCTGGCTTGCGGACGTTGGTATCGTGGACTCTTCTCGACAGATCACTTCTGGCGAATTCAACGACCATCTTCCTCGCTGGCACTCTGGAAGTCAGAGCATCGCCTTTGTATCTGACAGAGCAAAGACCGGCGAGCAATGGGCCATCTACCTCTGGAACCTGCGGGATGGTGTCCCTTATGGTGAGCCTTACGCCATTACCGACGTGAACAACGAGCGGCAGATCGCTGCCTTCGAATTCTCACCCGACGGCAAGAGCATTGCGTATCTCTGCGCCGATGCTGAAACCCCAGAGCACAAAGCTCGTAAGGACATTGGCGAAGACTGGCAGGTTTGGGGCCAAGAGTGGGTCAATGCGCACCTGAACACGGTTAACATCGAGACCAAGAAGACTTTCCGCCACGCTGGTGAAGATGCACGCGGTAACAAGTTCGACAACCATGTGACTGCGCTCAGCTGGGGGCACGACAGTCTCTCGCTGGCTGTCGTGCACACAAGCACATCGCATATCGAAGAACCTTTCTTGACGGGCTCGCAAGTAAGCCTAATCAAGCTATGGTCAGACGACTGTTGGTCCGCTGAGGTAGGCCCCATAATCTCCATTATGATACATTCGCATTGCTTCAGGCGGTCTCTTCCAAGATAGCCTTTCGATCTGCTCTAAACATACTGACTGAGCTCAGCTTATCCTTGATCTCCCAACAGCTGTTTTCAAGATCATTTGGGGCTCGGACGACAAGTTGTACTTCATCGGCGGCGTTCCTCTTGACAAGACCTGCGGCGGAACTGCGGTGTATTCTTTTCCAGCGCGAGCAGGCGCAGAACTTTCAAGAGTCGCTTTCGGCGTCGAGGACGATGCAAAGCAGCTTGCCAGCACCGGCGGCGCCCTTATCGGCTACGCAGAACGAGGCTTGCACGATGTACTCGTCATGCTGCCAGGCCAGGTCCTACACAGCCAAGCTAAGTGTATCAAGGCCTTTGATGCCGGCTCCAGAGATGATGGCGAGGAGCTGATTCTCGCCATTGTTACCTCGGACATCAACACACCTAATGAAGTATACTCGACTTCGCCAACAAACACTGAGATGATTCGCTTGTCAAATCATGGCAAACTGTTCAGTGACCGCAGTTTCGGCTCCTACAACCCATTTTCATGCTCATCGTTGGATAAGGAGGTTCATCTGGATGGCGTTTTCTTGACTCCAAGCTGGAGCTTGCCAGCAGCTCCTCAACCTACCGTGGTCTTGATTCATGGAGGTCCGACAATGCGCAACTCCAACGAGTTCGATACGTACTTGTTCTACTGGACGCCTTTCTTATTGCACCATGGGTACTCGGTCCTGCTCACGAACTATCGTGGAAGCACTGGGAAGGGGGAGAAGTTCGCCTCCTACAGCCTAAAAGGCGTAGGAAGATTCGATTGGGAGGATGTCGTGACAATTACGAACCATGCTATCAACCTCAAGTACGCTGACCAAGACCGCCTGCTGGTAGGCGGCATTTCGCAAGGCGGATTCCTCACGTATCTCTGTGCCACCCGAAACGGATCATTGTTCCCCTGGAAGTTTCGAGCAGCTGTACCTCTGAATGGCATTACCGACGCAGACACCATGTCTCTGACTTCTGATCTCGGTGCATCGATCGAGATGGAATTAGATGTTGCTGGATCGCCATGGACGCAGTCGAAAAGTGATACGCGGAACCGGCAAGCTAGTGCTATCTGGGAAGTTGGCGAAGCAATGCGCAAGTCCGAAGCAGAGAGGGCGATGATCCTCCCGCCGATGCTTATCATGCAAAGCGAGAAAGACGAGCGTTGCCCGATCGAGCAAGGCATAGGCATGCGCAGGGCTCTGAGTCATTACGGCTTGCCCTTTGAGTTCGTTGTTTATCCGCGACAATCCCACTTGCTGATAGAGCGGAAGTTCTGGATTGATATGGCGGAGAGACTCGTGCGGTGGTGTGAGCTGCATATTGGTCCGCTCGCGAAGTCAGCAAGCCAAGTTGGCTGACAAACCTTTCCATCCTGCAGCCACAATCCAGGATCCTTCGCCACGCATTAGCAATCGCACAAACCCAGCGGCATATACCGAGCAGGCTGTCTCGACGCGGAGCAGAACTGTGTCCGATAGACTACGACCACAAAGCAATGTTTTGTCATGAGGTCTCCGGGCCTTTTCATGTCGTCAAGATTCGGGATTCTAGCTCCGCTGGAGCTGAAGCCTATGTCCGAGACAGCAGTTTGAATGACTTGATCTATGAACGCATCACGCTGACAAAGTACATTGGAGGAAGAGTCACCACCCGCGGCCCTGCTTCTGCATGGGCATGATTGGTGTGACCGGAGAACAGCAGCTTGAAGTCAGAAGATGGCGTCTATTTGCCTGAGACTGTGCGGCAACCGAAGCCCAAGCTCTATCTGGTGCGAAGCTTAGACAAGCATACAGGTAGTGGCTGGCCGTGTCCCATCGCCTGCGTCGATAGCACCGCTGAAATACTGCTCACGCCCATACTCCTAGCGTTCGCTGGCACACACTAAACATCGAGGTCAGAAGTTGGAATTGCAGAGAGCTTCTGCTCTGGACTTCATAACACGAGTGAGACCTACGTTACTGGGATGGACTTGATTCGAGACGCCCCAATTGGCCAGTTGGTCCGCTGGCTTACCAACAATCGAGTATTGCAGTATCCCGAGGAAATGGCCGGCTTCCGTTGCCCAGCAAGCTATACTCAGCGGAAAGAGGTTGCAGAGAAGGCCCAGTCCGAGTCTGTTCCACGCACTCTGACTAGCCAACTGACAGACCCCGATTGTGAGATCGACGCAAGGGATAACGAAAAGAAAGACCTGGAGCCCGTAGAAGAAGGTGCCCAGGATGAATCTCCCAGAATTTCGGGCATCGATCGTCCGACTTTGCAATCCATGCCGACAGCTCGATAAGATCTCGAGCGTGCTCTGACTACCGAGGACTTGGAGAAGCTAGAGACGACAAAAAGTCACATGGAGCGAGCTGGCACCCGCGCCACCTTGCAGCAGATCCGTACACAAGCAGAACTCGAAGCTGCCTTCACTGCATCCACCATCGCGAACGAGCCCAGTCGTGCGATACTGCCACAGCGAACAAGCAACGGAGATATCCTGGTAGACTGGTACACTGAAGGGGATCCAGAGAACCCCCAGAACTGGTCAAGTGGAAGGAAGCTCGTCGCTTCATCTATGATATACATCTACACGATGGCAGTGTATATGGGATCCTCGATCATCACCTCCTCGACTGAAGGTATCATGGAGGAGTTTCACGTCGGTCCACCAGCCGCCAGCTTGACTCTTGCACTTTATACGTTGGCTTACGGCATTGGACCACTTCTCTTCTCTCCATTAAGCGAAATACCAAGCATTGGCAGAAATCCGCCTTACATGATCACACTGGCAATTTTTGTCATTCTTTGCGTGCCTGCAGCTCTAGTACAAAACTTTGCCGGCCTGCTCGTGCTTCGTTTTCTGCAAGGCTTCTTTGGATCACCCTGCCTTGCCACTGGTGGAGCGAGTCTGCAGGACATGTACAGTTTGATCAAACTGCCTTATGTGCTCTGCATTTGGGCTTTTGCTGCAACTTGTGGTCCAGCGCTGGGACCACTCATCTCAGGGTTCTCAGTCGCAGCTGAGGACTGGCGGTGGTCTCTTTGGGAAATGCTTTGGCTCAGCGGACCGGTGTTCATTGGCATGCTCTTCTTCCTGCCCGAAACTTCTACAGCCAATCTCTTGCTGCGGCGAGCGCAGAGACTGAGGAAACTCACTGGAGATTCAAGACTGAAAGCTCAATCTGAAATTGATCAAGCAAATTTGAAGCCAAGAGATATCGCCTTTGAAGCTCTGGTCAGGCCACTACAACTTATGGTCATGGATCCTGCGATCGCTTTCACGGCAGTCTATGTGGCGTTATGCTACGGAATATACTATTCTTTCTTCGAGGCCTTTCCATTGGTATACATCGCGATGTACGGCTTCAATCTCGGCGAGCTTGGATTGACATTCCTCTCCATCACCGTCGGCGTCGTACTGGCCATTGCAGCATTCTATGCATATCTCTACTACATATTGGAGCCGGAGATTCGCAAATATGGCTTAGGTGCGCCTGAACGACGTTTGATCCCAGCTCTGTTCGCTTCGTTCTTGTGTCCCATCGGGCTCTTTATCTTTGGTTGGACCTCCGACCCGGATATTCACTGGATTGTCAGTGTGATTGGCATCATGATTTTCACAATGGGTATCTTTGTGATCATGCAATGCATCTTCGTATACCTTCCTCTGTGGGTCCCTCTCCACGAACATCGATTTGACTGTTTACTAATCTCATACAAGGGTCTACCCACAATACGCAGCATCGCTCTTCGCCGGCAACGATTTCGCTCGATCGACGCTTGCGTTCGCAGCAGTGCTATTTTCCCGCCCAATGTACCTCAACTTGAACATCGGGCCCGGCACAAGTCTTCTCGGCGGCCTCACTGCTGGGTGTATTGCTGGTGTCTTTGTCCTGTACTTCTTTGGGGAAAGACTTCGTGCCCGGAGCAGGTTTAGTGCCAAGTAAGGCGTACGTAGCGGCCGAGGCTGCAGTGTCATGGACTCAGCTCTGCAAGGACCTCGACTCTTCTTCAGACCTGACAAGCTCACTCGTCACTTGTGAACAGCAGGCTTGCGATGTTAGCGCTGGTCTTGGTGTGGCTTGGCTTTGGGCATAGCTTTTGGGCCTGGTGTTTGAGTGTTCTTCGGAATCTGATGAGTGGCTTGATACGCTCGTAAAGTGATCACTTTGCAATTTGCCAATGAAGGCATCGGTCGGCTTCTTGCTATCAGTTTCTGGCAAGCAATTCGCAAACGTCAATCGGTCGGGACGCTCAATCGGTGCCGAGATCCCGATCTTTTCGCTGACGACAGTTGTCGTGGGAGCTCCGACAAGGATGGGCTGGCCCTCTTGTGCGTAAGTTACAGAAAGCAGAAATCACATGAGCACGGTTTACGCACACGCCTTACAACCTCAGTTGTGGCTCAGAGGCATCAAACATCTTGGCATTCGACTACTCCACACCTTCGTGCTGACATGCATATCCTGAAACACGATGCGAGTATCAGCTATGCTCCAGCTCTACCATAAGCACCAAACTGCTCTCGAGCATGAAACTTCAAGGCCTAGGCTTCGTCATGTTCAGCCTTGGTGCATCTGCTGGCCAGTGGCTATGATCAGACGTTGACAGGCTAAGCAGAGATTCTCCTCACTCATGGTTTCCTGGACGGAAATGCCAACGCTACGAGATCGAAGTGTCCTCCCAACTTGCTGGCATCTTTACTACAAGTTTACAAGCAATGAGCCTGACAAGACGACTTGGCAATTGGCGAGAACAGGTGATACTGCCTGGAATGCAGACGCGTAGCACGTTTGTGGCTCAGGAAGCCAACGCTGTACGATCGTATAGAATCACTAAACTGGCAGTGATGAGGCAAGAGACATGTATATAATGCTGACGCAGAGTCTTCAAAGTGGACATCTCACAATTCAGAAACAACACAACAAGTCAAATAAGATACCACAATCGTCAATTCGTTACCTTCCAACTTCAAACATCGTTCAAAATGAAGGCACACTCTGTACTCGCCTTGATCACCATCGTTGGCGGCTTGGTACAAGCTCTTCCGAACAACATTGCCGCTCGTGATCGCGATGGCGGTAGGTCCATTGCTTCAAGCATTCGGGCTGCACTGACAACGTGACAGATAACTGGCGTGACGTCGAGCGAAAGTTCAAAGATGAATACCATGAGGTCAAGGACAAGTTCCGTAATGTACTGCCCGATGAGTGGGATGACCACCGCATCAAGTTGAAGGTGCGAGACGCGGACGATGGGCCAGATGGTGGACCTGATGGCCCAGGAGGCAAAGGAAAGGGTAAAGGTAAAGGCAAAGGCGGACCCGACGGCTATGGCGACGATGGCCCAGACGGCGATGACCGCGATGAGAGAGAGAAAGACGACGGACCGGATGGAGATGACCGCGACGGAAGAGAAAAGGACGATGGCCCAGATGGCGATCGCCCAGAAGAAGATCGCGAGGACGGCCCAGATGGTGATGGTCCTGACGCTGACGGGCCAGACGAAGATGGCCCAGACAACTACGGCGACCGCCAAAACAACAACAACAACAGATACGACGAACATGGTCGCCCACAAAACAGCAACAACTGGAACAACAACCAACCACCTCGTCCAGAAAATGAAAGAGGAAATTGGAACCAAGGCCAAGGTCAGCAACAACAACCCCGTCCAGAAGGCTATAATAATCAAAATGGTGAGCAGCGTCCACGCCCTAACAATCCCGTCGTAGGCAATCAGCTGAGCAAGCGTCAGGACAACCGCCCAGACGGCGGAGATTTTGATTCTGGCGCAGCAGCCGATGGGCCCGATGGCGACGTTGATGGGCCCGATGGTGATGTCGACGGCCCCGACGGCGGCGATGATGGAGGGCCAGATGGAAACGGTCGTTGGAGAAATGCCGGAGGACGAAATACTTATCCTGTGATTGGTGGTGCTTTTACACTCGCTATTGTTATGGTTGCTTTGCTGTAAAACGAAATGCGATTGCGGAATTCTTTGGTTCGTTCTTCTGTCGCAAAGGGAAAAAGTTGTTGATGAGATGAGATGACGTGGTCGTGTCGGTGGTTATAGGGGAAGGTTTTGGTTGACACATGAAGCGTGACGAAAAATTGAGGGTCTTGGTTCGAGAAACATGCCAAACCCTGTTTGTGTTGTTTTGAGGGAATTGATGATGGCACTTAATGAATTACGAATGTATGAAGGGTCTTGCGAGATCGAACAGTGGCTAAGTTGTTGCTTGTTTGGTTTGATGATAGTTTTGTTGACAACTTCGGTAATCTTATTGCAGTTTGCACCTTAACTCTGTGAAAGAGCGAGGAGTCTGCCTCTCCCGCGTACTCGAATGTTTGAGTATTGCTCTGCTGCATTTCAAGATTGTGTCAGTGTCAGCTGCCAACCCAAATGCCTCGTGATCGCAAGTTCACATTGGTCAATCGTGCTTCCAGCACCAAAGGCGCCTATTAAACTCAGGTTGCCAGGGTATAGAGTTGTTTCGACAAAGGCGAAGAAGATGAAGAGAGTGCCGGTAACCGTCTGCCTTGGAGCTGTGCAATCTCTGTCAGTCGCTATATAGACACAGAGAACGTGCCTTAAGTCACAAAGTACAATCCAGTTCAGTTCACATCCAGTACACAGCCGTTCAACGATACTCAGACAGTCTTTACATCAAACTCACAATGAAGTTCAACTCGGTTCTCCTCGCCGTCGCTGCCGCGCTCAGCGTTGCACAAGGCGCTCAGATGAACGCAGAGGCCAACGAAGTCGTCGCTCGCGCCGCAGAGGCAGAGCCCCAAGGGCACGGTCCAGGCGGCAATTTCCAAGGTGGTGGCAGTGGTGGCGGCAGCTCAGGTGGCAGCTCAGGTGGCAGTTCGGGCGGCAGCAGCGGCAACAGTAACAACAACAGTAAGTCGTAAACGCCGGTCTCGCACAGGTGGAGCTAACGCGCAATAGAAGAGTGCGACGACGACGACGATGATGATGGACACTGCAACTCCGCAACAGGACTCTCGCTTCCAGTGTTCGGTAGTGTGGCTGGACTTGCGGTGGCCATGGCTGCCTTGCTGTAAAGCAGTGTTGCTGGGAAATTTTCGGGAGTTGATAGGAAGTGAGGTCTGGATAATCATGGCGAGTGGTTTGTCGACTTTGATGGAGTTGCCGGTTTCGGTGGTGGACCCTCGGACGTAAGCCTACCATAGTATCTCCATAACAAGTGTAGCCGTCGTCAGCTGTCGGAACAAGGAATCTTCGTGTCTCACTCAAACTCTCCAGGCACCAGTTTAAGACCTTTTTCACTTGGTCGACGTGCCACAAACAAGTACCGTATTGAACATAGTGCATCGAGTGGAGTCCTTCAATGGCCATTAGTGTGCTTCGAGAAATATACACCCATGAGCTATTTGTGCAGTAGTGGCATCACTCCAACACAATGGAGATTGTGGTGCCAGCCAAGGCGATTCTCCCCGCAGCTTCTCCAGAGCCTGCATTGCGTCCGCTTGGGGCTTGCTCGGCGGCGTTATGCTTACTTGAGTGACGTACGCTTACTGCGGAGAGCTGTCAAGACGTGACATCGTATTGTAAACCAGGCTTTCCATGGTTTCTGGCAGAACTCACAGAATGCCGCGCCTTCTCTTCGTGGCCTGACCAACAAATACATGCGTCCTGCATGGGTAGCAAGCGGCCATGCGTGCGACGAGAGCCCATTGGGAATTCCTGGGGAGATCATCCGGATGTTCCGCTGAGGCTCGGTGATGCCGGGTGGAGCGGTGGAGTGGTAATATGTGGCTTTGCAGTCGATGCCAAGGGCTGGGCGCAGAACTTTTCAGTGGACATGTCCGGGGGTTTGTTCGGTGTTTTCGAATGAGGAAGCAACGTCTGTGGATGCCTTATGAATCCCAGTTCACAATGAAACATAGTGCATAGGCACTAGTCACCTCATTTGCTGATCACGCCGATTCTTTGCGGACACTGTCAGCTCTGCCCGCAAAGCATGCCCGCTTCTCTGCGCCTATGCTTGAGACCAGCATTGACCAGGTAGTAGGTCGTGGCTCTCTTGTCATGATGGCTGAGCAGGCTTGTGTATCCTGCCAGCCGCCATGGCCGCGTACAGCTCAGACCTTGCGGATGAACAGGAGCTGCGTAGCGTAGTTTGAGAAGCCGTGTTCTGGGGCTTCCGGAAGGTCGCGCCGTGTATATAACATCCGCGCCGTGCTCATCCAAGCTCCCTCTACAAGTTGTCAGGACCCGGCTGCATCAAGATTATCTTTTCCAGCATAGCATCCCATCGCCATCCGACGTGGATATTCCAATATGCGTAACACAAACTGGACCTTCGCCTTGTTGGCTGCGGCCATCTGTGCTGTCAAAGGGCAGGACCTGGACCAGAATGATATTCCACAGGAGTGCCGATCCACCTGTCAGCCAGTAGTGGACACTGAAAACGTTCGTATGGCCAGTGCATAGTGGTATCGAAGCCTGCTAACAACAGACCAGAGATGTGACCAGCAATTCGACGACGATGACAACAACAACAATCTCCAGCCTGGAATTCCTGCCAACCAGCAGTACCGAGACTGCGTGTGCCAAGACCAGAACGCTGCACAAGCACTTGCTTCTTGCGTCGAGTGCGTGGCACGTTTCCCGAATTACTACTTGGATCTGGATGACAACAACAACGATGCCGATGGTCCAGATGGTCCAGATGGCGATGATGTCAATGATCCCGATGGCGATGACGGGCAAGGCCAAGGCAACAACAACAATAACAACAACAACAGGAACCAGACTGTGATCGACAATGGTATGTCTCGAGGCCGAGATTCGGGGAGCGCAATCGAAGCCGAGTGCTAACCATCTTCACAGACGTCGCTGAGTGGGCGCGTATTTGCGGCCTGCAAGTTCCTGGAGCCAACAACACAAGCCCGAACCCAACTGCTGGACCTACTGCCGCTGCTCCAAGAGTCACCGCCACCGGTAGCACGACCGTGGTGCAGACTGTCGATTGTGACGATTTGAATGACCCCGACGGACCAGACGGTGACCGCGACGACAACCCAGATGTCAACGAGCCCCAGTGCACCCGAACCACAGTGCTTCCAGTATTCGGAACCATCACCGGCGGAAACCAAACCCCAGGACCGGCTCCTACAGGCGTCTCGACTTCATTCGCCACATCTGTTGGCACTGGTGCGAACGGTCAAACGAGCACTTTCACCACCGGTGTTGCAGTCGCGACTGGTGCCGCTGCTCTCCCAGCTGAGGCTGTGTCGTTCTTCGGAGCTGGTGCCGCCGCTCTTGTCGCAGCTTTCGCCTTGTAGAAGCAGGCAGTCTTTGAGGAAGTCGTTCTTGTTGTTGCGTCGGGCGGTTGAGGGGCATTAGCCACGGCAGGCTCGAGGCCACAGTGCTTGTATCGGAAGTGGATCGTAGTAATAGCGATAGCTGATGCATTATGAGCCAACGAATAACGGACGTTTAATACTCGCTGAGCAATTCTGGTTCTGATTCATGGTTCCTTAAAGCGCACAGCGTGTTCGATGTGGCCAGGTAGCCATGAACAGTAGTATGCTATCCTGTGTTAGCAGCTGCAGGTGAGCCTGTGATACCCTGAAGGCCGCGACCGTGGTTTCCGACTCAAGTCCTGCGGGCCTGTTTTGTTAGTGATATGGAATTAGTGATATACGATTAGTCGAGGCACAGCTGAAGCTGGCAGTGTATCTTGGGCTTTTCCGGGCGAAGAGTTCACGTAAGCTCCGGAAGAGCCTTCATGTACAGGTGAAATCTGGTGAGCAGGGCAAGGAGCGCAAGCCTTTGTTTGCATTTTACTGCAGCTCGGGATGTGCAATTTGATAGTGGGCTGACAAGTCGCGTGTTCAATCCGTTCACCAAGATTTGCCGATGACTTGACACGTCGCCCACGGGTTTTCCGCATCACGCGGCATATCAACTTTCGAAGCACAGCGATCTTGCCATCAGCATGTGCCCCAGCGCGTCGTATCATCTTGCATCGCGGCTGCGGCCAAGCGTGTCGTTGGAGTTGACGAGGAAGCGACAGCCATGGCAAACGACAAAGAGCCACGCCTTGCGACACGTGGGGCGTAATAACAGTCCGAAGTAGTTTGTAAGCGGAAAAGATCGGTGCTCACGGCAAAAGCGCGTATCGTAGAGATGAATGAAGAATAGCGCAGCCCAAAGAGTTGTATCGTGAGAGTTATCTTGTATCTTCGCCTCTCCAACGAATTAGAAGTCGCTCCCCACAAACTCCCGGCTCGCCCTCGGCCAACGCGGGCTGTTTAGTGACCTCGGTCAACTTAACCACTGCGCTCTGAGCCAGCATAGGCGCAGAGCATCCTCGCATTAGCATTGAAAGAGTGTAAGGGACCTCTCAGATCGTCGCTGATTCCTTCGTTTTCCTCCTTCATCAGAGCATCTTGGATCTCACCTATTTACAGCCTGATCCTCTCCAGCATTCCTCATCTGGAGCTCCATCTCTTTCGCATCTAGGAATCATAGACTACATTCACCATGTCAGTCCCATACAAGATTGAGGCCAGCGAGGAGCTGCTCGTCGCTGGCGGAGGTGGCGGCAGCCGCGCAAGCGACCGAATTCCATTCATGGCACGCCCATTCGTGTCAGAGCGGGCTAAGAAGACACTGGATCTGGTACGCTCATACTGCACTTCCATGGTGGCGAGCCAAGGCATGCTAACGCTCTCACTAGGTCGAGAAGTTCGTCGAAGAAGAATGTATCCCCGCAGACACCGTATACGCACAGCAGATCGGTCAAGGTGTGCAAGAACGATTCAGCTCGCATCCACAGGTGATCGAGGACTTGAAGAAGCGAGCAAAGTCATTGGGATTGTGGAACATGTTCTTACCAAAGAACCACTTTAAAGAGGGAGCTGGCTTCAGCAACTTGGAATATGGCCTCATGGCAGAATACTTGGGCAAGAGTGCCACTGCCTCTGAGGCATGCAACTGCTCTGCTCCAGACACTGGCAACATGGAAGTGTTCGCCAAGTACGGCACACAGGCACAGAAGGACCGATGGCTCAAGCCATTGCTCGACGGCAAGATTCGCAGCGGCTTCTTGATGACTGAGCCAGATGTTGCCTCGTCCGACGCTACGAACATTGAGCTCAACATGCGAAAGGAGGGCAACGAGTATGTGCTCAATGGCCAGAAGTGGTGGTCCTCCGGAGCCGGTGACAAGCGATGCGAGGTCTTCATTGTCATGGGCAAGTCAGACCCAAACAACCCAAGCCCGTACAAGCAGCAGTCCGTCATCATCGTGCCATTCGATACCCCCGGCATCACCATCCACCGCATGCTGGGTGTCTTTGGCTACGATGACGCACCACACGGACACGGCCACATCTCCTTTGAAAACGTGCGAGTTCCAGCCGAGAACATGGTGCTGGGTCCTGGCCGCGGTTTCGAGGTCATTCAGGGACGTCTTGGTCCAGGCCGTATCCACCACGCCATGCGAAGCATCGGTGCTGCCGAGAAGGCTCTGGAGTATATGATCGCCCGCATGAACGACCCTCGCAAGACACCATTCGGCAAGCAACTTGCAGAGCACGGTGTCATGCTCTCGCGTGTCGCCGATGCTCGCGTGAAGATCGACTCCGCTAGGCTTCTGGTCTGTGAGGCTGCCATCAAGATTGACAGCAAGGATGCCAAATTTGCCCTCAAGGAGATCGCCGAGGCAAAGATCCTCGTTCCAAGAATCCTCCTCGAGATCATCGATGACGCTATTCAAGCCTACGGAGGTGCTGGTGTTTCCCAAGAAACTCCTCTCGCAAACATGTATGCTTCAGGTCGAACAATGAGAATTGTCGATGGTCCAGATGAGGTGCACATGCTGCAAATGGGCAGGAACGAGAACAAGAGGGGTAAGGCCTGCCTTGAGAAGATTGAGTGGCAGAAGAAGAAGGCGGCGGAGATGTGCAAGGCTTACGGTATGGAGAAGAGGGATATCCTCCAGTTGGATCGCCAAGTGGCCAAGCAGTCAAAACTGTAGACTTTTCCAATGATTAGATTATATGTATGAGCGAACGTTCGACAGCAGTTCTCTGAAGATTAAGCTCAAGTTCTCAATCATGTGAACTGGTGACCATAAGGGTGTTGTGAGAGCCTGACGCTTTCCATGTCAAGTCAAGTCGAGTCGAGTCGAGTCAAGTTCTTGCCTGAGGCGCGAAGCACCTGCCTCTCGCGACCGCCACCCAACATCTCCCGCCTTCCTGCACAACATCTCGACCAATGCACTTCTCCCCACAAAGCTCGTATCACAAACAACGCAGCATGACCGCATCCTTATCAACCGCATCGCTACCAAACATGGGCACCTCCATGTCGTATCGTACCTCCATGAAAGAAGAGAGGGATCAAGAAACCCGATTTGGGCAAAGCTATCCATAGCTTGCCTTCCAACCCTCCCACCGCACAGCAAAAGCCGGAGTATGCTGACCCTTTGCGTGCAGGCGGGTGGCATGACCCCGCTAGAAACACTACGCGATACGCGCTCACGCGTCCCTTGACTATGGTAGGTGTGTCCCATTGAAAGGGCAAAGCGTGAGTGGGATACGTTGCTACTGTCTTTATTCAGCCATTCGTCGCGTGTTGAGTCCGGACTTTTTGAGATTTAGTATATTTCCTAAGTTTCCTCTGGACAAAGCACTTCAAGAATTGTTCTTATCATCTGTCTTTCTGCTGAGGGTTATTTTTATATTTTTCTGTGGAAGACAATCAGATGTTCGGACCACTCTACGATTATCCCCTACGGGCACTGGCGGATATCTCCGCCACAGGAGGCAATGCGAAGAAGATGCCATCAACAACAGATCAACGAGTTGTGATCATCGGTGCGGGGATAGTTGGTGCCAATGTAGCAGATGAGCTGGTCTCAGCAGGATGGAAAAATATCACAGTCGTGGAGCAAGGACCACTGGGAATGCCTGGAGGATCTACATCACATGCTCCTGGACTGGTCTTTCAAACGAACTCGTCAAAAACGATGACGAAACTTGCGAAGTACACAAGAGATAAGCTGTCGTCCATTGAAAAGGATGGGCAAAGCTGTTTCAACCCTGTAGGTGGGCTGGAAGTGGCAACGATTCCAGAGCGGATGGAGGAGCTTAAGCGTAAGCATGGGCTTGCTGCGTCTTGGGGAATCGAAGCACGGCTCATCAGTCCTGAGGAGTGTCTCGAAAGATACCCACTGCTGGATAAAGGGAAGGTCCTCGGCGGCTTGTACATTCCCAGCGATGGCCTCGCTCTGGCAGCACGAGCCGTGCAACTCTTGATTGAACGCACACGGGCAGCAGGAGTCCGATACCTCGAACTTACTCCAGTTACTGGCATCGAGCGCAAGAACAACCGCGTCACCGGCGTCCAAACCACGAATGGAACCATCGCCGCCGATATCATCGTGTCCTGCGCAGGGTTTTGGGGAGTGGAAATTGGTGCCATGGTCGGACTTCCTGTTCCTCTCTTGCCACTCGCACATCAATATGCCAAGACGACGCCACTGCCTTCGCTGAAGAAGCGCAATAATCCACCAAACTGGGCAACATTACCGATCCTTCGTCACCAGGATCATGATCTCTACTACCGCGAGCATGGCGACCAGTACGGTATTGGATACTACGGACACAAGCCCATGCCTGTGGTGGCAGCGTCTTTGGGTGTGACACCCAAGCAAGTTGATGAGAAGAACATGCCATCCCGACTTCAATTTACACCCGAAGACTTTGCACCAGCTTGGAAAGAATCACAAGAGCTGCTGCCGGCAATGCGAGAAGGACAAATCGCAGATGGCTTCAACGGTATTTTCTCATTCACGCCTGATGGAGGTCCAATCTTTGGCCAACATCCCACATTGGACGGCTTTTGGGTCGCAGAAGCAGTATGGGTGACACATTCCGCCGGTGTAGCTCGTGCCCTTGCACAAACATTGACGACTGGGAAATCCGAAATCGACATGGCCGAGTGCGAGATTTCTCGTTTCGAAGATGTCCAAACAGCACCCGACTACGTCCTCGAGACGTCCTCGCAGAACTTCGTCGAGGTCTACGATATTATCCATCCCTTCGACCCCAAAGAATCGCCGCGAAACTTGCGAGTCACGCCATTCTTCCAGCGGGAGAAAGAGCTTGGTGCATACTTCTTGGAGCAAAGAGGATGGGAACGACCACATTGGTATGAAGCCAATGCAGCGCTCGTGGACCAGTTGCCGTCAGAATGGCGGCCAGTCGATCGTGATACCTGGTCAAACAAGCATTACTCTCCCATCGCAGCTGCAGAGGCGTGGAAGACAAGAACTGCTGTCGCCATGTTCGATATGACACCACTGCATCGTCTGGAAGTCTCTGGACCAGGCGCTGTGGAGTTACTTCAACGACTCAGCACGGGCGATATGTCCAAGCAGCCAGGCTCGGTCACGTATGCGATGTTGCTGGACGATCAAGGCACAATTCGAAGCGACATCATTGCATCTCGTCTCGAGGAGAATCTCTTCCAAGTCGGTGTGACGAGCCACACACATTTCGACTACTTGAGCCGCGAGGCACGAAAGCAGAGTGAGCTTTCTTCGAATCTCAGCAGATGGGTTCAAGTCCGCGATGTGACTGGTGGGACATGCTGCATCGGTCTTTGGGGTCCACGCGCTCGCGATTTGATCACCACTGTAAGCAAGGATGATTTCAGCGAAGGTGGATTCGAATATCACCAAGTGAGAAAAGTGCACATCAACGGTATTCCTGTCCGCGCCATTCGGCTCACTCATGTCGGAGAGCTCGGCTGGGAACTTGTTACGAGCGCAGAGAACGGTCAGCGACTGTGGGACACTCTGTACAAAGCTGGACAACCTCACGGAGTCGTCGCTGCAGGCCGCATTGCACTCAATGCTCTACGCATGGAGGTTGGATACCGCGACTGGGGCTCTGACATGACTACAGAACATGACCCTTATGAAGCTGGTCTTGCTGCTACGATCAACACGAGGAAGACCGGCTACGTTGGCTATGCAGCATTACAGCAAAAGTCAAGACCTTCACGAAGTCTGCGATCCCTCGTGGTCAACGATGGGAAATCTGTCGTCTTAGGCAAAGAGCCCGTCTTCATCGGAGGACAAGCAAAGGGTTATATCAGCAGCGCAGCATTTGGCTACAGTATTGGCAAACCTATTGCGTACGCTTGGTTGCCAAGCGCTGTGAGCGAGGGCGATGTTGTTGAAATTGAATATTTCAGCCAGAGGATCCAAGCTACTGTTACGCCTGATCCTTTACTGAAGTTGGCGAATAAGGCGAGGAGGACGAGCACGGGTGCTGGAAGGCACGATGTGTGGGAAGGACAACAAATTTCTGCGAGGGCGAAGTTGTAATGAGAGAAGAGACATATGAGGCTTTGGCATGTATAGGCATGGCTTGATGATTATGAGGCACTAGTGGCGTTTTGTGACTTGGTTTGAGGTTGGATACAGAGCGTAATGAAACACTTCATGATGAACTGATGTCTGCTTCATTGCTTTTCCCGCTCGACGAACGTCGTGCCATGTAGGGAGTGTCATGTAGATGACACGAATGGTGACAGTCTCCATGTCATACAGATACTTCAATCGTATCTGGAGCCATATCCTACAGCTCATGCAGACGACGTCAGCCACGCTATCATACAGACGGTCAACATCAATGCGGTGTGATGAAGGACGTGAGAGTTGGTCACAAATTGCCTAATCATCGAGATGGTGCCTTGATGATCATTCTTCACGGACTGGTCACACGATGTCTCATAGCACATTGATGACTCGGGGCCGACCATTTTACCGTCTCCAACCCAGATCATGGACGGGATTCCCATTGGAACAAGTGTCAGGCGTGTCGCAAAGGAGAACCGATGTTGTACCGCGTATGTTGGCAGACGGCGTAACGATGGACTGGGCATCACAACGGGGTCCAGACTCATCATGATTAATGCGCAATCGCTGGTCAGTGGTGCAGGTGTTTCGGGTGGTCCTCCTTCCAGATGTGGTGTTGCTATCCCACCCACGAACGAACCTGCCGCGCGCGATGATCGGCGGCGGCACGGCCCTCCTGGGCCCCTTCCCCAGGCTGATGTTCGTCTATCTTCACGGCGGCGCGCTGGATGTTGACTCCCAAACAGGATGCCACGATCCGCCATCATCAACACCCATACGCGTTCTCGACCCGCCCAAGCCTGCTGCCATCTTCCTCGCATCCCACGTGTCGCGCCGAAATTGCACGGCTCATGAAGTCAGCATGACCACGCGCCTGCCGCTGTCAGCGCCTCTTGACCCGACCGAGTGCGAGTAACCAACCGCCGCGAGCGAATGCCACCCGCACTCGTCCTGCTGAGCAAGATTGTCGTCGTGTTGCTGCCCCGCCTGGGTGATCACGATGTCGCGTAGGCGCGCTCGAGATGGCGGGCTCGGTGCAACAATAGCTGCAACAAGTCCCGCAGACCGCGCCAATTTGCCGTCACGGCGGCAGCGCAATCCAGGCGCCTCGTGTTGGGCAGCGCTTCTGATTGCATGCGACGTGGCAAAAGATAGCACGGGCGTTGAGAGATAGCAGCAGCAAGAAAAACACCAACGTCGTGTCCGTCCCGCGATCAAGTGCGATTTCTGGCGACTGCTATCGGCAGCAGCGATAAAGCCACGAGAGATCCAACAAGCAGGCGTGTCGTGCGTGTCGAGATACCAGCCCTGATGTAATTGGCCCGGAAATCGAATGGGAGGGCAGCCATATCGGGTAGCTTGGTTCGCCTGCTGGTCTCAGCATTGCCTAACTCAAAATGGATGCCTTGATCCTATGCCAAAGGACACGCTCACCCCATGGGGTTTGGCATCTCTTCGTGAGACCATGCTGTCCAGCATACAGAATCACCATATATGCCAGCGTAAGTGTGTGAGTATTGTGGCGGTCTCTTCATATCACACCACAAACCATTCCATTCCACCACAAATCATATCCCTTCTCGCTCCCACACCATTGATATATCCTTCACCATGCCAAGGACAGACTCAGTAGCCTCTGGCTTCTTGGGCTATTTCGGCTTCGGTGCCAAACCTACAGAACCTGAGGTCAAGAATGCCACGCGTGCGCTGCCTGCCAGCTGGTATCAATCAAAAGAGATGTATGAGCTCGAGCGACGTGCAATTTTCTCTCGCAAGTGGCAACTCCTTACACACAAGAACCGTTTCGTCGAAGCCGGCGACTTTCTCCGCTTTCCCATCGCGGGCTTCAACATTGTCCTCGTCAAGGACCGCCAGGGTAACATTAATGGCTTCCACAACGTTTGCAGACATCGCGCCTTCCCTGTCGTGACAAAAGACTCGGGCACCGCAAGAATCTTTTCCTGCAAATATCACGGCTGGTCGTACGGTCTGAACGGCAAGTTGGCAAAAGCACCTGGCTATCAAGACCTCGATGGCTTCAAGAAGGAGAACAACGGTCTGCTTCCTATTCACGTCAAGATTGACAAGACTGGTTTCGTGTGGATCAACTTGGACGCAAAGGAGGAGCCAGAGATTGCATGGGAAGACGACTTCGGAGGCGTCGACGAGCAAAAGCGATACGAACAATTCAACTTTGAAGACTATGTTTTCGATCACTTCTGGGAGATGGAGGGCGATTACAACTGGAAGATTTTGGCTGATAACTACAACGAGTGCTACCACTGCCCAACAACGCATCCTGACATCGGTGCGCTCGCAAACTTGGACTCTTACGCCGTCAACACAACGAAAGGACAAATTCTCCACGACGCCGCCACAACCGATGAGCAGAGAAAGGCCGGGCTTGTCGTCGCAGCCAGCTACTACTTCCCTAACGTGTCCACCAACATTTCGTAAGTTTCGCACCGTCGCGTTTATAATTTTGCGACACTAACATCCACCCAGCCCCCATTTCTTCATGATCCAACGCTTCGTCCCCAGCAGCTCCAGCCGCTCTTCCATGCAATACCAAGTCTTCCGCAACAAAAACTCCTCCGACGAAGACTTCGACCTCGTCAGCGGAATCTACAAACGCATCATGTCGGAAGACAAGTACCTCTGTGACCAAGCACAAAAGAACCTGAACGCTGGAGTTTTCATCAACGGTGAAATGCACCCCAAGATGGAGAAAGGACCGCTTTACTTCCAATCTTCTATTCGTGAAACTGTTGTTGCGCACCATGCGAGGGAACAGCAACAACGAGAGGAGATTTGGCCTGCGAGACATCAGCTGCCGAACACGACGAATTCGGTCATTTCGCAGGAAGATATTGATTTTTGTTCTGGGTTGGCTTGTTCGCCGGAGAAGCAGGAGCAGTTGGCTTGGTAGACTGTGGTCGGCCAAGATGATGATGTTGATGACGATGTGACGAAGAAAGTTTGATGCATGTTTTTGAGTGATAGCGTTCGCAAATTGAGTAAATAGCATTTCTTGAGAAGGAGTTGGGAATATTTGGGCTGCAAGAGCAGGGGAAGAAGATGGATGGAAGGAGTTGAAGGTTATGCAAGTGTTGCACCACTCCTGTTGGAAGTAGTAATATCTTTTAGACGGTTCGCATATTGCGACAAGATTGATCGATTATGAGAAGACCATTCCCCCTGACCTTTGACTTGCCTCTTTCTTTTCCGTAGATTCATTCACATGTTCATCTTCTTGTCGCCTCATTAATACTGGAAATGTCGGGATAGACCAAGCAAGCAACGCCGGCAGCAGCTTCCATTTTGGGCGCTGCCGCCAAACACCACCCTCCTCCCCCACGACCTCTTCTCCTCTTCCATCTGTGATCGTCTCAGAATCTCTCATCAGCACAGTCAGCACCCAACAAGCGGGGCACATCCGGCATGAACCGAAACACACCTCGCCCGCCGCAACGACACGCCTCGTGACATTCCATACCAGCCCGTCCGGCCAGAACACTTCCGCTCTGCCCTTCCAACAAATCAGCCATGCCACTGCAAGCCTCCCGTCAGCCACCATAAACGCTCTTTGGGCAGCGGAAATCTGTCAAAAAGTCCCGCGGCTGTCCTGGCCATGCCACACATGCTGTGTGGCCGGACAATGCAGATCCCTAGCGATCAGCGAAGAGCTTCGAGAACTCTTATTTTCTGATCCTGCCGTCTTGGTGAGAGCACGCGAGCATCGCGTTGTGAGCCGCATGAACCTGGTTTCTTTACCTCTACTCTCTGTCTTGCATTGTGCTTCCACCCTTTGATTACTCTTTCTACAGACCGTGACACTCCGATTTGACACAGCCGTGGAGCCATTGATACATGCACATCATCCCGCTAGAGACTTAAGGAAGACTATTACGCAAACGACTCTTTCCTCGTCGGCGGGGTTACGGTTCTCGGCGTTGCCGCCGTTGTTGAGAAAGACAAACATCACATCATCTGAGCATTCCGCGAGAGAGAAGATATAATCGGAACCTAGGATTGCGCTGCTGCAAGGATGGCTTATCCTTTCCTCGTCGCGCCCATCTTCGCGCCGACATACCGCGTTGTGGAACAACCTGCTCGTCGGCAAAGTGTTCCTCTCCCAGCGCCACCCAAGAATCACGCCGATTTAGAAGGACTAGAATTCCATCGCGATTCCAGTGGCTCGCCGTCACCTACAAATACAGGCATGGAATCTCCTGCGAGGAGAAATAGTTCTCTCGCCACTCACCGCGTTCCAAGAACATTCGGCTCTGCGACTGTCAGAACAAGATCCCTCGGCTTCGGAGCAGGCGTAGTCTACGAACGCGACTATCAAGAACCCTCTGATGACGATGTGATCATCGTCACCGTCCGATTGAGCAATCAATTTCGAAAACTTTCGGTCGATGGAGGAGACGAATTACCCAGTCGGTGAGTAGTCACGTACCTTTCTCGCTACAATACCATTACACTCCAGCTTTTACAGTCACTGACTTTGATACCAGTCCTCAACGCCGCTCTTTCCTCCGTCGCCTCTCAACCCGAATGGGCTCCGGTCTCGACCACAGCGCACAAAAAGAAGAACGCTACAAAGCCGTCAAAATGCCTCGCGGAGAATATAAACGCCACTTTCGACGCGACAAGGACGGGAATTATGCTGGATCTGAACCTGAACGAGAATGGAACGAAGCTGAACTGATGAAGGAGTATGAAGCTTATCAGGATTTGCCGCTCTCGACGGTTCTGCTGTGCTAGAGTTGGAATTCATCGGATGTTTGTTCTCTGCGATGAGATGTAATGGGGATGGTCTTGCTAGAAAGGTGAAATGCAAACCAAGCTGTGTTTCTCAACAAAAACTACAAAAATCCATGGCGTAAAGAAGCTTTTCCACTCGGTGTCCGAAAGCGAATGCAAAGCCAAATGAGAGGAAAGGGCGTTATCACGCCATGATTTCACAGGCGTCGAAGTTGAGCAGAATCTCGGGTGAGATCGGAACTGTCGATGGACGACACGCATGTGATTACGAGCAAGGTAATGATTCTTCTCAGTCTTTTTCTGTTCTCAGGAACGCAGAAGGCGAGAAATGTCCCATGTTCTTTCCCGTGGGAGATCATGGAACAAATATGGTGTAAGGCGATTGCTTCGTTGACCAAGAGCTAGTCTTGTATGCTACTAGAGAGCAACCGTGCGATTTGTGTGAAGGAACGCAAACGATTGTTCGATCAGGTTACAAATCTCATTGCAAAGCATATGTAACAATAGTGGCTTTCGTCTATTGACTATCACTACTCGAGACTCACACCACTCTGGTCTCTCTCTCCCTATTTGCATCCAGCAAATGTGCGCCGGTCAAGCTCGTCACCACGACGCAGGTCACGATTCTCCACAATAGTCACAAAGTGGGCGGTCGTCTGTCTGGTGCTGTCTAGAGCCTTTGCGGCCTGGTGGGTTGATATCCGATGCCTCAAGTATCGAATTCATTTCACGAAGCGGAGCAGTTTTGGATCCGGGAACTGACCACAAAATTGAACGCTGCTAGAGTTCCTAAAGTTCCAATCCTGCGGTGACGGCAATCTCGACGTTGTCAGACAATGTTCAACCCTTCCCGTATTGGATGGCCAATTCCCTTCGACCAATATTTGGATATAGTAGATACGGCTTCTCTTTCCCGATACGAAGCCGGTGCGCGAAGCGTGCTACTGGCATTTCTGCTCCCCTGTACAGTGAAACTTTGCGGAAGAGCGTAGATGTAGGTCCATCGTGGGTCTGCGACAAGTGCGAAGACGCCGCGAGAGTTTGTCATCATTCCGTACGTCCATGGTCTCATAATGTCAACGTGGAAAGTTGATGACTTTGGATAAGAAAGAATCTAATGCTGCGGTTGCAGTCTTTGCTGAGGCATGCACGAAAGCTTTTCATCAGTCGGAATCGGAGTCAGAGCCATAGTCGACGAGCGACAGTCCCATGCCCAGCTCGACATGCTTCCCAGGCAGATCGTTCGCAGTTACCGGTCGGTCCATCAGCGGATCCGGTTGCGGGGCCACCGGCTTCGATACTGGCTCAGGAGCGGGCGTGGGCGCAGCTGGCTTCTTCAATATGCCCTTCTTGATTCCGAGTGCACTTCCAAAATCCTTCTTTGGCTTTGCGGTCCGCTGAAATGTGGGTAGAGCAGGGGGAGGCATTGCCGCGCGATCAGCATCAACACTTCCACTGGCAGCTGAGGATGCCTCTCCATCCAAGTCTTCTTCTCCCAACCTCCTTACTCTTTCACCCGTGCTACTCTGAAAAGCCATTCTGGCTTGCTCTTCCAGCTCCCTTTCTATCCTCTCAGCTTCCTCGTCAACTTTTGGTGCGGCGACTGTGCTGATGCCATCCTTGCCAACCCTTTCTCGCGCAGCGTTCCGATGCCTCACATCGTCCAACGCATCTGCGATTGCCATCTCCGTCTTTGCATCTAATGTCTTCTTCTCGAGCTCCTTCATGGCGTCGCGATTCTCTTCCTCTTCTGCGATGCGATCCAATCTCTCTTCCTCAGTCTCCTCTGCCAGCTTCGCCTCTCGCCAAGGTTCAAAGTTCCGCTTCGCACCCCTCTCACACGTGTAGTCCATATTTTTGGGGTCGGTCTTGAACGTGATTTCGGCAGAGCATCGCGTACATCGAATATAGAATCGAAAGATGGTGATTGCGTAGTACTTCTCTTCGGTCGTCTCTTTCCTAGCGTTGAACTTTCGGCCCTTGTAGATGAATTCGCCACATGAGGTACATTTCATGCTGAACGGAGCCATCAATCGCACAGTCTGCACTTTTGGACCAGTCTGCTTCGGCCCTCGCTTTCGTTCGAGCTTGGAGGGGTCGAAGTCGGGTGGGTAGTATTTGGTGAGCACCTTTCGTTCAGACATGATGGGCGACGGCGATCAATGAAGGCCAGTGGTGTCGTGTGCGGCTTCGTCGCCCGTTTGGAGTGGAGGTTGTGGTGAAGTCGGAGGACAGGATGTAGGCAGGATAGGCACACGAAAGAGTTGACAGGGGTCGGTGCTGGGTCCGTTCGGCAGCCCCACTCTGACGCGAGCTAAAGTGCAGGTGCCGGTCGCGTCAACAAAGCAGCAGTCGCGAGTCGCTCGACTTTCTTTTCGTTAGGTAAGTTGCAATCGCAGTCGCGCACCTGCCGTATGCTCACATTCACAGCACGCAGTAGCAATACCAATGCATCTCAGTACAGCAGCTAATTAGCGAAGCGCAGCAAACGACAAGCAACACGCAGCATGGAAGCGTATCTGCGCAGCTGGCGAGAGGATGCTCTGCATCGACACCAATTCGATACGGCGATCTTCGCTGGCGACAAACTGCTGGCACTGACGGGTATGCTTCTCTTTCTGCGCCTATAGCGATCGAATACACAACTGATGCGCTGTGGTAGACTCGGATGAAGACGCCTACGCTCTGGCCCAAATACACTTCTCCGCTGGAAACTACACACGCGCTCTCGCCTTTCTGTCGCGATCCGAGCTGCTGCAACGACTACCTGCCTCACGGTACCTCGCAGCACACTGCTACATCTACCAAGGGAGACACGACGAGGCCTTGTCACTGCTAGGGGAGAAGAATCCGGTACATTTGGCGACAACCGCAGATGCCCAGCGCAGAAAGCTGCAGCATGTCAGCAATGGTCTGGCTTCAAAACAACATGCCAAGTCCAAGCTACCGAGTCGAACGGATCGAGTCGACCGTAGCGCGGAACGGGATTTGGAAGATGCGAACTCGCTGCGATATGAGGCCGGCATGTGCTATCTACGAGGGTTATGCTATGCGAAGCAAAATGCGTTCGATCGCGCAAAGGAATGCTACAAGGATGCTGTACGGATAGACGTGCAATGCTTTGAGGCCTTCGACCAGCTGGTGAAGAATTCGCTCATGAGCCCGGGTGAGGAGTGGGATTTCCTTGACAGCCTGAATTTCGACAGTATACATGCAGAGCCTGGAGACGGTGCCGCAGCAGAAGCAGCGGACTTTACGAGGAACCTGTACTCAACACGCTTGTCCAAGTATGCACGGCCGGACGAGTTCGATGCGGCAATCGAGACTTTATCAACGCACTACAAACTGTCGCAGAATCCCGACATTCTGCTGGCAAAGGCCGAGAAGCTCTTCACCGCATCGCGATTCCAGGCTGCTGTCGACCTCACGAACCAAATACTGGAAACGGATCCATACAACTTCGCTTGCATACCCCTCCACTTGTCGCTACTCGCCCAACTCAATCACACGAATGCGCTCTTTGCCATTTCGCATGAATTGGCAGACACGCATCCTAATGAGCCTTGCACATGGCTCGCTGTGGGTACCTACTACTTGAACACGAATCGAATACCCGAAGCACGATCATATTTCTCCAAGGCCAGTCTTATGGATCCGCACTTTGGAGCCGCTTGGATCGGCTTCGCACATACATTTGCTGCGGAGGGCGAGAGTGACCAAGCAATTGCCGCGTACAGTACTGCTGCGCGGTTGTTCCAAGGCACACATCTTCCTCAGCTATACCTTGGAATGCAGGAAATAGCTCTTGGAAATCTGGCGATAGCGCGGGAATACTTAACGGCAGCGTTCGGATTATGCCAGAGGGATCCCCTACTCATCAACGAAATTGGTGTTTGCTGCTACATGGAGGGCGAATTCGATAGCGCCATTGACCATTTCAACCTCGCGCTGCAGATCTCGATCGACAATGAGGCACCGCAGAATCAGTACACGAGTACACGCCTTAATCTGGCACACGCATTACGAAAGGCTGAACGATTCCACGAAGCTCTTGAGCAATTTGAAGAAGTTATCCGTCTCGGACTGCGAGATGCAGCCGTATTTTCCAGCAAAGGATTGGTTCTTCTCGAATTGGAAGACGCCCTTCAAGCCACCGTAGCACTTCACGAAGCTCTCGCCATCTCACCGCAGGACCCCATTGCTACGGACCTTCTTAACAGGGCGCTTCGACAAATGGAAAACCAAGGAGTGTTGGGAGGAGCGGACGAAGAGATGTGGGATCAAGGGATCGCGACCAGAGTCCACCAACTGCGAGCTGGGCGAAGTGCGGGCTCAAGAAGACGGAGAGTCATACGGCAGCCCGAAGACAGCATGGAGCTGGATGGTGCAAGCAGTAGCCGAGTTTCGGGTTCATAGCGTGAACCGAGGCCGGCAGATACTGAGCAACGCAGTCTACACGCAGCCAGGAATCGCAGGAACATCACATTCCAGGAATTTGTGCTACGGCTTGGAAATGAGAGACGGTCTAGCATTCAGGAAAATAGAGGCCGGCGAATGTGAAATTTCATGCTGCACGTGGAGGACTGATGACCACGATACGAAGAGGTATGCATTCAGCGCAAGTTGGACAGGAATGAGGGAGGGACTTCGTGGGCGCCACGGCAGACCTCAACGAATTGTACAGCACGATTACAGCCCGAGTGGCTCTACGATACCGCGTTCGATGCAGGCATCACCAAAGCAGATTACCAAACCAAGGTTCGATCACTGCTGTGAAAGCCGTACTGCAGCCGCAGGCGAAAGGTAAATCTTGGTTATTGATGACTGTGCGCTATGATGTATGTAGACGTCCTCCGTTGCATTGATCAGAGTGCATTGGCTTGCCGTGCTTGCTTCACCTAGCATCCCAGACTAGGCCTGGATAGGCACTGGGCGTTGGATGAAAGCTGTGGCACATGCTGGCCAAGCCGCCCTGCGTCAGCGTTGCATGCCAAAGAGTGGTTCAGGATCATTCGCGGGGCTTTCTCCCAACCTCACATGTCTCTCATCAAGTCATGCTAGCACGCCTGCACTGCGATACATGCTGCTGATGACGTCTCTCGCCAGCAGGCAGCGAGTCGTGTCGACTGCTGGTCGCAGCGGTGACGACCCCTGCATGACCGACACACCCGGCTGCCCGCCTCAAGCTTTGGGCGCGAACAGCTCTTCCGCGCTCCGGTTGCATACAGACGTGTGAGGGCGGAAGGGAGGAGCACGGCCGGGCGGCGTAGACGGTGGCAGATGGAAGGGGTAGAGGAAGTATGTATCCCCTCATCCCGGTCGCAAAGGTAGGTGAGGTCCTTGGTTGTTGTCGTCGATATCAAATCTTCCTCCGTCAAGCACAGACGCCGAGAGGACGAGCACGAGCACCATCGTGCAGCTAAGCGACCAGGGGGCCTTTCCAAAATCTGCCGCCGAAGTCCCACCAGCAAACAGCAACACGCGCAGTGTTTGCCCACGCGCTACTTCCTGAGATACCGCCACATCACTTCACCGCAACGACCTCGCCTCGAGCATCTTCCTCACCCATCCTCACCGGAATATCCTATTCCCTCCCTGTGTGAATCCCATCCCGTCGATCCTGCGTACACACACACCTACCAAGCATGGGCAATTTAATTTCGACACCGGGCGTTCCTAAGGAGAAGCTCCACGAGGTCGAAGAGAAGCTCAAGGCCAGCAACGCCGACATTGAAAGCAAGAAGAAGGAACTTGCCGCCAAGGAAAAGGAACTCAGCGAGTCCCGATCCAAATCGGACAATGCAAGCAAAGAGGTTGCCGAATTAAAGAAGAAGGTGCAAGAGCTGGAGAGTCAGTTGGCCAATTTCGAAGCCGAGAAGCAGGCGGCGATCCAGAAATTGCAGCAAGACTTGGAGAACAGCACCAAGGGAAACGATGCCCAGCGACAGGCGCTCGAGCGCGTGTCTCAGTCTGTCACACAAGAGCGAGACCACGCACGCAATGAGCTGAGAGCGGTGCAAGAGAAGCTGACCACGTTGGAGACGAGCAACAAGCAGCTCGAGCAGGAAGCCGCTGCTGCCAAGAAGGAGTTGGAAGAAGCCAAGGCCTCGCGGGAGCAGTTGGAGACCAGCCTTAAGGCCGAGCTCGCCTCATTCCAGGCCCAGCTGAGCGAGACCACCGAAAAGCACAGTGCTCTCCAAACGGAAAAGACCAGCTTGGAGACCGAGCTCAACAACGTCAAGCAGGAAGCTGATTCATCGCTTGCAGCTGCGAAGAAGGATCTTATAGAAAGCCAGGAGAAGATCGCCTCTCTGCAATCGTCCACCGAGACTTCGGTCAAGGATTCAGAGGCCAAGCTCGCAGCCGCTCAAAAGCAGCTCGAGGAGGCACAGGCCAAGCTCGCCGAAGTTCAGAAGAACGCCGACGCTGCTAACAAGGCTGCCGAAGATCGCCTCGCCACAGTCCAGAAGCAACTTGCCGCATCACAAGATAAGGTCTCTCAACTCGAGCAGTCCAACACCAACCTCAAGAAGACCTCCGAGGAAGGCGCAGCCGCTGCCCAAGAGCTAAGTGATTACCAGAACAAGCTCGCCGCACTGCAGAAGGAACACGAAGAGCTCAAGAATACTTCAAAGGCCGAGATCCAGGCTGCGAAGAAGGACTTCGAAGCTGCCCGTACAGAGAAGAACAGCTTGCAAATTTCGCATAACAGGCTATTTGAGGAGAACTCTGCTCTGAAGGCGTCTTACAAGGCCGATGAAGAGAAGATCAAGAGCTTGGAGTCGAAGGGCTCGCAAGAGGTTGAGAAGCTGAAGAGTGAAATCGCGGAGCTGAAGCAGAAGAGCACAGGCTCTGAGGAGCAGAGCAAGAAGCTGCAGACCGAGCACCAAGCTGAGCTGGAGAAGGTGAAGAAGCAGGCTGACGATGCTCTGGAGAAAGTCAAGGCTATCGAGAAGGAAAGCGCAGACCTCAAAAAGAGCCAGCAGGAGGCAGAAAGCAAGGTCGAAGATCTCAAGAAGCAGGCCGAGGAGAGCACAAGCAAAGCCAGCAAGAACGCGGAAGAGCTGAAAGCTGCGCAAGAAGTGAGTTCTATCCAATGTTGTCGTGATGATAGTGGTTTACTAACGTTGCACAGGAGAAGTCTGCGCTCACTGCCAAGGTCGCTGACCTCGAGAAGGGTTCTGCTGCTGCTGCTACTGATCTACAGACCAAGCTCTCAGCAACCGAGAAGGAGCTTGAGACCGCCAAATCCGACGCTGCTGCTGCATCCAAGAAGGCCGAGCAACTGGCCGAGGTTGAGAAGAAACTACAGACAGCTGAAGCAGCAAAAGCTGATGCGGAGAAGAAGGCCGCTCAGCTTGCCGAGACCGAGAAGAAGCTCGCGGACGCAGAAAGCGCCAAGGCTGAGGCAGAGAAGAAGGCTGCGCAGTTGGCCGAAGCGGAGAAGAAGCTGGCTGATGCGGAGAAAGCTAAGGCAGAGGCTGAGAAGAAGGGCGCCCAACTCGCCGAGACTGAGAAGAAACTGGCAGATGCAGAATCAGCCAAGGCTGAAGCCGAGAAGAAGGCTGCACAGCTCGTAGAGACTGAGAAGAAGCTGGCAGACGCAGAGAAGGCCAAGGGAGAGGCGGAGAAGAAGGCGGAGCAGCTCGCAGCGACCGAGAAGAAGCTCGCAGATGCAGAGTCAGCCAAGGCTGAAGCTGAGAAGAAGGCTGCACAACTCGCAGAGACTGAAAGAAAGCTCGCGGAGGCTGAGAAGAAGTCCGAACAACTTGCTGCAGCAGAGAAGAAACTCGCAGACTCAGAGAAGGCCAGAGCCGAGGCTGAGAAGAAAGCCGAACAACTATCAGCAGCAGAGAAGAAGCTCGAGGAAGCTGCGAAGTCCAAGGCTGAGACAGACAAGAAGCTCGCGGAGCTCGAAGCCAAGGTCCAAGCCGCCGCCGAAGTGAAGAACACCACAACCGAGAAGAAGGAAGAAGAGGCGCCCAAGACCAACGGCGTGGACGAAGCTGCTCAGCCACCCGTCAGCGCCGCAGCATAGTATTCTAACATTCCCAGACCATTCTCACCCAAGCCGAAACCGGCCTGAGAAATGACCAGGAAAGGAGGCCAGATCGACCCAGGAAGAGGCAGGAAGGAAGGATGAACATAATTCTGCTACGTTGAATATGCGTATACCCTTTGGCTGTTGTTGTTGAGTTTTTGTTGCATTCTGTGTTATTCGGACTTGCGCGTGGCATGGCATGGCATGAGCGTTTTGCGTTTTGCGTTGGCTTGGGCTACGATCGCACGAACTGCATTATGACTACGCGGAGGAGCGGTATCTTGGGGAGGATTGGAAACCACAAAAATTCTCACGACTCTCTGATGATGCACGGCCGCTTAGCTCACTAGTTTTTAGTTGTCTTTTTATTTCCTCAATGTCTCGCTTTCGGTGTAGGAAGCGAAAAGAATCGATCATTTTGAGTGTGTGCACAACGCTGCTGAGTATTCTTCGGAACTTTCAATTGTTTTTGGTCTGCTAAGCCAAGTGGTATGGAACTGAACGAAGCCAAAGAAGACGCTACCGAAAACGCCGAGCATGCAAGACTCCTGCCTCGTGACCCAAATCATGGTCATACCGTGCCGCTGCTACTTCGCCAGTACTCCCATCGTCTAGATCATGCATGTCATATCCTCGCCGCCTCTGATCGCTTATGCCATAACCCTGTAGATCGGATACTCATCCCCCGCCGCCAATGGCACGACTCCGAAGCTGACATACGAATCGATATTCTCCGGCTCGAGAGCAGCAAACGCCAACCCGGCATTCTTCTGCCTCGTGCTGACCAAGAAGCTTCCAGCCGGAAGTTCAACGTTCTTAGTCGTTGCCTTTGTTGTCACAGAAGCGAGGACCGCGCCTTCAAAGTATGCTGCTTCCGTGAAACCTGCTGTCTCGATCGTGAGAGCTTCGACAGGGCCGCGGAAGGCTTGGTCGAGAGTCTCGACGTCTAGACCAGAAGCTTCGAGTCTCGGAATCAGGTCTTTCCATCCTTTGGGAATGAGATAGGCTTCTGGTCTCGCACGGGTGAGGTTCGCGATTGTGGGTGTCGTGGCGAAGAATGCTACAGGGACTTGTTGCAATTCGCCGGTTTGGTAGTCGATTAGAGTCCAGTTTCTTACTGTAGCGTTTTGTGAGTGGTCGGTGATGACGATTTTGTCTTTGCTTTGCACGAAATCTTCAATGCTTTCTTCCACGACTTGACGGATTTCGGCTGCGTTGGAGATTGCGGTGTTGATGGTGGCTTCGAGCAGGGCCAGCCCAGTTGCGGTCCGTCGAGCGAATTCTTGGTCGGCGATGCCGATTCCTCGTGTTTCGAAGAGGAAGACGATTGCTTGGGAGAGGCCCATCGAATTTCTGCCGATTTTGGCGTCACTGCCGGCTTCTTGGAGCAGGATGGTCGAGTTGCGGTTATCGCCATCGGATGCTCCAGTTGCATAGGGCTCCCATCGGAAGCCTTGTTTCTCAAGGTGAGAGGCGATTGCTGGAGCAAAGACTTCTTCGGACATGTTGCGGATGCCGACATGGATGTTCAGGTTCTTGGCTGCGCTGAACAGAGCATCGGCTCCAGGTACGTAGCTTCCACTGTAGAGTGTGCCTGCGCCGTACTCATGCAGGTCGACAGCGATATGAGGAGCAAAGTCGGAGAAGGTTCGCTTGATGTCTCGTGATTGTTGTCTTGCGAGCTTTATGTGGTCGCGGTTGGGATCGAAATTGCTGGCGAAAGTTCGTTGGAAGTACGCCACGCCATCCGGATTGTATCGAGGCAGAACCATGATGTCTGCATTTTGTAAGATCTGGTTTGTCCAAGTCTGGTTCGCGTTCATCTTGCCGAGCAAAGCCATTACCGCTTGATCGCCACCTGAGCATTCGTTAGTTTCTTATTCGGTCTACTTCAAGACATGTTCATGCAAGCTGTGGATGTATTCGTGCACCAGGCTTACGATGCTCCATTAGCCACTCACCTGGTTCATTCCCGTGCACTCCGCCTTGGATCCATATTCTGAGCTTGTCGCTAGCTCTGTTACTTTGCGACTGATCTGTCGTGATGTTCCCACTCCAGAGAGGATTCGAGACATTTCCACCTGGCGGACTGTAGGTGAAATTGGGCTGTTGCCCTTTTGTGAGGAGAATATATGGAAAGTCACGACCCTCCTCGCTCTCATATTCGACCGGCGAATACTTGATCCAGGGATTTCGATCTGCAAGCGCTTGAATATAGACATCCAAGATCACCTGGCTTGTAGGCCCGGCTGTTCCATTCGAGAACCCCGGTGGTATTGTATCGTTCTTGATGAACGCTGGCGAGATCAATTTGATCCCAGGATCCTGGAAATTCTTCTCGACCTGCGGTGGATCGTATTTGACAGGTACCCAATTGTTTCCATATTGAGTGGCAGAGGCCAGTCCAAGTACCAGACATAATGAAATCGACGTATACATCTTCAACTGTCTCTCATGAAGAGTCCAATCTGGGACGAGAGTGGATGTGGCCCGGCTGCTGCTTTTGTGCAGCACAAGTGAACGGCAAAGTCCCGCTTCGCCTGATTGCTTGCTGCAAGAAGCACACATCCATTACTCCAACTCGGTATTTGTTCACGTAGAGTGGGTACGGCCGATAGCCGGCGTACTTAGTGAATTGGTATACTCCGAACGATTTGGCCGACGCTATTCTTGGCAAGATTCGTCCACCTAAACATCCCTGCTGTGGGCGTTCGGCGATATTCCACACGCGCGACTCCAGGAAGCAGAATCCTCCGCCATAGTGATCTTCGTGTACTTGCTGTAGAGTGATTCCTACTATGTAATGCTGTAGACCGTTGATGTAGTAACACGAGCGCCACTTACGAACTGCGCGTCTGATTGTAGATCTTGGCTTCCGACTTCCTAGAGAGGTATCGCCTGGGCGATTTATCAGCTTGGCATTCCTAGCCTGCCACGCGACGATGCATGCATAAATATGTGCCATAGGTCACGTCGGCCGAATATACCGACCAGACTGTGATAACATCATCTATTTTTGCAACCGCAAGTCTCGCCGACAATGAGGCTCAGCTCGACATCCATAGCATGGCTGGCCGCTATCGCCCCTACTGTACGGGCCAGAACTGAATACACCGGGGATTCGTTCCAAGGCTATCCAATCATCTCATCTTTGGATGTGAATGATGTCCCGAGCAATCAAGTGTCCCGTTTCTGGTTGTCTCCTGGGGCCGGACAAGGTGGTTTGACATATTTCCTGCCCATCTTCGTTGCACGAGGGACCAACGAATCGCTCGACACTGGCCGAAAGTTGTCGTTCTCTGCATCAATTCATGGCGATGAGCTCAACCCGGTGGCGATTGTGCAAAACATATTCAGAAGGCTCAATGAGACTGTCGCTGCAGGCGACTTCAACGGCACAGTCATTGGACTGCCGACACAGAATCCGCAAGGCAACTTCATGAACCAAAGGAATTTCTTCACAAGTTCGTCGAATGGGTTCTTTGTCGACCTAAACCGCAACTTTCCAGGACGAAGTATCGAGGAGGGTGGCAGTTTGATCCAGTCGTACACTTCGGCAATTTGGAATAACATCTGGGGAAACACCTCAAATGTCGATATTGCCGTGGACTTTCGTGAGTATTGCAAGAAAGTGTTCCACATGCAGCAAGACTGACATGGAAACTCAGACACCTTGAGCACCGGCTCACTCGGTCCGCTGTGGTGTTATGCTGACTACGGTTTCGAAGGTGTGCAGCGCATTGCGGAGCTTCTGCAGCCAGACATGATCAAGATTGATCCTGGTGAGCCTGGCTCGATAGAAACGACATGGGTCCAAGCTGGGGTACCAGCCATCACGGTCGAGACCGGACCAGCCAACAACTGGAACCGCACTTTGATTCAGCGCACTGTTGACTTCGCCTTCCGCTTGATGGACGATCTCCAAATGACCGGTGGCGAGGTCCCTCAGCCCGATCTGTCTCAGACCTTCATCGCCACCAACTTCACCAATTCGCGAACCAACTTCAGCGGCTGGATCGATATGGACATTGCTGTCCTTGACGATGTTGAGGAAGGCCAGATTATTGGCCGTGTGTACAACAGCTGGGGAGATGAGCTGCAGGAGCTGACATCGACTGTCAACGGACGAGTCTTGACGGTGCTGATCGATCCTGCTGTCGAGGCGGGAGCGAGTGTCGCCTCGATTGGCTACAATGCCACCAGCGAGTAGGTGGTGCTCGATGTAGATGACCATGGAGTATCGGCCTCCATGGCCGGCTTATTCATGAGCTGCGGGTGCAGCTAGAGCAAAGAAGCTCATGACATCACTTTTGACGGGCGTGTAATGCTAGCAGATGGCATAGCCGCATCAGAGTCGTCATTCTGCGACAGAGATGCATCTTGTTCCGATGACCTGAAATTCAGAGGGCTGTTGAAGAAGTTGAGTGTGGAGGTGAAGCAGGAACCCTAACTGCAAAGAAAAGTTGCCAAGATTTTCCTGCCGGGATCTCTTTCCTCTCCTAGAACAGCTCAATCCAGTCACCGTTTGCATGCTGACCAAAGGGCGTACATGTCGTGAAGTGTCCCGCAGATAGCTTGAAAGCGTCATCGTCGCTCGACTTACAGATACTTGCTCCCGGTGTCTGTCTTCTCTCCAAGCAATCTCCCACAACTATGGAGGTAGCACAATGTCAGCAACCTGAGAGCAGCGGGAACTCCATCGAATTCGAAAGCCGACCTGGCACATCTTCCGGCGACTCGACTGATATCGCACTTTCACCCAGTCAAGTCCAAGATGCTCTGCCACCCACAGACGAAGGCCGAAATGCGTGGATGGCACTATTCGGATCCTTTTTGAGCAACGCGACGATCTGGGGCTTTGCTTTGTCCTATGGTGTCTTGCAAGAATACTACACCACCAACGAGCCATTCGCGTCGGAACCAGGAGGTATCGCTGCTATTGGAACAACCTCTACAGGTATCATGTACCTGACGATGCCGGTATTCTTGGGTGCCTTCCAGAAATGGCCGCGGGCGCGGCAATATTCACTCTGGGCGAGCCTCCCACTCGTAGCAGTTGCTTTGATTGGGGCCTCCTTTTCAAACACTGTTCCGCAGCTTATTGTATGCCAGGGTATCATATATGCTTTTGCTGGAAATGCGCTGGTCATGCCAACACTGAACTATGTCAATGAGTGGTTCGTGCGGAAGAAAGGTCTTGCGCTGGGTATTTCTATTGCTGGAGACGGCGTAGGCGGTGTGGTGATGCCGTTGCTGTTACAGGCTCTGCTTTCTGCAGTCGGCTTTCGATGGGTGAGTCTGACTGATGTCACGTGGAGTCGGTCGTTGCTGACTTGTTGTGGATAGACAATGCGCATCGTTGCGGCCATTATCTGCACATTGTCTGCGCCGCTCATTTTCATTCTGAAGCCCCGTCTCCCAATTTCTGCGACCCATGTGGCGCCTCCTGTGCAGACATCATTCCTGCGACACCGCCTCTTCTGGGTCTTGCAACTTTTCAATGGCATTCAAGCACTAGGATACTTCTTGCCAATGAACTATCTCCCCACAATTGCTGAAGAATTCGGTATAGGCCGCACGCTGGGATCCTTGACCGTAGTCCTGATCAACGTCGGAGCAGTGATCGGCTGCGTCGTCGTCGGCGCACTGGTCGATAGGTTCAACACAATGACAGTCATGCTCGCGGTGAGCGTGCTTGCTGGTATATCAGTATTGATTATCCTTGGCTTCACGGTCGCAGTACCTCCGCTCTTCATCTTCTCTGTCGTGTACGGATTGACTGCGTCGGCCTATTCTTCGCACTGGGGTGGACTGATCCGAGAAGTGCAGAGGAAACACGAGGGCACAGACGCAAATCTCATCTTCGGTCTCTTGGCTGCTGGTCGAGGTGTTGGATCCATTATTTCCGGGCCCCTTTCCGGTTCACTACTTAAGGATAGTCGAATCTGGGACGACAATGCAGCATCTGCTTATAGCAGCGAGTATGGTACGATCATTATCTTCTCTGGCTGCACTGCGCTACTTGGGGGCGGCAGCTGGTTTATGAGAAAGGCTGGCGTCATCTGAGACGAAATCTGGAGAAGGCATAACGCATATCTGAGTTGATCTGTTCCAGACGACGACGACCGTTGCGCGAATAGTCAGTCGACTGATAGCAAGGATTTCGTGTAGACAAGGGTTGACGTTTTGTTCTTGTGAAGCATATCATTATTTCTGCATCTTTGCGAAGCCCTTCCTGCATGCGCATGCAAACTGCTGCAGCTGCGTACCATGCCCCAACGCCGCGCTAATTGTCATGACCCATATACAAGAGCATCTTCTCATCACAATGAATATTCAAAATGCTTCAGAGCTCAACTTCCTTCTCCAGCACAGCATTAACCAGCGATGGTCGCTCCTTGGCCAATACTGCCTGCGTGACAGCTTCGCCTAGAAGCTCATTTAGTCGCTCTCGTAATGCAGCGCCTTCAGGATGCCCGTTGGTCTGATTACCATGCCCAACAGCATCCTGCTCGAGGGTCTCGAGCGCTCCAACGATTGCTTCCACGACTTTCTCCGCGTGCGGTCGCTTTGCATCGTCTTTGAGTCCCTCCTGTAAGTGTACGTCGTATGCCTTCAAATGAGGCAAGATCAGCTGTCTCACGCCTGCTGGTCCGGCTATATCTCTCAAGGCATTGATGGCGCCGTAGTGTGTGCCAAAAGGCTTGTGAGAATCGAGGAAGTGTTTCAGGCAGGATCGTGCTATCCGCGGCTTGAGTGTGGAGGAGCTATCGCCAAAGTCCTTCGCGATTTTCGAGAGCAAACTGCTAGAAAACGATCGTAGCACAAAATGTGCATCGCTTTGATCCTTTGATGAAGCGCCCAAGTGCTTGCCGACGACGCACGTCAGGATCGAGGGTATCAGTGAAGATACGTATGGCGCGATATAAAGGCTCGGATTCGAGAGAAGCGACTCCACCAGCCGCATGCTCTGCAGGAGGATGAACAGCGACTTCATATTGTGCGTAACCTTGTCCGCCACAAATTGTATGAAGTACGGCACCAGCTGATGCAGACCCGGATCCGATCTGAGTGAAGCGAGAGCTGCTGCTTGATATTCAACATTCTCCTCGTCCAGAATGGCCGCACATATCCGCTCGAAGTACAGTTGGAGCTCCTTCGACAGCACATGCTTGACGAGCGGCTTGACTGCAACGTTGTCATTGCCGCTGAGCGCAGCCAGTGTGTTGGCATTCTGCCCTTTCCCTGCCAACTCTTGCCCTCGCTGATCTGCTTGTGTCGGGTTTTGCGGTATACTAGGCTGCACGCCTTCCACAGCTAACCAGTGGCCTGTAAAGCTGATCTCGCGCGGCACTTTGGGCAGTGGAGCATTAATCAGCTTTTCGAAATCGACTTCCTCATCTTCCACATAGAACAATGGCTGTCCAGGTCCTATCGAGGCTTCACCGAAGCGCAACGGTCGCGTGGATTCGTATCCGTAAAGCGGCTCTACATCGAGCACTCGTAGGGCATGTGAGATGTCTTGAGTGGTAAGCGTTGTCCGTTTCGCATGTCGCATGAACTTCAGCGCCTCTTCCAAGACCTGGCTCATGCGGTATTCAACATCTCGCGCTAGGTGTTCTACGACATCGCGATGCAGCGACGCAATGCCCACCGACTCGGCCACGTCTGTGACATTTTCTGGGTTCCAAACAGATGCCATCTTCACATCTGCCGTTGCGCCTTGCGCGCTCCGTGTCGTAACTTCGCGGCCAGTAGATGTTGCGCTCGGCGGTGTGACTGAATGGATATCTTCTGCGGGCGCGCAAAGATCGAGGACAGGTCGGCAGGTTGTGAGAGGATGATGTTGTCGCAGTGCTTCACGTCCAACCTCACTTCGAGCTTTGGGCGACGTGACTTCCGCGGCGAGTGACAAAAGTCGTGGCAGATTTGCTTTCACTTACTGTAACCACCTTACTCAACTACAAACGACATTCACCAATGGACGTCCGGCAAAGAATGGGAACATGTGCGCACCAGCTAGCAATCTGGTAATGACTCTCACGTTTTCGCGCAGAAGTGTTGTTGGCATTTGGCACAAGTGAACTATCAGTAAATGGAGTAATCGTGAAAGGCAGTATATGGTGCCAATATGCATCATCTCTCATACATTGTGGTATCTTGTAACTGTAGCTGTAAATCATTCATAAGTCATTAATCCCGTGCGGTGAACACCAAATTCATGTTCTTTTGCTGGTGCACATTATGCAAAACATCATCGACAGCTCGCATGGGATCCGCCATCGCGAAATCGAAAGTCCTCATTATCTGATACCGTCAGCCAAGTTGAGGTACAATTACGAAGGTCGCGCAACTCACCGCAACAATGGTCTTGTGTAGCTCTATCATGGCAATGTGCTTTCCAAGACAGAGGTACTTGCCAGACCCGAATGCGACTTCCACTGTCTGCATCCGCTTCCGCCGGAGGGCATCGTCACCTTCCAGTAATCGCTCAGGCCGGAAGAATGAGGCATCGTCTCCAAACACATCCTTCCTCCTCATTATGGCGGCATCGCAACCGGCTACATGGGATCCCTCCGGATAGAAGACACCATTGAACTCGTCGCCACCGACCGGCGCACACTTCTCCTTCAGGCCAAACAAGGGAGGGAATAGCCTGATCGTCTCCCAGATGACGGCCTTGAGATATTCCAGCTTTAGCACATCCGGGTATCTGATAGACGCATTCTGCCCCAGCACGCCATCGATCTCTGCACGCAGCTTCGCATACACGCGGGGATTACCAGCAAGGGAGAAAATGGCACATCGCAAAATCGTTGCGGAAGAATCGGTTCCGGCCATGATCTGGAGAAAAGCTTCACATTCGCACTGCACCTGGGAAAGTCCTTTGTTCACAAAGTGGCCAAGCATATCCTTTCTGGATTTTGCATCGGGTCCGTACCTCTCCGACACAGCCTTGTGGGCAAAGGCAAGCGCAGGGCCAATTCCATTTCTATCCGTGGTCTTCGGTGCAGCGAGAGCCTGGACCCAATTTTGGCTGAGCAGCCATCTCACCGAGCTATGGTTAGCTGTAAGGCCTAGGATCAGAGTAAAATCATCCGAGGTTTGGCAATAATCCCATTTGTCTTCATCGGCAACCATGAATCCAAAGGGGCGTCCAAAGGCCACTGTGCTTAGAACATCCAGGACAAAATATCGGACCTTGGGCGCAAAGTCGACGACTTTGCCTTCATGTTTCCGGATGAGTCCAATGAATTCTCCAATTCGGGAGTCGATATCAGGCTCAAGCGTGTTTATGTCGCGGCCGTTATACTGCGAACTGGTCAGTCACACCGTCCTCGCCATCACCGAGCAACTCCGACGACGCACTCCGCCAGCTTCCCTTGCCTTCAAGTCCACATGCGCCTCTTCATTGCGCGTCGAGAAAACGTTGTCTTGCCTCGGGTCCATCCGCATAGCATCGTACCATCCTGATCTCGTCCACCTTGAGCCGGGCGCATTGATATGACGAATCAGTTCCGCATCGTCGGTAACGAGCAAGTCATGGCCTATACGCGCCGGGGATCCTTCCAAATCACGTCAGCTCATTACCTGTCACTCTGTTTGAGACGTGAGTTCGTATACCATATTTCTCCAGGGCTGCAACTTGGGCATGAGGAAGGCTGCCTCTACATTCTTTCCAGAAGAGCCAGAATCGTGAAAAGCTGGCGAGCGGTGGTCCTTTGAACTGGCGCAGTCGGCGGTAGCTCAAGATTGATCCCACTATGTAGTACACCGCCAGCAACGCGACAGCTGCAACTGCGATTCTGGATAGCAGAGCCATACTGTCGGTATGTGTGATCAGTCCCAAACGAAACCCGGCCAATCGAGCTTAGAAGAAAGCGACGACCCTGGTACTACAGAGCACGCGAAGCCCCGAGCCAGCTCTCGTTGTGCAGCTATGCGGGCCGGCAGGATCTTATCAGCTCTGCAAAGCGGCCATGGCGAAAGCACGTCAAGCAGTCGAGAACGAAAAGGAAACCACTTGGCTCCCGAATGACAGATATACGCGAAACCACGGGCTTGCTTGCTGGATGGGAGACAAGCGAGACCACATGGCCGTGCTTGCGTGCTAATCGCAATCTGATTTGGAGGGTTTCGCCCGATCTCCTGCAGATACCGAACGGGGAAGGACATTATTGACGGTGCCGATATGCAACGGCCGCGAACTCTGTAGGATCTGAGCGAAGTGGGGATGGCGGTTAGCGTCTGTTATCACCTGTGCAATGCAAAGCTAGCAGACGCTCTCTGCATGTTCACATCTTGATGAGCTAAGATGCACAGCAGTACGAGGCACCGAGCAGCGTTGCAGCATCCGCCCAATGTCACTCCTTCTATCGGTCTTGACCTGAATGGACCGAACAGGCTGCTTCTTTTGGAGTCGCATATCGCCGTGGATGGCCAAGCGAGAGCAGTCTTGGTAAATCGCCGTATTGCAGGTAATAAGCGAGGATTTATCTGCAGAGTAATAATCAGCGGAAAACGATATCCCCAAGCCATCTGAGACACTGTAATTGGTGGATCGTGAGGCAGATCGCCTGTTAACGCGAATTCGACAATTACTGGCACTCGGTCTGGTGGATGGTGATGATGCTGCCAGAGACGAAGGTTGCGTGTCTACTGATCTTGATGCCCGCATCATCGACTACTGCAGGCCGAAAGGTTGACCCTCGGCAGCTGGCCAACAAGGCCTGCCACTTTTCCGCGGGGAGGACCAGGAAGCGCACGCCATCTCGGTAGGCGTGGAGCTAGCCACACATCGGGGATCCATCCCGTCGACGCCGCCGCCAACGCGCACGAATCTCTTCTCGACTCCACGTGGTTCGCGTCGCACAGATCGCTAGTGCTTGCGGTTGTGCAAGTGAGAAGACCCGCTCTGGACCATGGTCCACGGCGTATATTCTTGCACATCTTTCTCTGTATTGCCTTCCGGCTCGGTCTCATGCACAGCGCTTCTCTACTTGCCGATACCCGATCTCATAACGGTCTGTAAGAACTCTGCTGCGTTCGCTCTCACACATGTGCACATATTCTGTCGAGCGAGAGAAGACGCTGCTTGCGAGAAATGGATCAACATGGCGGAGCGGACGTGGAACTGAACGATGTTAATGTCGAGGTATATTCGTGTGTCCTTCTCGGTCCAGCATCCGGTCGACTGACATCTTGAAAGGCGCGGGACGCCGATTCCTTTTCCGACGACTCTGGCTACGAAGAAGGGACCCTCTCGACAGCTTCTGTGGCGTCGAGCATATTTGACTACGAAGAAGAAAACGGCCGAACATATCATGCTTTTCAACGCGATAAAAAATATGCGTTGCCCAACGATGAGTCAGAACAGGAGCGAATGGACATCACGTACCATAGCATTCGTCTCACCCTCGAAGAAAAGCACTGGCATTGCCCGATCCAGCGTCCTGGTATGATCCTTGACGTAGGGACAGGGACAGGTACGTAAGGCCGTTGCTGGGGGGAAACATCACTTCAAACAGAATCTGGAGATGCAACATCGCAACCAGTTCGCTTAGAAAGAAGCCGATTTCATTCTCTTGCCTGAGACATGAATTTCCCACCCACTGACCTCTCCCAGGCATCTGGGCCATCGATGTCGCAGACGACCATCCAAGCGCCCAAGTCATTGGCATCGATCTTTCCCCCATCCAACCCACTGCCGTCCCGCCCAATCTCGAATTCCAAGTCATGGATGCCGACGAAACATGGACATTCAGCCAAAGATTCGATTTCATCCACACGCGCCTTATGAACGGTTTCTCCCTTAAATCGTGGGACTTCTTTTTCGAGCAAGCGTGGAAGACTCTCGAGCCTGGCGGGTGGGTCGAGAACCAAGAATTCGATCTCCAATTCGGTTCAGATGATGGTACTATGCCGGCTGATGGTGCGGTGCAGCGCTGGATCGATTTGTGGCAGCAGGGAATCTCGAATTTTGGTTTGACCGGCCGTTGTTATCCTGATGTGGTTAAGCAGAAGATGGAGGCGGCGGGGTTTATTAATTGTACTGTGAAGGCTTTTAAGATTCCTGTTGGGCCGTGGCCGAAGGATAAGAGGCTACGGCAAGCTGGTTTGTTGTTTCTTGTTGGTCTACTAGAAGGCTTGAGCGGGCTGAGTGTAAGGACATTTACGCTCGGTTTGGGGTGGAGCGTGGAGCAGATGGAGGTGTTACTGATGGAAGTGCGAAGGGAGTGGAAGAAGAAGGCAATTCACAGTTACTGCCCTCTGTCAGTTTCTCCCCCTTTCAGGTCTCTCTGCTCGGCTAACGTTCGCAGGTACATTGTGTATGGCCAGAAACCATATGATGCTGCAACATGAGAGAAAGCATTAAGGACATCGACAGCATCTAGAGCAAGGACTATTTAGCGAGCATTGTATAGGAGTACACACAACAAAAATGGTCGCCGGCGACACGATTGAACAGATGACGGGGACAGCATGCGGATCGATAGAACAGAGTGTAAAGAGATGGATCATGCAATTACCAGAGAGCACTGATAGCGATACAGAGGTTTCTCTATTGATAACTGATGGCCATGCGGTGGCGAGAGATCGCAGCGTTCGCTGGCTTCATTTCAAGATCAAGATTGCCAGCCATGTGCACAAGTACTTGACAGCAGACGGCTGTTCAGAGTGAATTTCAGACCGGTTGTGGAATCTTCAGGATGCCTTGGTCTGACCTCTAGCACTCGGATGAACATACAATGGCCACAGACATAGGCCAGACTATCCAACTTCACGAGCAGTCGCAACTCACATCTCTTGAGTAATTGAGGCCCAGTTGCTCTTGCAGCCTTGGTAGGTCCTTCAACGCAGTTGCTATAAGCGGGCTGTGATTGCAATCGGAGAGCCTACTCAGGATCTGAAAGCGCACCCGGAGAATACTGCGGACCGAATGCCAGACGTCCATCTGCTGTGTTCCTGTCGCTAAGAGCCACAGTGAGGCTACTTGACATATCCTGACGTCACTTGACGTTGGTGATCGACACGACATGAAGGTCCGGACCTTACAAATGGCAGACGGTCTTTTCTAAAAGACCGAAACAGCATGCTTCTGCGCTTCTACCACAACGTGTAACGCAGAGATGGCAGTAGGATAAGGGGAGTGCAAGTCAGTAGGTGATTCCTGTTCTTCGTCCCTAGCAAAGATATCACGTCTCGAAATTGCAACACAGCTTCACTTTGACCTCTTCTAGAGACAGCCACCTGTAACACACACGTCTCATCACAGCACAATAATATTACCAACATGGTCAAATACAGCCTCTGCGGCGCAACAGGCGCCACAGGGCGCGCGATCCTCCACCACCTCCTCTCCAACCCACCACAACCACAACAATTCTCCAAAGGTCAAGAACCCTTCACCCTCAACATTTTCCTCCGCAACAAGCAAAAACTCCTAACCCAATTCCCCACCCTCGAAACCTCTCCTCCCTTCCCAACACAAATCTTCACCGGCAGTAACAAAGATACTACCCTCTGGAAACAAGCTCTCTATAACACAGACGTAATCCTCATGTGCATCGCCACAAACGATAGCACAAAAGGCATGACGCTCTTCTCCGACACTGCAAACGCAGTAATAACCGCACTCCGCGAATTGCAAAGCGAACAAGGAAGGGAATACAAAACACCTACAATTCTAATCCTCCGAGCTATCACACTCAATCAAACCTTTAATCCTACTCTCGACAAACCCGCGATTCTATTCTTCGCGTTGAGATATTTGTACGATGCAATGGCGGAATCGAATCAATTGTATGAGACTGCAGCGCAGGAGAATCCGGGGCTGTTGGAGATTGTGTATGTGGATCCGCCTGCTATTCATGATGAAGAGGGGTTGGGAGGGGCGACGGGGTATAGACTTGATGTGGAACCGCCGGTGCAGAAAGGGGAAGCCGATGTGAGGCATGATGTCTCGTATGCGGACTTGGGAGTGGCGTATTGTGAAATTGCGCAAAGGAGGGAGGAGTTTCGAGGGAAAGGGGTTGTCGTTACGGCTACGGGGCAGGTGAGGACGACTTGGGGCAGAAATTTCTCGGGGTTGGTTAGTGGGATGGTGGGAAGGGTTTGGTGATGATTAACTTATGTGCTTAGCGGTCGATGGAGGGCGGTTGTAGTTTGATATTGCCAGGGAGTTCGTAAGGCACGAAACGGAAAGGTAGCACATCAGAATCGAGCCATATCATCGAGCCACTCGTGGGAGCTCATCTGTCGTTACTGTACAGTCCGCAATACATCAGCGGATCTATTGACTCTTTCTACGAGGACGTACCTCGTCGGTTGTTGACGCTCTCGGTCCCTATCTGGATAATAAGGCCGGAAGACGAAGGCCTGGTATTCTTGTCTACCACATGCTCCCTGCGGGTAAACTCGACTTCAAGCGCCCGTTGCCTGGGCTGCCTCGACCTCGTTCGTAAAGCCACTTGTTGTTCAACCCTACGCTCGCACGCTTCTCTTTTGTTGGTGTCTCGATTCTTCCAATGGATTCAAATCCGCTGATGTCAAGTGGCGAATTATTGCTGAGAGCCGTGTAACTCAGTCGCCTCCTCTCACCACCACTTTCACTGAAGCTTTCACCAAGTAACGATTTCCCACTCTCCGTCCTTCGTAATTGGTTTCCTTGCGCAGGAGATCCCCACAGCGAGTTCGACCCTGACCCGCTCATTCGGAAGCTGCCATTCGCGTCGATGGGCGTGCCTCGTCCTGAAAGTGGCGAGTTCCCTCGAGTCGCGTTCAAGCTGCTGCACCTGCTCGTAGGTGTATTAGAACGCGAGAATCGCGGTGGTGTGACATATTGCTCCTTCTCTTGCGGTGTCGCGGGACGTGTCATAGGAGGTAGGCCGAGGAGCTTACGCTGCTGAGGCGTGAGAGGGATGTCTTCGCAGGCGTCGGGTTTTCGCCAGAGTGGAAGGGTCGCGATTGCGATGTTCAGGGTCATGAGTGCCTGGAAAGTCCAGACCGCATATCGTGGGTATGGGTAGGCTGCGGCGAGCCAGCTTGTGGGGAATCTACCAGAGTGTTAGAGAGAATCTCCAGAGCCAATTGACGTGCGACTGACATGAGGAAGAGGACATTGGGCGTGTAGAGCGACAAGATGATCAGGACGGAGCTGATCAGGATGCTGGTGACATTGCTGCTGTCGAAGTTGGTCGCATTCCGTCGCCGGATAACCTCGTCCATTCTGGGGTGTGTCCACTGTCCATTTTGTCGCGCGGGAGTCGAAGGCTGCTGGGTAGTATCCTTCTTGGGAGTATTGAGGGTGGGCAGTGCTTTGGCGATTGCAGAGGGTCTCCCGGTCGAGGTCTGCGACACGGACTGCGAAGTGGTTGCCAATGCCGTCGACGACATGGCTGCTGTGTGTTAGTACCTGTGGGTTAGTATGCGCGTCGTCGTCGTCGTCGTCGTCGTCGGATGTCGCTCAGTCCATTGTACACAGTGGTCGGTATTCGCGAAGTCATCAACAAAGCGGTAGATTTGGTTGCTACGAGGCTAGGAAAGCATCGCGCCGCGTCTTGCACCGCCACACGCAGCCACATTTGACGTGTTGGTGGGGCTGATTCGGATAAAGCTATCGTCTCACGCTCACGCTGCCAACTCTCCCACATGGACTGACTTCTTGCAGCTACACGCCAACATGCCAAACGCATTGGAGTCGTTGGATGCCACCGTAGCCAGCCTCCTCGCCGATTGGAACATCGTCACCAGTCTCTTGGCCCTCGCCCTCGCCGCCTTCTTCATCTATCCCGTCATCTACCCCAATGAGCCCGACACACATCCGCTGCTCCTAGCTCGACAAGCTACCCCAAGTGCTGTTAGACAAAAAGGCGAATCAGCTGTATACCGATCGCCAGAAGTTCCACATGGCTACGCTTTGAAGTCTGGCTTGAATGTCAAGGATGCATCAGCTCCGCGATGGGCCTCCGGAAAGGACGGAGACATTCGAGACATTTGGCGAGAGGTGCAAAAAGGTGGAAGTCAAGGCCCGGATGGCAAGGAGATTCCTCGTGGCTTGATCATGACTGTCCTGGGCAAGCAGGAAATCATTGAGCACGACGTTAATGAGCTGAGCAAAGAGATTGCCATAATTGGAAAGCACTTCAAGGATGCTGGTGTCAAGAAGGTCGCCATCTATCTGCCCAACAGCGTCGAATATCTCTCGACCATCTTTGGTAGGTTCAAGAGTTCCAGTTCGGATTTCATGACAACTGACACCCATACAGCATGCGCCTTCTACGGCCTGAGCCCTGTCCTGTTACCATACAATGTGTCCCAACCCAAGGTCTACGAGCTTCTCAATGCCACTGGAGCTGATGCTCTTGTGGCAAACGCCGGAACTCTACCACTTGACGATCTGACAAAACAATGCCAACAACTTCGCCTGGTCACCTGGGTGGTGGAAAGGACCAGCAAACACATGGACTGGAACGGTGTACCTGATCACGCTCAAGGTCGTCTGCAGGTCAGCGTTTGGCATGATCTTGTGGACGATAACAAATCTTCAGCCGGTGCTCAGCTGCCTTCAAACGAGAGTGGAGACAAACCAGGGAATGTCATCTTTGTGTGGCAGCATACGGATCCCGCTATCAAGCCAGAAATTGTGGCCTTGACACAAGACAACATTGTTGCCGGCACTGCAGCTCTGATCACAGCAATTCCACTTCGTCAACGCCTGAGCTCGGCGGACTTAGTCCTTCCAGCCGATACCTTCACCCACAGCTACGTGCTGTGCCAGACATTTGCTGCGCTCTTCATGCACACAAGCCTCGCCATCAACAGTGTCGCTGTACCCGGTGTGGACCTTGCTCTTGCGAGAAGAGGTGTTGCGCCGACAGTCATCATTGCAAGTGCAGAGACTTTAGCCAAGCTACATCAACAAGAAACTGGCGCTCTGAGTTCTGGTCTGCAGAAATTCGGCAAATATAGCCAAGATCAGACGATGGCGGCAGGCCGCTTACCCACCGATGGACTACTCTTCAAACTTCTCGCACCCAAGTCAGGAAGTACTGAGCCTGGCAAGCTTCGCCTCATCCTCACCTCCGATCGCCTTGGCGCGGGTTCGCCACCATTGACTTCCACCATGCTCAGCGATCTCAGGATCTTCACACGAAGTCGCATCATCTACGCCCTCACTGCTCCTCAAGTAGCAGGTGCAGTGTCACAGACGAACGTCTTCGACTATAGACGGGTGGACGGCGCCGCTCACGGTCACTTTGGTGTGCCACTCAGCTCCGTAGAAGTGAAGCTTCTGAGTCCCGAAGACGATTCACGCGTCGGCGGATCAGAACCGAAGGGACAGCTCACAGCCATCGGCCCTGCTGTCGTTGGTGGGCGAGCACTACTCAACGTGCAAGCGACGATCAGAGAGGATGGCACTGTAGCTTATGCATAAAATGTAATACCAAAGTTATTGCATGAAATTCCAAAAAGCTGGTCTTAGCAGACTTTTGCCAACCCTCTACTTGCACTCTCCACATTCATTGCTAGGCTTCTTCTGCTCCGATCCACCGAATGCTAACCTACTGATCCCGTCCACCATACCCTTGATCCCACTCTTCCCCGCCGCAACCTGACTTGGCGTGCTCGAATACGAAGGCGGCACATCCATACAAGGGTTCTGGGTGAAGAAATTGCGTGGCCTAACACAACAATCGTCAGCACCACACGCAGTCAAACTCGCTCACTTCAAAATGCGCTGGATCAGAAACTTGCAGAACTCACCTCAACAAAACCGTCATCGGCTCCGCAGGCATAACAGGGTAATCCTCAGGTGCAGGGAAATGTGTCAAACCGAAGGTATGCCAAAGCACGACGTCTTCGTTCTCAAGATTCGCGTCTGGGTCCGCTGCGATCCAGGCTGGGAGACCTTGGGAGGGTTCGCCGGACGTTTGGGGGACGTGACGGCCTGCGGGGTGGATTTGGGAGTCGTCGTCTATGAGCCATGTTAGTTACAGTCTCTTGGATCGATGAGGTTAAATTGGTTGAGAGGACGTACATTTTGTGACGTGAACAGCGTGACGAGCGAAGCCAGCGCGCTTCCACACTAGACTACCTTCTTTGGGGAGGAGAGGAGGGACTTCTCGACTGACAAGTTTGTACGAGACGGGTTTCTTGCTGTAGGCGTTGATTTTGTTCGTGTTGGCCATGTCCCATGTTCGACTGGTATTGCCGTCGTAGTCGCTCTTCGCGGTATTTGGTGTTGCGAGTTTGGTCTTCTTCGCGTAGAATGCGTTTCCGTAAGGGTTCTCTTTCGATCCTACGGAGGCTTCGCCGCGAGTGGCATCGACTTGGAAGACAGTATTGTTTGGTCCATCAATATTGGGATCTAGGCGTAAGCAGAAGAGATGTTGGTGATTATGAGCATTGACGCCGGGGTAGACTTCTGTGCCCCAGGGAGCTGCGTCTTCACCCGGTGCGAGGGCGTAGGTGTTCAGAATTCCGGTGAGCTTGATTTCGAGTTGGATGGTTCCGTCTTGGTGGAAGATCCAGTACACGCAGTATTCGTAGTTGGCAGCAGTAAAGACGTGACTGATGATGAACTTGCGAGCGCGAGTCACTGTGCAAGAATCATCTCGGAAGTCGGTGTGCTTGAACAGAATTCCAGCATCCTCTTCATGGATACAGATGGCGTTCTTGATCGTTTGTGGCTCGCCGGCACGATTGACAAAATCAGCATCCATGTAATGAATCGCACCTTTGCAATCGCAGCCAAGAGCCAGAGAGTTGGTCATGTAGCCTCCACCATACTCACCAAGATCGAAAGCGTGTTTGCGCTGGTGAGGGTGTTCTGGGTTACCGTAGGGTACGACCATCTCCGCGAGAGACATACGCCAGAACACTGGGCGGACGTTGCCTCTATCATTGAATGTGACGTTAGACAACACTATTCCTTCCTTGTAGTTGAAGCCGACATGAACGGACCAGTTCTGCCACTTTAATGTGCGTCCGTCTACTGTGAAGGATACGCCTTCTGGTTGGGAGATGTGGATTGGCTTCAAATCCGTTCTGAATCCACTCTCCTGCTTGATCGCATCTGAGTGGTAGTTGATCGGAGGAGCAGTGTTCAATGGTCTTCGGACCTTAGGTACGTCAATGTGCATGATCTCCTGGGTATCGGCATTGTAGATCGGACAGAAGTCCAGAGGATAAGTGTACTGGCTGTCGTCCACGTGCGGCCGATAATACATCAAAGCCTGCTGTAATCGAATTCCAGACCCGAATCTCTCGTCGTAGCCAATGGTCCAGGGATCGCAGTACACTTTGTGCATATCCTCTGGTGGAATCCCAAGGATGCCGCACTGCTCGATGACCTTCGGATCCTTGCGTACCACTGTCTCCACGATCTGCAAGTCTTCCATTGTGATCAATGGCTGCACACCTTCAGTAAGCTGCCAGCTCACTAGTCGAGCTTCTGTGAGGTTGACAAGGCCATCGTAAACCTTGCTCCCTCTGCCAATTGCTACGACATCTGCCACGCGCGCTGGTCGTGGTACTGTCTCTGGCGATGCCAGCCATTTCATCATTTCCGCCTTTCGCGGCTCCCAGAGCGTGACAGCATTGAAGTGAACATCCGGATGCTCTCGGCGAACAATAGCGACGGCTGCCGCAATTTCTTCTGTGGACAAGGGATCGAATGGATGCGTCTGTGTCTTCTGGCCCGTGACGTGGGCCGCCATCTGTTGTAGCCGTTCCAGCACCATCCTGTATTCTCGTTTATGCGGCCGCGGGTTTCAGGGTATCGAGATAGATAAGAGAGAAGAAGAAAGGGAAGCAGACGGGTATGAGAGAGACGCAGCTGATATACTTACCAAGATTTTGTCGCACCAAAGGTCTGTTTCAATGCCTACCCCGCCTCAGCAAGCGGTTCCATCAATGCGCAGCGCTGGTCAATCGTATAAGTCACTTATCAGCAGTGTTGGCGACCAGGGTATCCAATCGCCGCGGCCGATAAGGCTGGAGAACTGCACGCAAGGCAAGAATTGCCATTTTGGGGAGGTTCAGACGAGAGCTAGTGTTCACGTGAAGAACCTAAGTAGTGAATATGGGCGACAGCGGGATCTTTGGCTTGGGAAGGTCGCGTCGTTATCAGACAGATACGACGCGTGGTGTTCGTGGGAGAGGAGCGATGTTGGGTTGCGCTGAATCAAATTGTGAAGTAATGTTTCGAGCCACGGCCGGGCCGGCCACCATGTCTTTTGATTTGACCTAATTCGTGTTAGCGTGATCGAGCTTGACGATACCCGACCTCAGCCAACGAGCTGCCAGGAAAAGCTGCCTGCAAAGGCAACATACGACGAGGCTCTTCGGGAATGCATCGATTTCCAAGCGCGTTGAACGATCCCGGAGAGTTGTCAATCGTGAAGTCAAGACAGCCTGTGTATGGAGAAATCGACCCGAAGAAAGTGATCTCAATATCTCAATATCGCATCGTATGAGAGGTGTATGTATTGGAAGTACAAGCTGCATACGATTAGGCGTTTCTTCCGCGGTGAGAGTCACGTAAGCTCAAGCTTTCCTTGTACTGCACAGTGGCGACTTTTCGCAATCAGCAATCCATTGATGACGCCGCTCCACTCAGATCATCTGTGTCGAACTTTCGGTACCATCGTGTATTCCCGGACTGGCCGAAGAATGCTTGATCACTCCAAGGTCAATGCTGAATGCTTGCGCTCCGTCGAGCACCTCAATAGTCGATTGATGCACTCCACAACTCGTAAACGCTGTGGAACGACTTCGCTTGATGGCCACGAGATGTGACGTGCAAATGTCAGGCCGTTGACTGGTGCTTTAGCCAGCAAGCAAACGGCCTGGGCAACGCTCTTCGTCAGTTCGTATAATGTTCGATGCTTATTCGGGAATGAACAATGAGTTCTTGTCCTCATCGCGACCGCCGTATCCTTCGTCGCTGAAGGCCGAGGGAGTTTGGCGGCATGCTGGATCGGAGCCCGTTGGCACATGGCCAGAATCTGGAATCTGCGAGGCAGTCGCAATCGTTGGCATAGCAGCTGAATCCTCCTCAGCTTCCTCATCTGCTTCGGTATGCGGAGTCACGTCCTGCAGAACTTTGCGTATGTGCTGAAGTTTTCCCTTGCGAAGCGCTTTCAAACAGATCTCTGGATGAGAGATGACTTTCGTGGCTTTGGCTTTCGGCTTGGCGCAATCCGTGAAGTAATGGTGGGTGCTGTTGTGCCTGTCCTTCCCAAAGCGTTTGATGAGCTCAACGAAAGAGAAATTCGCTGTGTAGTGACCATAAGTCTGCTCGAAGTTGGTCATGAGCTGCTCAAGATATTTTGCAAGCTGCTTGGTCCACCAGCCCTCGCCCGATAACAGCCTACCATGACTGTCTTTGGTGCCTTCTGGTCGTGCAATCACATCCGTGCATCCACGGGGTCGACGAAAGTCCTTAACGATCATATCTGGGAAGGAGGCGTCCCAGAGGAGCGTGATGTCGCATTCGACAGTGGCACTTACGCCTTGATGTTTCTGCAGGACCAGTTCCTCGATCTCATCGTCAGTGATGTCTCGTTGCGTGCGGCCCTGGGCAAGTAAGCCAGCTCTCTCCGCCTGTTTTGCCTTGATGTTCGCATCGCTGCCTTTCATCATCTCGAAGATTTGATAGAAGTTGATCTCTTTGTGGTTTTGAAACATGCTCGAAAGATGTCAGCGATCGATCGTCATTTCAAGTACAAATGTTTGCTCACATCGAGTAGTTACAGCCATCGAAGTTTCCTATGCCATCTGCATTGGGGGCGGCATCATCTTGTATCTCTACAATCTCTCCGTCAAAGTGGGCGCTTCCTTGGAAGAAGATTATGACATGGTCTTCGTCCGTCATTGATTCGAGTACCAGCTTGATCTTTTGATTGATATATTGTTGCTTGTTGCGATGACGAAATGGGATGAAGATGTACGAGATGTCGTGTACGCCGTAATTCCTGAAGACGTCATTGATGAGTCTGCGACACTCTATATCTCGGCCGTTGTCCGCGATCTTGCCCTCCTCATAGTCCATGTGTTGCGGATTTGTGTCCAACATGATGAGGTGATGCTTTTCGTACTTTCGGTATACCACATGGCGTTTGCTGGCTCCATCTGGAGCATTGGTTGTGTCAGACATCGAAGCGTCTTGGTGAGTCGTTGCCAGAATGTTGTTGTGTTGAGAGTGGAAAGGGAAGAAGCAGAGTGCGAAGATATGCCCGCGATCACGCACTGACCACTCGGCAAGAGTTCTCACATGCCTCGCATGTGAGAGAAGAAAGCGACCAAAAGGCTGCAAGATGAAGTGAGTGCCTGGAAAAAGCTCGTGCAATCATAAGTGATGAGATAACGCCCCGCAGACCGGAAGTTGTGTGTGAGGTGAGAAGCATAGGTGTGAGCGACCGTGTTGACTGAGATCGTGATGCCTAGCTGAAAGCCTGGTGATAGCATTCAACGAGTCCATAACCTCATTGCTAGAGTGAGTCTCAAATGTTAGTCGGGCCTGAGAAGGTTGGTTCATTCCATGTGATTCCTGGTAATCTGCTCATGCTGTCTCGGTATGAGTTTTGGGGATCGCGGAAAGCAGCCAGAGGAATTGGCGAAATTTGTTCTGTTACTTTACGAGTGCGGGCCCGTCTGAGTGTCCAAGATTAGTCCGCAATCGAGCGTTGGAGCCTCGGCCTCAGTTGCATTGCTCGAGCATTCTGCATCGATGCTGGCGCCAGCCGAATCTGCTCGCAGCTCACTTGAAGTCGCGCTCGTGATGCTCAGACCAGATGATCAGGTAGCAGCCCGCTGCTTTATCAGTCGCTGGCCTTGTCAGTCTGTACTCGACGCTTGTGCTGACTTCGTGCATGAGTTGGTTCTATTTGCTGTTCGAGGAAGGCAAGCTGTGAAGCCGAAAGGAGAGGAGGAACGTCTCTTTGCACGACTTCTGCCCACCCACGATATATGGCCATCTCAACACAACATTTCTCACCTCGAACCAATGGAGAAACATCACCGCCATTTCAGGACTCAATGTACCGTGCTCTCGAACACTGCAGACATTTCAGGTAATTGCCATCTCGCTGTCTCTTAGCTCCTGCTATATGTAGCTACCTTGCCAAGCGTTCTTTCCGGGCTCAACGTGTTCTGTGTAACAATCGCAGTTCCCCTCACGAACACTCGGCGCTTGACAACACATTCTGGAAGCATTTCGTCGCAGCGAGTTGGCAGACAAGACGGAAACCATTCTATACCATCATCGCTACTCAGCAAGTCTCCAAAATGCCCGTCAACACAACCCTCGCGGACGAAATCGAGTTCCGAACAGGCCAAGCCTCCTCCTCAAAACGTCTCTTAATCTACTTCATCCCCGGCAACCCAGGCCTCGTAGAATACTACCGTCACTACCTAAACCACCTCCAAGAATCACTCCAACACCGCAAAGAAGAAGTCATCATCTACGGCGCTAGTCACGACGGATTTGAATTCCACGCACCCTCAAAACGTATCAACCAAGGCCAACCTCCCTTCTCTCTCCAACAAGAAATCCATTGCGTCCGAAGCAAACTCTCACTGAAAGCCCGAGAACTCTCCACCGACTCTCACCCACTCGACGTCATCCTAATCGGCCACTCCGTCGGAGCATACATGCTCCTCGAAACAATCGAATGGTGGCAAAAGCAACCCACCGAACAATCTATCTACTCAATTAAAGGTGGAATTTGTCTCTTTCCGACAGTCGTCGATATCGCGAAAAGTGATAAAGGCCGATCATTATGGCCGATACTGTCGTTCCCCGGCACGGGATACATCCTCTCAGGAATAGCATCCTGTCTCAACTTTTTCTGGCTTCTCGATTGGTTTACAGGAAAGTTGACACCCGGACCTGAAGGCGGCGCCGTAACAGCCGCATTTGCTCGAAGCGACCACGGAATCAGACAGCTCATCTATATGGCACGAGACGAACTCGCATCGATCAAAGAGGACAAATGGCATGCTCAAGATCTGTGGGGCGTAGTGCATGAAGCGAATGCGAATGGGAATGCAGATGGGAAAATTTTCGACGATGAGCAAGAAGCTTCTACTAGTATCGCCACAACTCCAGGTGCGCCGCGAACGAAACTGTACCTTCTATTCGGGAAAGATGACTACTGGGTCAATAATGATAGTCGCGACAACTTGATCAGTGCGAGACATGGAGGACATACGACGATGGAAATTTTGCATAATAGACCGGAGATTCCGCATACGTTCTCATTACATCCAGAGCATAGCGATCATGCGGCTGAGAAGACTGCGGTGTGGATAGCGACGTTGGAGTCGGAGTGAAGAATAGAAGAAAATAGACCATCTTCAGAAGTGAGGGAACGTTTCGTTTGACAACTGCCGTCTATTCAAATCGTCATATCTCATAAAGTGGAGGAGCCGGAATGTCTCTTCTATGTGAAAATCACTTTCGCTATCCCAGCGCCATCGCTATGTGAAAAGAACACCAAAAAGGCACCCCTTTTATGCCTTCATCGCGAATAACCTGTTCTGTGTATCCATCTAATGTTTCCCAAGACTCTGCAAATTAACAAGCTCAAAATACCTTCCCTTCTTCGCGATCAGTTCGCTATGCGTTCCATTCTCCACAATCTTGCCTTGATCAAAGACGTAGATCATGTCTGCCTTTTGAATCGTCGATAGCCGATGCGCCACAGCGATTGTCGTTCGTCCCTTGGCAGCTTTGTCAAGCGCTGCTTGCACAATCTTTTCGGATTCGCTGTCGAGCGCGGAAGTTGCCTCATCGAGCAGTAGAATTCTTGGATCGCGCAAGAGGGCACGAGCGATCGCCACGCGCTGTTTTTGTCCACCTGAAAGCATGCTTCCTTTGCTTCCCACGACCGTGTCAAAGCCTTCTGGAAGAGACATGATGAATTCGTAGATATTTGCGTCTTTGCAGGCTTGAACGATGGCTTCTTCGGGGACGTCTTCGGGGGCTTTGTCCGCTCCGAGGAGAATGTTCTCGCGGATTGTGCCTTGGTAGAGAGTAGGCTCTTGGGATACGAGGGCGAGTTTGTTGCGGTAGGCGTTGACGTTCAGCGAGGAAATTTCCTTACCGTCGACGTAGATGCCTCCCACGAGAGGGTTGTAAAATCGTTCAAGCAACGCGATGGTTGTGGACTTGCCGCATCCAGAAGCACCGACGAGAGCCACGTATTGACCAGGTCGCACTGATAGGTTCAGACCGCGAAGTACAGGTTGCTCAGGTCGCGTAGGATAGCGGAAGTGCACGTCGCGGAACTCGATGTCTCCTTCCACATCAGCAATATCATCGCCATGAGTAGCCCAGGTGTCGATCTCTGGCTTACGATCGAACAATGTCTTCATCTCATGTGCAGCATGCTTAGCTTTGCCCATGTCAGGTGCGAAACTGAAGATGGTGCCAGCAGATTGTGCTCCAAAGATGACAGCCGAAAAGCACAGGAAGAATTGGAACATGCTGTACTCGCCACTGCCGATGAGTGTGCCTCCGTACCAAAAGCCAAGGGCAATGCACAGGAACATCAAACTTTGCGAGGCAGCGTAAAGTGAGCTGGAGCGGATGATCGACTGTAGTGAAGACTTCTCCTGATCGACGATCTGCTCGTGGTAATGGTTCCACACGTCGTGCTCACGAGTCAACGAAGCGACAGTGCGGATGGCCGAAGTTGCTTCGCAAGCATAAGAAGCGGATTTCGAGTAGGCTTTCTTCGCACGTGCTTGGAATCTGGTGAGCATCCAGAATCGCAGGAAGCCACAGGCCAGCACGACCGGTACTGTGGCGATACAGACCAGTGCTAGCTTCCACCCAACAGCCAAGGCGATGACAAAGCCGACGATCAGAGTGGTGGTGACCAGGAGAAGTGTGCCAAGTGTAACACCAGACATACCGGCGAGATGAGTAGTTTCCGTGCTGAGGAAAGATGTCAACGCACCAGCGGAGTTCTCCTCTTTGTCAAAGAAAGCAATGTCCTGTCGCAGGATGGTACGGAAAGACTTGTCACGGGCTCTGCGAACCAGCTTCTCACTGCACCATGCAAAGGCAATGCCTTGTCCAAAGTACGACAAAAGCTGAACCATGGCCAGCATGAAGTACATCCATGACCAGAAGTTGGCTTCTGACCGAAGCGTGCCGTATTGACTGCGAGGCAGCGAAAGCGAAGTAATGGACTTGGCGAGAAAGACCGACTGAACAGGATTACCACCACCGCAGATGACGGACCAGAACAATCCGAACAGCATCCACTGCCATTCGGTCTTGTTGAATGAGCCGACCACCCTGATTAATGTCCAGAGGGAGTACTTCGGTGCAGCGCGCTCTTCCTTCTTTGCGAGGATCTTGCTGGAGACTGAGTTCTGAGTCCTGGTTTGAGCAAGTTTGAGGTCGTCAGGATCCTTCGCAAGATCGGTGCTCGAAGAGGTATACAACTTATCATCCTTCTCGTCGAAAATTTCTTCTTCCTCGCTTTCTGAGCCGCCTTGGTCATTTTCTGCGGCGATTCTCTGAGCCTCGACCAGACTACCATATGCGCCATTCTTTTCCAATAGCTCGTCGTGAGTGCCCTGCTCGACAATGCGACCTTGTTGCATCACCACGATATTATCGGCATCGCGGATAGTGCTGAGACGATGAGCGATCACAATGGTAGTTCTGCCTTGTGCGGCCTTGTCCAAAGCAGCCTGTACTACTCCTTCACTCTTCGTGTCGAGCGCTGAGGTGGCTTCATCGAGCAGGAGAATCTTAGGATCGCTCACAATGGCTCTAGCAATGGCAATACGTTGCTTTTGACCTCCTGACAGGAGGAAACCTCGCTCGCCAACATTGGTCTCGTATCCCTCAGGCAATTGGCAAATGAAGTCATGTGCATTGGACATTTTCGCGGCGTTCTCGATGAGTTCTCGAATCTTGTCTTCTGGCAGGTTTTCCGCATCAGTGCCAATCAGTCCATGCCGAATGTTGCCAGCGATGGATGTGGCGAAAAGTGTAGGTTCTTGAGAAACAAGACTGATTTGCTGTCGGAGCCAACGAAGATTCAGATCCTGAACGTTATGTCCATCGAGTGTTACTGTCCCACCAACCGGATCGTAAAATCTTTCCACGAGGCCTACAATCGTGCTCTTGCCGGAACCTGAAGCTCCAACCAGGGCTGTAGTCTTGCCAGCCGGGACTACCAAGCTGACATCCTCCATGACCACTACCTCCGGTCGAGAAGGGTAGATGTGCTTGACGTTGCGCAGCTCAACAACGCCTTTCAGTTCATCAAGCTTGATGCCGTCCTCAGATGTAGGATCGAGTGGCGATACACGATCAATGGTGCTGTAGATCTTGGAGGCTGCGGCAACTCCAGTCGTGAAAGCCTGGACATTCGGTGCGACGTTGCCCAGTGCAAAAGCTCCGATCATGATCGACATGACAATGGTGATGACACTTTGAAGAGTGGTTTCGCCACTGACAATGAACCGACTGCCCATCCAGAAGGCCAAGCCATAGGTGAGGTAGACGTAGCACATTAGGAAGCCAATCATGGAACCTGTTAATGCCTTTGTCCTGAATCCTGCCTTCTCTGCAATGGCGAGATGCTTGTCATATTCCTTTGCCAGTTTATCCTGCGTGCCAAAAGCGATAGCATTGCGAACAGAGCTGATCACTTCCTCGGCCACAGTTCCACCTTCTGCGTACGAAGCCAACGAGGCCTTGCTCCATTTCACAATGAATTGACCAAGACCTCCCATGGTAAGGAAGATGGCCACCACCGATGACGTGAGGATCAGTGTCAGTTTCCAGTATTTGATGTATCCAATCACGTAGGCCGCGATGAATGTTGCCAATGCGGTCAGTGTTAAACCGACCTTCTCAGATATGCCGTCCTGGACCAGGTTCGTGTCAGCCGTAATGCGAGTTGTGATTTCTCCAGCTCCCAGCTTATCGAAATAGCCTATGTTTTGTCGCAGGATGCTGGCCAAATAGTGCTGTCTGACTTTCCCGGAGATGTGCTCTCCCGCGTAGATGAAGCCTACTGTCGCGATATATGTAGCCACGAACTCCGCAATGCCCAGATACACGAAGTACAGTGTCAATTTACTGATCTCCGAGGAGAAATCAGACCCAGTGACAGTCCCTTGAAAGAAGCCCTGGAAAGTGCCTGTGAGAGAGCCAAAGACAACGGTCATCAACGGCAACGCTGCTCCTGCTGCGATTGCAGCAATCGAGCTGACCCCGATGATTATGAGATCGTTTCTCGTAGCATATCGATAGAGCATTGTGTATTTGACGCTCACTGGTGGCACCTCGAGTTGTCTTCTCAGTATCGCCGCCTCGTGCTCTGGGAGATGCGCAAGCAGGTCTTGGTCTTTTTGTTCATCGTCCTCCGCTTTTGAGTCTTTCGAGTCCTTTCGTTGTAGCGCCGGCGCAGGCTCCGGCGCCATTTGCGTTGGAAAAGGTGCCTGTGCAAACGCAGCCTTCTCTTGCTCCACTACCGCCTTTTCTTGGTCGACTACATCGCTGTTGTGAGCCTCAACGCGAGAGGACGAGTTCTCAAGCGAGCGATCATCGTCGTGCTTTTCTGCCCCCATTGTCGAGTTGCGTGCTGGGTCGGCGTTGACGTGATAATGCAGGCCCTCAGGCCGAGTCGTTATAAGTCGAATCAGTCCGAGTGGTGGTGAATGGTGGTTCGTTTCTGCTGTTGAACCCGAATGGCGGTCTCGCGACGCGCTTCGTAAAATCGGTGACGGAATCGACAACCTAGAGGCTAGAGCCAATCCTTGTGATGTCGCGGGCAATCTAGATTTCTCGAGACAGTAGACGCTTCAGACAATCGACATGTAAAGTGAGGGTGTAATTGAGAAATCAAGATGTACTTGCCGGCAGGCGAGAGGCGCTACGCCTTTGTTAACACGGTACTAGAGAGCATTAATGCAAGCAATGTACGGACACAGCAAGATCCGAAGTGCAATGTGGGCGGTTCAAACGCCACGAGGACGTGGAGGCCTCGTCGATGCCGTAGGCTTGGTCCCGCTGGCCAATAGCATGAACGACCTCCGGAAACCGATGTACACGAGATCCACATCCGCGTCCTTCTGGAATTCCAGGATCGCTTGGTGTCCAGAGAGCCAAGCGGACAACTCCTGCGAAAGTGCTCGCGGCCTGCTGGTGCATCTTCGGCCAGCGCAGCCGTCCTCTGCAATGGTCCGAGACCAGGCAGTGGGAAGAGATGCGTGATAGGGCCATTTCCAGCTTCGGCCGAGAGGGCAGAGATGGCCCGGCACACCGACCAACGAGGACGCGTGTTGCGCCACGGCGGAAGGCCTCAGGATCAGATCCTGCCCTCGGGTCGCCCGAGTTCGGGAGCGAATGGTGTTTGCGTGCCAAAACATTTAAGTTACGGCGAGCTTAGGAAGAAGCTTGACTGTGCGGTTCGTAATTCGTATTCTTGCGAACCGCGTAAAGGTGGAGGACGACGTCTGACTCAGGCACACCGGCTTGACCTCACTTCTCCGTCCTCCAGTCTTCCGTCTTGGATCACGTAGGTTATGCATGAAGGATTGTAGCTCACATCTTCACCGCGTGACTCTACACGCCAGTTCATAGGCATAAGCATCCGGTGCGGATATGCTCACGTCGCTGTCCCGTCCTGTCCCAGCAGGCGGCCTTCGAGACTCCCTTCAAGACTCCCGGCACGCCGCCAGCCCGATGCGCAAGTATCAATTACGAAGTACAGTGTCCATTGTCTTGCGGCGCTGGAGCTGTGCACCAACGGCGGACAAAGGGCGGACAGCCTATGCAAGATTGGGCCATGCACAATGCGGCCTTGCGATCAGCCATGCAAGGCCTCGCAACGCACACATTGTGCGGAAAGCTGCTTCTGGCGATGCACGAATGAGTTTGAGGGACTGTCGCACAGGCCGTGTTGCCCCAACTGCGTTCATGTGATGTCGCACAGGAGTCGAGGAGATTTCAGTATCACGCCGGCACGCCGCACATGCGTGAACCTGACGTTGGAATGGGCGACGAGGTGAGGTCGTTTGCTCCTTGCATGTGCGACGAAACACGGAGCGGAACATCACAACTGCTCCGCTGTCAGACATCGCTGCTTCTTTCGTGCTCGCTGCAGTGCGCTTGTCGACGCATAACCTCCCCTTCGTTTCCTTCGTTTTGCCTTCGCGGTGTCCACTCGCTCAACTACACACTACTAATCATGAAGTCGTTCGCTACATTCGCCGCAGGCCTTGCCGCCACCGCCCTCCCTTCGCTCGCTACTGCCAATTCCATCTTCGACTTTTTCAAGACGCGTCAAGCAGCGCCACAGAGCTGCGACATAGACTCAACACTGTGCCCGGGATGTGACGGTAGGAATGTCACCGACGACGCGGGCCATCGCTGGACAGTCACTTGCGATTTTGCCATTGAGGCGAATGATGAAACGCCTGTAGGCGGAGACATCTCCACCGACATCTGCTTGGATGCCTGCACCGACAACGACGGCTGCTTCGGCGTCACCTTCGCCCCAAATGGCAGCTGCGTCATCGCCTCCGGACAGCAGAATGGGCTGACCTACTCTTCTGCCTACACCAACTTGGCGCGTCTGGCCGACCCTGCTACGACATCTTCTTCACGTGCAAGCATCAGCACAACCATCACCGGCTCGGGCGTCACCCGCACTACTCGCGTTTCCATCACCACTACCGAGTCCAGCCCCGCAGCCTCTTCCACTCCTCCTGGAATGAGCGGCCAATGCGACCTCGACGATGCCGAAATGTGTCCGAAGTGTTCTGGCCAAGTTGCTGTCGATAGCACTGGCAAAGCTTACCGGGTCCTGTGTGATACCTCCATCAACTCTAACGGAAGCTACTCCCCACAAGAATGGTTGTCTCCTGACGAATGTCTCGAGGAGTGTGACCAGCTCGACTTTTGCACTGGTGCAACTTACTTCGACGACCGAAGCTGCGAGCTCGCCAAAGGAGAGCCCGACACAGTCTTCGATGAGTCTTTCACCGCTTTCCTCCCACTCCTGACTCCGACGGCGTCCTCCACCACGGCGCTGATCCCTACTCGTGTCCCAGCTTGGAACTCCTCGTCAGCTGTATCGACTACCCGCGTCCCACAGCCGAGCGTATCGATCCAGCCTGTCAGCTCGCGTTGCAATGTGTCCGCAGTCACCTGCAACGAGTGTGACGGATTTCCCATCACGGATAGGCTGAACGGCTCCTACACAGTCATCTGCGAACGCGAACCGCTGTGTGTCACCACCGACTCGCGCGGACAAGCTTCGCAAGAGCAGTGCCTACAATTGTGTGATCAAGATGTGGCTTGCCTGGCTGCTATGTGGGCGCCAGGTTCGCATGCCTGCAACCTCTGCCTGCGAGGATTCGAGTTGAGCCGCGTGGCCGGACCTTTGCCTTACGTGCTGCTCGCAGCTGACATAGACGGGGATGATGACAATACGACTCGCGAGAGCACTGCTCTGCCGACCGCAATATCGCCCTCACCAGTACGCAACATCACCAATATGCCAGCTCCCTTTCCCACAGGATCTTCGACGACCACTTCTCTGTCTAGGATGAGTTCCACGCGAGTCAGCTTCACCCCAACCTCATCACCTGGACGCAGCTCATCGGCTTTGCCAAGCCAGGACGAGGTCTCGTGCCCAGCATCCGACAACAGTGTGTACATTGATGCCGACTCCAAGGCTGCATTTGCAGTCGGCTGTGACTCGCGCTTCGACGGCTCTCACTCGGCCTACGTTACAGCTTCTGACTTCGAGGCGTGTGCTGCCCTGTGTACTGGCTCTTGCGACGGTGTCCAGTTTGGTGCAACCAGCCGCTGTGGACTGTATACCAGCATTACCTTCATTGGCGGAGCTCAGAGTTGGACCGCTGCTGCGCGCATCACAAACCCAAGCTCTACTGGTTTCCCAGCATCAGGGTCATCCGCTGCCGTGACTACCCCGGCCAGCGCCAGTCCTGTTCCAACGAGCAGCACATTCAGCTATGCCTCGCCACTCACAAGTGCGTTTACGACCAGCCGCCGTTCAAATGTCACGGTCATCGCTCAGTCGCCGGGCATCACGAGCCGTGCCGCTCCGTCGTCGTACAAGCTCGTCTAAAACAGAAAGATGCAAGAAGATTCTACATCGAAGGAAAGAATAGGAATGGACGAGACGCACCTCTTGCCACGCATGAGGAACAGCAGATGACCTGTTGATCGGGTACTGGAGACGCTGCATGGGTCATGATGGAATGTATAATGGATATGGGCACGGCTGCACAGCACCTGCGTTCCATTCAGTATGTAATTCGAGCTTCGAAAATGACATTGGAATCAAGGAAATGGACGCAGACCTCTTCGAATGATCGGAACAAGAAGTCAATCGTAGCATATGACATGATGCTAACTCCCCAACGCCGTCGCTAATAACAGCAGGAAACTTCAATGCTTGCACATGAGAGTCTAGTTGAAGCGCTGCCTTTTTGCGCCATGTCCTCTCTCTTCTGCGGCTCTTTTGCGCTCGAGCTCTTCTTTCATGATACGTTCAGCATTACTCATTTTCTTTTCAGGCTCTGCGCGAACGACCTCTTTCTTCTTCGCGAACGGGTTCTTCTTGGCCAATGGGTTGGCGTTCTTCTTCTTCGCTGCCAGTGATAATGACACTTTGGCTGGGGCTTCAGGCTTTGTGCTTACTTCGGGTTCCTCGTTCGTTTGGCTGTCCGGTTTGCTTTCAGCATTGGGTTTTGTGTCCGCAGATTTCAGATCTGCTGCGGAGAAGGTTTCAATGGCCACTGGCACGCCCTCCACGGGTTGTTCATCGACATCCTTTTTCTTTTCAGGCACTTTGGCGCCTTTCAAGCTTAACGACACCTTCACTGGCTCAAGCACCTTCTCCTCCCCATCCTGCTCACCTCGTTCCGCGCTCTCCTCCTCAGCCTTCCTCCTCCTCTCCACCTCATTCCTCTCAGCCTCTTCTCTCGCCCTCCTAATCTGCTGCTCCAACAACTTCGACTCAATATCCTCATCCCCCTTCGCCAACCGATCTTTCCGCTTAATATCCTCTTTCCTCCGAATCGCCTCCGCACTATCATCAACCCACGCAATCTCCAACCCCCTCTCCCCCTCCTCCACCCTACAAATTCCCTCTCTCCCCAAATACTTCGCGAACTCCGTCAAACTCGGCCACTTGGTACTGTTCATATGCACATGCTCTTTATCCTTGATATACTCATTATAAAACTGATTTAAATTTATTTTCTTCTCTCCGTGACCTGTGCGGAGCAATTGGATGAAATCTCGTTGGAATTCTCGCGATTTTTCGTTGATGTAGCCACGGGCGTTTTCTCCTACGATTTGCATGTTGCGGTTGTGGGATTCGGAGAGGGTGTGTTGTTTGAAACCGTTTTCGTCTCGACATTGTTTTTGGCAGGGCTCGCACCACCAGCGGAGGCGTTGAAGGCCTACCATTTTGGATTTGTTGGCTATTGCCTTGGTTGAGCCGGGTTCTGCGCGGCCCATGGTTGGGGTGGTGGTGGAGTGGGTGGAGGGGTGGTGGTGGTGACGGCTTCGTTGCCTGATGGTTTGTGATGTTGTCGCACGATATGGGATTAGAGCGTGGCCTGGCGTATCTCGCGAGTATGTTCTGAGTAAGGCGAGATTGTTGATCTGGGTCCCGAGTATCAGAACGTCTGTCTTCGCTGTTGTCGCAAAGAAAGTAAGAGTGAAGAGCAACGCGACCGCATGACTCGCGCGTCGAAGCACGGGCTCTGCTTTCCCAGCCAGCTGCCCGCTCTTGCTCTCGCTGTGGCTGTGGCCATGTGGCTCGCCACCGAGATTCTGACCAGACGCTTCGACGCCTGGACGCCTCTCCCACTGCATCCGTGAACAATGACAACTTGCACTTTCATCAGTGAATAAGTTCACCAGCCGGCTGCCGCTGCATTGCGTGCCACTTGTAGGTCTCCAACATATTCTTTTGCTGTCTACCAGCCATACAGCTGGCCGGATATCGGCGCGATGCATTTCTCAAAACTCCTTCTTGCGCTCGTTTCCCTTCATGCTCCATCAACACTAGCTCGCAGCTGGAGCAAGAGCAAAGATGCCATTCTCCTATCGAGCGTCAAGGCGCTCACGCTTCGCGATGGTGCCATGACCACACATCGACGAGTCGATGCGATGCCGCAGCTGGTATGCGTTGGAGGCAACGCCAAGGGACTTTACACTGTCGACCGGATGCGATGCGTCAACTCTGGACACGAGTACGATAGAGAAGACATTCAATGGACCTGCAAAGCTGACCTCCCCATCGAATTCAAGCTGGGAGGAACAGATGTCATCTGCGAAGGCTACGACTCACCCGATGATCCCTATGTTCTGAAAGGTTCCTGTGCTGTTGAGTATCGACTGGTTCTTACAAAGGCTGGCGAGGAAAAATACGGCCTGCCCAAAGACAACTGGTGGGGAAGTTCACGAAGTGGCGATCGTGACCGCTACGACGAAGGTATGTACGCCCGCGTCTGAAGCATTGATGATTGGAACATGCCACTGACTTGACCAGGCGGCTCTACGCTAGGGAACCTCATCTTCTGGTGCTTCTTCCTCTTCGTTCTGGGCGTGATCATCTGGAGCGTCTGGACTGGAGGTGGCAACAACGGCCAAGGCGCACAACCACGAGGCCCAAGATGGGGCGGCGGCGGTGGTGGTGGCTATGATGGTTTCGACGACCATAACGATCCGCCGCCACCCTATACACCACGTGCTCCGAGACCCAAAACAACCTATAATTCGTCTGCTGGTAGCAACTCGTGGCGTCCAGGTTTCTGGTCCGGCACAGCAGCTGGCGCCGCAGGCGCTTATGCTGCCAATCAGTGGGCGAATCGCAACAATAGGACAAGATATGATCAACCGCAGGCTGGCCCATCGAACTGGTTTGGAGGTGGCGGTGGGAGAAGTGACAGCTTTGGAGCTGGCCCTTCCAGATCATCATCAACGCCTAGCTCCACGCGCCACGAGTCTTCCGGATTTGGAGGCACGAGGAGACGTTGAAATATCAGGCATCCGTGGATCAGAGGATCCAAGCAAACATCTTCAGGTCGCGCAGTCCGCCTCATATTCCAGCCCATGCTCCTTCAAATTCCGCTGCACTGTACACGTGATCCCTTCTGAGAATTTGGGAAGGCCTAGACAAATTGTGGCAGATGATCAAGCCCGGCGCGAACATCGCAAGCGCGAGCATGGAACAGCAAGTAGGACTACCGCCAGCTGATGTCAGCACTCCCGGGGCGAGTCATGTATCGTCAAGGAACATATATCCTGGAAAGCCACTCGGAGCATTTTGCCTCCACTACCAGTTCCCGGATGACAGCGTGGCATGTTCTCCCGCGCGACGGGTCAGTAGTGATCGTATAGCTGCAACTCGCGTACAAGAGAAGCTCGGAAGAATGCGAAGAAGGTGTCAGCAACGCAGAACACAGCCTGACTAAAGTCGGCAAGATCGGGCGTCATTATCTTGGAACATCGACTTCGACAGACGTCTTGCACCACCCACATTTCTACGAGCTTCGGAGGAAGTGGTCGAATAGCGCTGCTCTCTTGCACGCTCTCCATAGCTACACCACACCGCCAAGCGCAGCACGGTGAAGATCTCCGATCGACACCGCATGACTCGGGCAGAACCCCTGCGCGTGCGCAGCCGTTGAGGTCTCGCGCTCGCCGAACTTCGCATGGCCCAGCATACACAGCATACCGATATCGTCTGCTCTTGGAAATGGCGATGCAACGCAACCTTTCTATAGCACAACATAGCGAACACACCGCAATTCGCCGCATGCAGGTTCCGAGTGAGGCGTAGTCGCTCGGCTACCACGCACTACTTTGCGTCGGCTCGGACGAGTTTAGAAACAGCTTTTGTACAACTTCGGACCTAGCGCATCCTGCGAAGTGTTTCATTGGCTGCTGCGCCATAGATCCTACAGAATAGGATGCACTGTTACCACAGTGCCTCGTGTCAATGCTACGATGCTACTGCTATGATGCAAGGCTGGGAGCTAAACCGTTACCCTCTTCTGACCAGACACGAGATGGAGCCGGTAGGGTGGCTGGGATTTGCACACTTGCCACATGCATACTGTGGTGTATAAGAGCTTTTGAATGCGCTACTACTGTTGCTCTAATTCTACTATCACACTCTCAGTATAATCTACCAAAGTTTCATACATCAGATCATTACAGATTTCGGTCGCGAAAATGAAGTCAGTCTTCTTCACAGCAGCTTTCGCAGCTCTCTCTATTGCAGCACCAGTAGTCACAAAACGAGTAAGTTCATCTGCCAACAACCTCACCACACACTCGCTTTCACCAAACTAACAACCCTTTTAGCAATGCTTCATCAACGAAGCCGGAATTCAAGAATGCATCAACGACCCCACTTGCACAACCCGCGATGACGGCACAGTTGTCTGCGTCTCCAAACGCAACCCAGAAGAAGTCTCCACCACGACGATCACAAAACGTCAATGCTACATCACCGAATCCGGAGAACAGACTTGCATCGATAATCCGACTTGTACTGAAAATGAAGAAGATGGGACGATTTATTGCGTAGCGAAACGTTCCGAGTCCAGTGAAAGTGGATTGATGAGACGACAATGTTATATCACAGAAGATGGAAAACAGCATTGTATTAATGAGCCGACTTGTACGAAGAGGGAGGATGGGAGTGTGGTTTGTGTGAAGAAAGCGAAGAGGGATGCGAATGTGGAGGAGGGGCTGATGAAGAGACAGTGTTATGTTGATAAGGATGGGGAGCAGCATTGTATTGATAAGCCGACTTGCTATAAGCAGGAGGATGGGAGTGTGGTTTGTGTTGCGAAGTAGACGGATGCTGCGACGATTTGGAGATGTTTCAGGCAGAAGAGCTGGGATTAATGTGGACGATGAGAGGAGGTGATGGGAATGACCAGCTAGACGACTTTAACGAATTTATGATGGGATGACAATGATTTGGATGATAGACGTATAATGTCGACGACAGAACTCAGGATAGATGATGAAAAGCAACTTTCACTTTTTGGCATGGGCATCAACGCTACCTCGTCTGTTGCAAAGCGGATCGCGGGATGTATTACCTTCTAGCAAGTACCATTTCCGCGCACATTCGCACGGCGCCCTCAAACAAATGGGGCATGGTTTCCAAAGTGCGACGTAATGCTTGATCGCGAAACAGCCTCCCCACGGTAACTAACATGCGACGTAATGCTTGATCGCACAGCAGCCTCCCTACAGTAACTTCGATTATTCCATCGTTCTTATCCTCTGTTCAGCGTCGTGTCGCCTTTGGCCGTCTGGGAGAAATACATTCTCCTGGCAGATTCATGACACCAAGTTTGCTGATAGCCGAAGGATAGGTCGTTTCCAACACGGTCAATTCTCTTCAGTCGGGCGGGAATGCCGGCCTTGACGAACTCTTGATGCGCCCAATTTTCAATCTCATTCAACTTTCGTTCGGATGGCGGGATATTTGGATGCCTCGTCAGCTCGGCTTCCCAGCGCTCCATCGCCCCACGCAAGACCTTCAGCGATTTGTCGTGTACCTCACGGTACATGTAGTCCCAGGGTGTCTCTGGACCGAAAACCTTCTTGCCCTTGATATAGCCTGGACGATCATCGTCGCCCCAGCTCCAGCGATTGCAAGGCTTGTCTTGATCTGGGATACAGCCGCTGAAAGATCTGGGAACTAGGTTCCCGTGTATCTCTAGTGCACCCATATCGTCAAAGTATGGCTTCAGCGAGCTGAGCACCGCGGTGGGTGCATTGCCGTCTGCGGCACGCGCAGTATCAGAAGCCTCCCGCAAAATGGCGTGTACAATATGCTGATGTGTAGCCGCATAAGCGTCCGAGTCGGCGAGGATGTTTCGCAAACGAGGCTCAAAATCTTTCCAGATCAGGCGGAAAAGAGTCTTGCAGCGGGCTGATAGACGGAAATAATCGATGCTCCCACTTGCTTCATCATCAACCAAGGCCTTAGCGAAAGCTGAGAGGAGGCCAACGGCGCTCTTACTACCGTATCGAGACGTGAATCGCTTGCCTCGGTGGAGGCGAATGGCCGTATAGAGTGCGCTGGGAAATGCATCGTGCTCCTCAGGAGTTCCTCTCAAAGCTCGAGAATAATGAGCAAGGCCTAGGGATGTTTCACCATCGCCAACAGACATTGGTATGCCTCTACCCGCCGTTCGACGATGAGTGATCTTTTCAGCTCCCACTGCGTTCTCAAAGTTTCGGATGTGTTTATCCAGCGACGATGAACGCGGTACGTAATTCTTGTGCTGTGTCAGAAGTAGTTCCATGTTGGCCCATTCCGGCTTGTCTTCTAAAGCGGCGTACAGGTATGCAGCTCCAAGAACGTCGAAGGACTGATTTGCACACTCGATTGCAAACAGAGATGTTCGTCTGGTCAGCTCGTACAGATATGTCCCAGCCAGAATTGGAAGAACGGCGAAGAGAGAGCTGGGTCGGCAAGCCTTATCAACTTCTGCATTCAGGAAACTGTCCTCCAGAGAGATGTTCGCTAGCATCAGGAGTCCCTCGCTCCGCTTTTTGATGTGTTCCTGATACTGTGGCTGACCATTATACGCCTGCAGATATTCGCGCAGTGATCGAGGGACAGCGGCTGCCGCTGGACGCAGCATGCTTTCCGTCACATTTGTCTGCCGTCCAAGAGCGTCGTAAATGTCCATGTACATCTGGCATTGTACGACAGCTTCAGTCGGGAGGCAGTGGTCTTGGCAAATGTTACGCAGGTTGTACGTGAAGTAGTCAAGGCGTAAGTGACCCACAACGCCAAATCTGTCGGTCCTCTTCGGAAGGCTCTGGAGCTGATCTTGTAGACCTCGCAATGCTGCACCGAGGGGATGTCCTTTGAAATACTTGAACTCGTCTCGTGGCGGGCAACCTTCGCGACTGAGATGCGACGATATCTGAAGGTCTTGCATTATGCACCAAGCGGGGATACAGAAAAGGTCAGCAGCTTCCAGGCCGTTTGCTCGTTTGTCGACTGCACTGGAAACATCGGAGATCTCGCCCTGCATTGCTTTTCTCCGGTTGGCTTTCAAGTCCAGTGCCAGCATGATGGTCGCACACCAGCGAAGTGACTTGTCCTCGACCGCGGCGACGATGTCTGAAACCACCCTGAAAGCCATGTCTGTGAGCAAAGTAGCCACGGGGACCGTGAAGTCGCCATTGTAGTATTGTCGCCACAACTGGCGCACGTAGATTCTGACGTCGGAAAGGTCTTGAAGCATACACCAGATTGTAAATGGTTGCTCATCTTCAGGTTTTCCAGCGAAGACGTCTGCAGTCGTACCCAGATCGGCGGGCTCGGCAACAGTGTCAACTTGTGAGTGATCACATGAGTCTTCCAAGTCCAGACTGGCGAAAACGTTCGAGACGTCGAAAAAGGGTGATGGCTGCTGCTGCAGATCATATTTTGTTGCCTTCACGCCTATTGGATTCAGAGTGGCTCGCACACGCTTGAGTACATCGATAAAGAACCGGTGACTGGTATTAATGGCTCCGACTCGATCCGTATCGGTCGCGGCGTCGTCGCGAGCCAGACTCGTGTACCACTCATGAGCTTGCTGCCGGAGATAGATGACATCCGATAACGTGGAGGCGATACTTGGCGGCAACTCGATCTTCGGGGTTGCCTTGGCGATCGTGCCGGCAAAAGAGAGGAGGTCGATGACCTTCAACTGGTCGAGTGATTTTGTGGGGCCAAGCCCTGAAGCGGTCTCATACAGCCAAGTGACCACTTGCTGCGAGCCCTTCTTGTAAAGGAGGTAGCGACTCCTGTACGGCCGCTCAGGCGCCATGTCTGCGATGGATGATGTTGTAAAGTTGGTGATGCGGCGACGAAGTGACGCGGATTGTGCGGTGCGTTTCGAGCTTCTCGTCGAGCCAAGAAGAACCCAGGAAAGGGAACGCTGTGGGGCTCGCGACCTAAAATTGTTTGTCAAGTGAATAGTGAAGCGGAGCTAGCCAACGCCCCAGATCTTGCAGCTTCCGCATCAACACGTGCCTGATCGAGCGCGTGACAAATGCCAGTGAGAGTACCAATCCAGAACCATTATTCTCGAATGCGCGTTGGCGTACCCGAATCAGACAAGGCGCGCCTGGGGCTGTCAGCAGAAAACGGTGGCTGCTTCTTGGAGACTCGAAGTTATAATCGTGTCCTAGGCTCGACTTACTAGCGGGAATCACGCTGGTCATTTCAGACAGCCCTGTCGGCAGCTATGTCTCTCGATCATGTTTGAAGTCTGGATTTGAAGGCACTCAGCCATGTAAGCTGGGAAGCTTCTGCCTCTCCAGAGAGAGATGCTCAGCATCGCTGGCAGGAGGTGCATCTATTCGTGTCTCGGACAGTTCTTGCAGCGCTCTCAGAGCCTCTCCGATAGGCTTTGATAAAGGGAAACCTCCCTCTATATGAGAGAGCCAAGGTCCTGCGATTGGTGTCCATGAAGGTCGCCGGATCTCAAACAGATTCTCATGTCACATTTTCAGGCACGTCAACCTAGCAAGCTGGGAAGGCCTGGCATTTTCGTAGGCAGGCGTGCTCTCGGTCATCATTTCGATCGCATGCGTTTCGAGCACTATCACAGTCAGCTCCTTGCAATTCGTTAGCACACAGTTCACGTTGAAGCATTGCACCGCCTCAGCTCCCATAACAAATCTATCGCTTAGGCTACCAGCCAATGTCATATTCAGCTTATCCATGTTCGCATCTCGATGTGCTCATGCTCATGCTCCTCTCCAGTATCTCCGCCTCTCTCGAATTGGACTAATCCAAGCGTCCCGCAACTATCCTAAGCTGTTGCACAGTATTGCCTGCCATTACTCCGGATTCCTTCCCTTACTGCTCAGCCGTAACTTCATCTTTGCGCTTTTCAGAAAAGACGCAGATCTCTCCTTGCTCTTCAGTCACTCGCGGGCATCTACTGCGCCTTGGTGGCGTTTACCTTGGCCTTGAGACCAGCAGATGGGTCCTCGTTGAAGAAGCGGGCGAAAAGTGGCTGGAGGAGCGATCGGAAGACGACTTGGGCGCCACTAGGGAGAGAAGTCAGCGCTGTTAGGGAAGCAATCTGTAAGGAAGGCGCGACCCGTACCCAGTCTGTGGAAGGGACATCCAGAGGACAAGGATGAACTTGAAAGTGTAGTAGAAGGGGAACCAGTAGACAGCGTTGATGGCCGACTCAAGCACAGTCAAGAAGGCGTACACCACCCAGTACTAGCGTGAGTTGTCAGTGTTTGCTTTCTCCACCATGTTCTAACGCGCCAACGTACGGTAAGCCATTGGCTGTCATCGGCCTTGCCGCTGGTGAAGAGGGCTTGAAGAGAGTAGTATGCTGGAATGGCGAAGCCAGCAGTGTTGACCAAGAACTCGCCGGCAATGTTAAAGAAGACGAGGAAGAAGTAGAGTGCACCAAGTCCGAGGACGACATAGACCTTTGGGACGCTGGTCTGCTGCTCGAAGTTGTTGAGGGCGGGGTATTTGCTGAGCTGGTATCGCCGTCAGCATGGGTATGGCAGTACAGTCAAGACGCAAGCGCCTGATGTTTGCGATTGATCATACCTCCTTATCGAGCTGAGACAGGTGGTACTGGGCCCTGTTCGCGATATCAGCGTTCTGCCATGCAAACAGATAGCTATGCCTGTGCCATCCAGACAGCGCCGCTCGAGCTCTTCCCGACAGCAGCGATGAGAGCAGAATATAGCAAGGCTAATGCTCTTCGTTCCTCTACCCTCTCACGCTGAGCGTACGGAGCTCGAATCGCAACTGTTGGGTCTGGGCGGAAGGCTGCAGCGTGTTCGCAGCAGCTGGCAGATTGGACGTACCGTTCCTGGACGGAACCGGATGAAGACATGTTGATGTTGTTGTTTTGGCGGCGGTGTTGATGTTATTGTTTGCGTGGTGAAATTAAATGGTCAAGAAGGCGGCCGACGGGTTGTGGAAGAGGAAAAGGTGCAGACGGTTGTGAATCAGACGGTTGAGTGGTAGAGGTCAAATGGAAAGTTGGCCCAGGATTGCACGTCACGTCACTGCTAAATACTTCCGATCGTTCTTGCCCGCATCGACACGCACTGGCGTACAGATCGATCCGATGGAATTGCCTGCGCGCCGTCGACAGCGAGATCGATAGCACAACCACCGCCGCCCGCCCGCTGTCCGCCCAACGGTCGTTTTCACGTATATGACAGTCGGTGAATGAGTGGGCCTTGGCACCGTCTCAGACCAAGAAGTCCAACGCGGGATCTAAACCGTACGGAGAAACCTTTCTTCCTGTCGTCGCTTAGACCTACGACGCCCGTGTTTACCATCAACAATCGAGCTAGACCGTCGTCCATATTGCCCGTCCACCACCGCGCCTCGCTCGCGCCCCGACCAACACACCCGCCGGACTGCCTGCTCACCACCACCGCTCGCTGCACCCGTGCTTGCAGCCTCTCCACACCCAGCGACCTGCGCGACGAGCGTCCGAGGATCCCCAGCCAGCTGAAATCGTCTGCACCAACACGCATTCCGCAATCTATGTCGAGGATCCACGCAGGTATAGCAGACCCCATATGCACTCACCCTCGACCACGACCTCCAAGACACGTCTGAGGTGCTTGATCGAGGCGTCGCATCCGTCTGAGTCCATCCGTTCCTGACACACCCGCAGCCAGAGCAAAACAATAACACAAATCCTTCCCGGCTGGTCTCAGAACGAATAAGGTAAACATAAAGTGCTATACGACTGCACAGCCCAATGTCGGCGCGCAATAGCCAGCGACCCGAGTCGCGGGCCTCGACCACGAGCGCGACATCACAACGACACGATTCCCATCCACCCTCGGTGCACGATGCGAAAGCGACGTACATGGCTCAAGGGCCCGAAGCCGCCCTGCTTCAATATCAAGCAAGCATGGTGCCCCAGCAAATCGCACAGTACGAGCCAGTACAACATACGCAGCAGAGTCACCTCGGCCATCACGTCGCGCAGAATGTGCAATATGGCATGCCGCAGGGCTACGGAGCACACGACTCTCCATACCTGCCCCAGGATCTGTCATACACGGGGCATGTTAGAGTAGGGTCGGTGCCCATCAACTCCGGGCTGGACGTGCACGATGATAAGAGACGAAAGGGCTCTGCTGTGACTGCGACGAACGACAAGGAACTACGAGAAATGCTTGCGAAGAATGAAGGACGTCCGCTGCGGGAGGTTGCTGTCGAGGTTATTCAGAAGGAGCGAACGCCCATGGCTGAAAAGACCAAGCAGCTTTTTGCCATGCTGTGGTGAGTAGACGTGTCTGTTGTGAAGAAGGTTTGACCTAACCAATTTTCAGGCTCCGCACAGTCTGTAAACCAGCAAAAACCTCTGTCCCCCGAAACCGCGTCTACTCACAATACGCAACGCGTTGTGGTACCGAGCGGGTTGTCCCTCTCAATCCTGCGTCTTTTGGTAAACTGGTACGCGTCATCTTTCCCGGCATTCAGACGAGACGGTTAGGTGTTAGAGGCGAGAGTAAATATCACTACGTCGACCTGGCCCTCGAGGATGAGCAGACGAACATGCCACCAGCATGGCAAGGCGCTATCCAGCAGTCCGGTAATCGCCAACGCTCGCAGTCTGTAAGCACCCAACAGATCGACTTCAACAACATTCCTCGGTTGCAAGCCGACACCGCGGCATTCCCACCCTCGGACGGCAACTTCGATATGCAAGCTGCGCAACCTGCTGCTCCTCGTGGTCCGGCATCGAAAGGTCAATCCTTCCTATATCCCGAAGCTCGCGGGCTGGAGCCAGGCACTGCGACGGCTCTTTCGTATACACACACGCTGCGCTTTCCACCAAGCAATATGCCGACGTTCACGGAGAACGAGCCAGTCATCCTACCTTCAATACACCCGTACCTGCCACCAAGAACAGATGTCGACACTGCAGAGGCACTGGTCGCACTCTATCGAACACACTGCACATCCCTCATTGACAGTATACGATTCTGCAAGGAAAAGCAGTTCTTCCGATTGTACACCTCCTTTCACGGCACACTAACCGTGCCTGTACAAAAGCTGTTCACGCACCCGAACCTTGCGCCTTGGATAGAACAATGCGACTTGGTCATGTACAGAACGATGGTCCGCTTCGTTGCGAGACTCACCTTGCAGGCGGCGCCTGTGGTTGTCATCAATATCCTGAACAACATCTCATCGTCGCTGCACTCTCACATCGCCAAGACATTTGGCAACCAGCCCGCTCATGTCTTGGATGCGAAACTGAAACCGGCCACCATCTTCGCTGGACTGCTATATCGCCTTATCAGGGTGAACCAGTCAGCACATGCAGCCGCAAATCTTTTGACCATCGACCAGAATCGGGAGCAGATGTGGCAGGAATGGAGCACTATGGTCAACGTGAAGCGCGTTATGGAAGCTGAGCTTCCTGACTGTGGGTATGAAGAGACGTACAAAATCTTGACTACGGAAATGCGCAGCTTACTCGAGCCGCTGCCTGCCGCGGGTTTCCAGGATGATGCATCCTTCTACAGCTTCGACGGCGGTGAGAACGGCTTCGCGCAGTTCCTACAGAGCCAGACAGGTCCCGCCTCACGCAACGGGCCAATGCAGATTTCCGCAGAGAACGTGCTTGACCGCTGGTCGACCTTTGTGTCGTCACTTCCCACGCGCTTTCCTCAGGCGCCGGCACGAACGGTCCTGCATTGCATATCAGCAATCGGAACGGCAGCCATCCGCGACATCACCATCGTCGGCGGTGCTTCATACAGCCACTGGTGGGTGTTGAAGATGTTCGTAGACGAGATGGCATTGTGGAATGCGGAGATGGGTGGCTTTCTTGAGAGCAACGGAGGCCACACGCCCATGAATGGCAACAACAACATGAACCAATCTCCGGTATTGGATAACGGTCTTGGACGGAGCCACAGCGGAATTCGCATGAGCAGCATGGGACCCGGGCACGGCAACGCGAACGGGCACGACAACAGTGCACAACAGTCGATGTTCATGCCCGACCAGCAGCAACAGCACTTTGCACCACAACAACACTCCTCGCACGCGCACAGCCTTTCCTTTCAACAAGGCAAGCTGCAGCAGCAACAAGCGCAAGAGGCAGATCTTGATGATAGCGGGATCGGAATGCTGACGGACGAAGAACTTACCAAGTTCGCAATGAACGGACACGGAATGGACGATATGGCAGCAGTCGCAGCCATGTGAAGAAATGGAGCCTGATAATAAAGGCTATGACGATTTTACGCAGCAAGAGGTGTTCCACGGGAGTCGGTACAACGGGACCATGATTGCGTGCACGCGCATCCGAAGCGATGCCATGGTTTTGGGATTTTCGTCGTCAAAGGGTTTTGGGTTTTGAACATATTTCTTATTGCTCGTCTCGCGCGGTGTTTAGTACTCCTTAATAGCGCGAGCGGCGGGTGATGAGTGCAGGCACGGGTCGACTGGAGATCCTCGGCCTCGCTGTGGGAAGAGGGCAAGATTTGTCTGCAGTGTGATGGATATTGGACAGCATTGAGTGACGGCGGACGGAGGGTTAAGTTTTGTTTTTGGGTGTTCGTTGATACCACGATTGCTTTGCTGCGACTGTTGCGACCCCCGAACAAAGGATTGTTGTTGTCGCGAAATGAGTAGATGTCTTGAAGTATTGATAACTGTCAGAATCATGAACTTCTCACTGGGATTTTGTGCCACTTCTCACGATGCGACTATTCCTTTGTAGCCAGCAAAGTTTCGTACATCCTCCTTCAAAATTTCGGGCAACTCGTCCTCCAGATAGGAAGACTTCCAGTCTTTCTCCTTTGGCTCCCACCCTAATGCTCTCAACCTATTCGCTCGACTACGACTATTCAATCCAATGACCGCACCAGTAAAATGCGCGAATGCATCATCCCACTTATCTTCTGTCAATTCCTTTGGCTCTGGATCCTTGAGCTTACCAGCTTTATGAAGACCTTCGCCGATGGCTTTGGCGACTTCATACCATGAGGGTTCATTGTCTCCTGTGCTTTCGCAGAAAAAGTAAGGGTTCTCGAGGGTTTGAGTTGCAGGAGCTTTTTCAAGGTGGTGAAGCAGGACGATGTAAGCGCGGGCTAGATCGAGGACGTGGATGTTGGATTCTACGGCTAGGCCTTTTCCTACGTGGGCAGAGTAGCCGTGTTTGAGGGCGAAGCGGGTTAGGGTGGGGATTTGGATTGTCAGGCGGGAGTGGGAGGGGTTGACTGAGATACAATGTTAGGAGATGTTGTGGCTGGAGAAGTTGTAAGGAGGTATATGCTTACAGCCGTAGATGAGAGGCGGGATCATGATTGCAATTTTTGCTTTGTCGCCTAGTTCTTTCTGGGCTTTCACGATGGCCAAGTCGATCTCTCGGTGTGGTGCTGTGTCGGGCACGGAGTCGATTTCACTTCTGATGTCGTCGTGGTAGATCTTATCGCTTTTGTATGCATTGAGTGCTCCATCGTCCAGTACGCTAGTGCCAGAGGTGTGGATGAAGATGGCTGGCTGTCCTTTGGCAGAACGTTGCTTGATACCATCGAGCACAGCTTCGACACTTGGGAGATGGTCTGCGGTTGCAGTGTGAATTGTGATGTCGTGTTTGGCAGTCTGCTCGGTGATCTTGTCCTTGTCATTCAGATCACCTAGGACAACCTGGGCACCAGACTTTGCAATCTGTTCGCCGTGTTCCTTGCGGCGGACGAGCCCGGTTACTTGGTAACCTTCGTTGATGAGAAGATCAAGGACGTTCCAGCCCTACTGATTGTCAGTCACACATGTTGAACCAATGAATGTGAATTTTGTGCTCACGATGAAGCCAGGTCCAACGATGAGGACAGATTTCCCTGTTGATGCCATTGTGATAGAACGCGTGGTGCTCTTGGATATCTGGCGTAGGGTAAGCTATGGAAGCACGCGAGAACATATATAACTGCGTGCTTTGTAATATGGGGCAGATGAGGTGTTCCTGCAGTAGTGGGGCACAGATGGTGTCACCGAGGGGTCGCTGGAGAGGAGTGAGGCCATGTTGCAACTGTACGTCAACTCAACTGCGGCTGCAGACACTTAAGAGGAGTCATGGGTTGGTTCCAAAGCTCGCATCACTTTGGACGTTCAGCGTCACGATCAGGTCCAGCAAATTGGGAACGATCTCATCAAATCGTTCGTGCTCGAGTAGGAGGTTCATGCTTTCTTTCTCAGCTCGCGGACATGCTCTTTAATCGCCATATATCATCACCGAGCCCGCAGTCTCGGTGCGTAACGATCCGATGATTGCCAATTCGCATACTGCGGAAAGAGCCCGCCAGGAACTGAGGAACAGCACTCTCGGCTCGAGAATCCTCCAGGCTGTTTTGTATTGATATGCATAGTCGCGATGAATGCCTCGCGTTAATTTTGTCTCAGATTGGCAACAGTGTCGGGTAGTCGCGTTCAAGGCCTCAAGTGTTGTGTTGAGCAATTGGCGAGAGTGAGATACCAAGCTGTGTAGCGATGCGACCAAGGTGAAGCTCAGGAGCGGCCTGGCGGGCATGTACAGAATTACAGTAGGCGGCAGGAGATTTCGAGCTTGAATCTACCTCGTGACTGCTATTGTGACAATTGTAGGAGTATCGACCGTTGCTTGAGTGTTGTTGTCTCGGTGTTGTCATCTCATCTCAGGAGCGGCCAGCGGGTTGAGTGCATCAGCCACACTTGCAGTGTGGCTGCTCGAGATCATCACTCCTACTTTCACGCTCCTCTCTGGAACCATTGGACGCGTCCGACGATATCTCGCGGCCGGAATAGCATCTCATGATATAGCCGATAATCATTTGCGCGCGACCGGTCCAGCTTTCCCACAGCAACAATGTCAGACGATCCCTTTCAAGAAGCTCAGGCAGACATCCTCGCCCTGCTCCAACAAACGAGGCCACTGCTGCAATCTTACTTGCGCATTCGATCCACAGCATCTTCTCCATCTGCTCCCGAACTAGTCGAGGCCAGAGATGAGCTCGAAGGCACACTCACAGACCTTTCCACCGATCTACAGGACTTGGTCGACTCCGTGAGAGCAGTAGAGGGTGATCCATACAAGTACGGCCTCGATGTCCCCGAAGTTCAGCGACGACGGAAGCTGGTTGAAGACGTGGGACGCGAAGTGGAAGATATGCGCAAGCAGTTGAATCAGACTGTCAGTGCTGCGGACAATTTGGCGCATCCAGACTCCTTTGGCAATGCAGATGGAGACGATGACGATGATTACGGCGCTTGGGAAGAGCAGCGACAGATGGAGATTATGCATGAGCAAGACGAGGCACTGGATGGGGTCTTTCAGACTGTCGGCAATCTTAGAATGCAGGCCGACACGATGGGACGCGAACTGGAGGAACAGGCAGAATTGCTCGAAGACACCGAGAACATTACAGACCGAGTGGCGGGCAAGCTCGGGACTGGTATGAAGAAGATTCGATATGTGATCGAGAAGAACGAGGGTAAGTTGTGCTCAAGTGCTGGGCTAGTACACGGGTGGACAAAGCTGACAAGGTGGTAGATCGCTGGTCTGGTTGCTGCATATCGATGCTCATCGTGGTGCTCATCATTCTACTGATACTAGTCATCGTTGTTTGAGAAAGCAGAACACGAACGAAGGACCACGACATGGCCATGCTTGCCCACATATCGCGTGTAGCTTGCAACCTCAGGCAGGAGTGTGGCGCATGCGACTGGCCCACCTTGACTTCAGAAAGCTCTCGAAGTATCTCAACACAAGGACGACAGGACACAATGCAGGGAGACAGTAAGTGTCCCGTTTCAGCTGATTCTCTGCACCAGTAGCTGACGATACAGACGCACATATCCTGCTGCAGCAGACGGCGCTCAGCGTCAACCCGTTCATCGACTTGCCGAAAGCACCAACCCTTCCACACAACTATGCTTCGCTGCCGAGTACGCTTCCGCCTTCGATGCTCAGTTCACCGGCAGTCGCTTCGAATCCAGAATTACCGGCATACGTGACATCATCAACAGGTTTCGCAGCACACCCGAAGACGATCATTGGACAGAACAGGTCATTGCTGGAGCAGATTGAGAAGCAGCGCACAGATGCAGAGAAAGAAGTCAGGGCATGGGAACAGAAGATCAAGAATCGAGAACTAGCTGAGAAAAGGAAGAAGGCTCCCGGCTATCTGGACACTGAGCAATATATCCTGCAGCCTGAGAAGTCGACAGCACGGTCGCCTGCGGCAGCTAATGTCAACCTCATGGATGAACCTACCCAGTATGCGAAGCAAGACAAGCAAGTCGACGACTTGGGAGACGCGATGGATCGTGCTTTTGGTAGGAGCGAGCTTGGCTGAGTTCGCTCGCACGTGTGGTCTATTATCACCAGAGGACTCGATCACGCTCAAAGTCTGCTGTCGAGGGTCAACTGCACTCGAAAACGCGTGATACCCTTGAAGAAATGATTTGTCTCATGCGGATATTCTTCGAGATGACTTGTACGTCGTGAATCGTTCACATGAACAGAGAGACAGGATTATATGGTGGTGATCTAGGCCCCTCAACCTTCTCCTCCATTCAATTGTCGAAGCATTGGCAATTAACAAAAGATGAACTTCTTCACTACTCGTTTAGCTCCATCCAGCAAGGGTTTGAAGATGAATGAGGGCGAGTACCAAGCAAGAGACCCACCTCGACCACCACCCGAGAATGTTTTACAACTCTTCCAGCGCCTGCACCACGTTGAAGGCGACACTATCAGGGTCTTTGCCTCTGAAGACGATGCTGAGCCGATCTTTGTGCAGGAAGGCCTGCTTCGGCTTGTCTTCCGTGGCTCGTTGTGGTTCAAGTTTACTGTAGCACAGATGGACCTCAAGTCGACTTCCAGATTGGTCCTCTACACGCAACAGGATGTGCTCGCAATGTTTCTCTTTTGGGTCTTCCACGCCGGAGTCCCAGGTTTGCATGAGGTGGGCCAATATCCCAGCATTCCTAGTCAGGACGACGAGGATGACTACCAGGCACTGCTTGTGCGAACCTGGGTTTTTGCAGATTCCGTCGAGCTTCCAGGCCTCCAAAATGCGCTGATGACCAAGTTGTTCGACGCGTTCGACAATCCGGCCAAGGACATTACAGCAGAGACTCTTCAGATATGTCTGCTAGCGTCCGAAGCTGGCACCAAGATGCGATGGGCACTGTTGCAGTACTTCCTATGGTGCGAAGACCACAGTGAGCGAAGGTGGGACGACTGTGAACTACAGCATCACGCGCGACTGCGCCCTTACATTGATGTTGAAGGCGTCAAGGAGATCGAAGCGGATCTCGAAGATGCGAGAACTGTACGCCGCGTCCTCGATGCCCACCAGCGCAAGAAGCGCCCTGTCGCGAAGTCGTTCCTTGTGTTCGACCCACTGGCGTCAACACGTGCTTGAGAGCATGTGATCTGGACCAGACTTTGCGGCGACACTATTCACCACATCTAACACAAAAGCAGCAAACACCTTTCTTGTTTATTTTGAGCCAACTCGACTCTGCTGAGACAGTCTCATTTGCATCAACACACCTTGGGCGACACCAGAAACACCAGAACATCATGGAAACAATAAGCCCAAAGACGCTGGAGCGCCTCTTCCGCACACACTCGCTATCCTCGGACACTTTGCACTCCCTTCTGACACCCACGACTCATAAGGGCGAAGCTGGTACCAGCTGTGTTACAACGCAGCTCGTCACATCTTCTCAGGCTACCGAAACTTCTCTCGAACTCCTTCGCCGACTGCGCGCCCCTGATGCTGAGCTCATCCGAGTGCAATGCACTAGAGATGTCAGCGAGCGACCTCTTCTGATTTCCAGGTCTCTTCTCGAACACGCGTCACCACTTTTCGGCACCAAGCTCAGATACCACGACACACTCGTACTCGACACGGATGTGTTTGTGTACGCCACCTTCATATATTGGCTGTACCACGAACACGTACCAGAGCCAGGAGACTTCAATGGCGACTGGAGCAAGCCTTTGACGGAGCACGAGAGAGGAGAATTCCAAGTATTGTTGGTCTCGAGTTGGGCTTTCGCAGAACAGTGGCGTGTGCCTCGCCTGCAGAATGCCATCATGGACACTTTCTTTGACACTTTCACCACTGGAGATACAATCGCGTCAGAAGTCATGAAAGAATGTTTGGAAACTTCGAGAATGGAAAGTGCCATGAGATTTGCTTTGATTTTCTACATGCTTTGGTCGGACTATATCAAGCAGCAACAGGATACTGGATCGTCCGAAGAAGAAATGAAGCTACTGGTTGATACCGTGGACATCGGAGAAGTTGAAGGTTTCGATGAGGATTTCATGTTGGCTACGGAGGTTCTTGCTTGGAGGGAGCGAGAGGCTTTTACACTGGGCGAGTCTGCTGATGGCGAGATGCCGAAGGCTGAGAAGTTCTATGTTCCGGTAAAATGATACTTGCAAGGCCTGGTTTTTGTCTGCTGTGTGGGCTTTGAATACTCTCCTTGGTGTCATGAGTTCGAGTATGCTGTTTGTTTGCATGTCAAAAGTCTAGTTCATGCTTGGGTATCTCTGTATCTGAACTTCTAAAATGCACCACTCTCCTAACGCCACAATACATGCATCACTCATGCTGACTTCGTGCAACTACTGGACTGTACCCTAGCCCTGACCCTCCCCTTATATGCTGCCGTGGAGCTCACAACATCTCGTGCTGCTCACTTGAACTCGTTCGGCCAGCACTTCTCCTTTGGCCAAGCATCGCTATGCGTGCTTGCATGCTGCTCAAGGATCTTCAGGTTTGTGTTGTCCTAGTGAGAAAGAGTCAGATCATTGCACACTACTCCATACATGAAGCGGCGTGCTACACAACGAGGAGAGTCTTACGAGTTCCTTGCGACAGTACGCGCAAATTGACTTAGGCTTGGCAGCTTTGACCGGCGTGCCGTTCTTGTGAACTGGCACGCGAGTTCCAGCGGCTTCGGCCTTCTTCTGTTCCCGGTGCACGCGGTCTTTCTTGGTGATAGGCATGGTCAATGACTTGATGTTGGTTTTCTAAGTGTTCTTTTGTGGTGATTGGTGGTTGTTGATTTGGTTGGTGGGTCGGCAAGGGGACAAAGCTTCTCAAGTGCGGACGTGAAGTGAGAGAGGGAAGTTTTCAGAAGTGACAGAAGTCTTGGCGAAAGATTTTGGGACTTTCAGAATTGAATGTGTGCGACTTCCAGTCACGGACTTCATGTGAAGGGCGAGTGTACGCGACAACTTCGTTCATTGTTCAATTCATGGGAGACTTCATGTGACAAACCATACAAGCGGCAGACTTCGAGCAGACAGTCCAAAATTCCGGAGAAGATGGCCGATAGAGTCGGACCAGAAAAGCCACTGCCATATTGCAACGACTTCGCAAGCACTGAAGATTATGTCGACTCCCTGTTGGGTTTCGTTGGCTCTGACGATTTGCTGCGAACCCTCTGTGGCGGCGTACACATCTTGGATTTCTTTACGAGCGAGCCTTCACTCTATGACAAGATCTTGCCTCAGGAGTGGCGAGACTTTTTTGCCCATCACGATGCAATGCAGATAGTTGATATGCTCCTCCGAGAAGACCTGTCGGTATTTGATAAAGACGCTAGCGTGGACAATGTTTCGTGGTCCGGACCAGCGCCTCCTGCAAGCTTGCTGAACTTCATCAAGAGAGTCAGGAGTCATCTCCTGCTTAGAGAGCTAGCTTGGTCTCAATGCGCACGCAATAGGCAAGTCAAGCAGGTCCAAAAGCTCTCACGGAATGCATCAGTGGGCATGACCGTGAAGAAAGTTCACGAGGTCGGCTTGTTTGCTTCATATCTTGACACTCTGACAGCGTCTATCAGCGACGCTACTGACAAACCCATCACACACCTCGTGGATTTCGGTTCTGGCCAAAACTACCTAGGCCGTGCTCTGGCTAGTGAGCCATACAACAGAAACATTGTTGCGATCGAGAGTAGGCAAGAGAATGCTGAACGCGCGAAAGAGTTCGATGTCTTGGCCAAGCTGGCAATCAAGCAAAAGATCATGCGGGATAAGAAAGCTTTCAGGATCAATGGCTTCGATCCAGTATCGGCTACGAACACTCTAGTCGCCAATGCCGATCTCCCAACACCGCCTCCAGAGCACAATTCTGGACTTATTCCACGGGCACCGGAAGTCGAGATGGCGGCAGCTGGAAAGGGCAAGATTCAATATGTCGAGCACCGAATTGCTGATGGTCACCTCAAAGATGTCATTGATCGCATACCTGAGGCTACTGCTGACAAGAATCTTATGGTAATGTCTCTGCATTCCTGCGGCAACCTCGTGCACCATGGGCTGCGATCTCTGCTGCTCAACGACGAAGTCCGTTGTGTGGCAATGGTGGGATGCTGCTACAATCTTGTGACAGAACGGCTGGGGCCAGCCACATACAAACTGCCGCAACTTCGTCCTACGACATTCGATCATCCTCGGCTCGAAAAGACTGGTGAAGCCAACGACCCTCATGGGTTCCCGATGTCGAAGCGATATTGTGATTACTACGACGACACGAATCCGAGCAACGAAGAGAAAGGTGTGCGATTGAACATCACTTCTCGCATGATGGCTGTACAGGCACCTACAAACTGGGGACCCACCGATAGTGAAAACTTCTTCACTCGCCACTTCTACCGGGCCCTTTTGCAGCGCATTTTCCTTGATCGCGGTATTGTTGGGCCGCCCACTCCTAATTGTGTTGGAGGAGTCTCACCTGCGGGACATAGCAGTGGAGGGACTCCAATCGTGATTGGAAGCCTTCGCAAAGGCTGCTACGAGAACTTCACCACTTATGTCCGTGGCGCTCTAGCAAAGTTGATGCAGGATGAGGTCCACGGAGCGCTTTTCCGGGAGAAGATGGGAGATATCACTGACGAAGAAATCGACAGATACGCAACGGAGTGGAAGGAAGGCAAGAAAAAGCTCAGCATTATGTGGAGTTTGATGGCGTTCTCTGCGGGTGTGATTGAAGCTGCGATTGTGGTCGACAGGTGGTTGTGGTTGAAAGAGCAGAACGAAGTGAAGGAAGCTTGGGTTGAGCCTGTTTTCGACTACAAGTTCAGTCCGAGGAATCTGGTCGTGGTCGGGATAAAGAAATGATGGGGTATTCTGTACAAGTCTGCTCGGCCTGTGGCTAATCTCCAAGGATAGCATCACCCAGGGCGTGACACAATTGCCAAACGCGATGGCCGATGCTAGGCCGTGATCTTGATCGTGGCCTGGAGTCACGCGTGTTGTCAAGACGTCTCCCGGCACCATACTGGCGAACGAAGGCGTCTTGCTCAGCCTCGCGATACTCGCTATCCGAATCGCTGCTTTGCGATCGCGCTCTAGTTGAAGCATGTCGTATTGCCTGTGGTCTCGGCCGTTCGGAGTTCCTTGCTGAACTCCTCACGCTTCGCAGCCTGGACGCAGCGCTCAACGATCTCACTCGGCTTACCGGCTCAATGAGAGGATGTGGACGCCTGCGACTGCGCTCACTTATCAACGGCTCCTGATCTACCCCATCAATGTCGTCCCGGCGAGGAATGTCGATCGCGATATCACGTTGTCGCCGCCTCCGATACAAAGATTCCCTGCGTCGCCTCGAGTTGGGCACTCGCCCTTCGACTTGCTGGAAAGGACATCTGCTGCTCCGAGGGAACAAGTTCGATCGATGCGAATCGCTGCTTGAGCTGGATTCGGCCCTTTCCCGAGCCTGCCAGCTGCGGTGATGATGAAGTGGTCGAGCTCGATCTCTGCGCTGAACGAAAGTCACATATTCGTCAAGTCCGTCAGATCTTGGACGTGCTTGCGGCGAATATGCTCCCCTACTGCTTACAAAGGGCGTTGGCGAACGATGATGCCAGTCCATTTCCACCTGCAGTCGTCGCGTCGGTTCTGATCGATCGTAATGCCAGCCACGATCGTTTGCATTGAAGAGTCGGACGCCCACGCGAAGATCGTTTTCAGATTCTCTTCCGCTCGCGTGGCGTTGTCGAAGAGCCGGTCTTGTCCTCGACGCTTCGTACTCATGGTCGTGAGATCCAGGTCGGCCATGATCGATGGCGCCGCGTCGGTGCGGGCTGTCTGCACGAAAGCGCTGTTCAACCCAATCTGTATGCATGGCAGTCTGTTCCCGTATATGTCCAGCAAGCTCTCGTGCATAATGTCGAACGTGTTCTCGAAGCTCATCCTGCCGTCGTCGTCGCTCGAACTCGCGTCTTTCCTGCCGATCAAGCGCCCGTGGGACAGCCCATCTCGCAAAATCTTCGTGCTCCACGTCAGAGTCGCCTTCGGTCTCATCGTCTGCAAGCATGACTTCATCAGAATACAAGGCTTCTCGGTCGCCGACTTGACCATATCTGGGACAGCCATCTCGTCGTCGATCCCAGTGGTTGCTCAACTCCCTAGCCCGCTCGCCGCAGAGGTAGCAGAACTGCTCTCCGCAGATGCAGGTGATGTGGTTACAGCCATCGGCCAGTTGGATCCGCTGTCTGCAGCCTGGACAGCTCTGGTAGTCTTTCCCTCGTACAAGACCCACAAATGCCGCATCAAGATCTTGCTGCGCAGCAGCATGGTTTTCCGTGGGAGGTTGGCAATGGTGGGGAATACGGATCTCTGATCGATCTTTGCGTATTGGAGGAAAGCCTGCCGAACATCTCAAGCAGCTGTAAAGCCCACATCGCGGACACAGCTTGCAGATTGATTCCAAATTCGAACGCCTACCGAGGAAAGCGCCGCATGCATCTGCTCCCCTGAAGCCACAGTAGACTCTCTCCGGCACTGGACATCTCTGCTCGCGATAGCGCTCATCGAGCCGACGTAGGGTGTTATTGTCAAGCACCTGCCGGGAGTCCCAATGGTTCAGCGTCTGTCGACCCCATCGTGGTGGCCAGGAAGTACTGTTGGAGAGCGCGAGTTCGAAGAAGTGCCGGAGACAGGGTGCACAGACTTGGCTGCCATCAATATACTGAGGTTGACATAGCAGTTCAGAGGTGCATACTGCGCAGGTCCATGTCGGCTTCGAACTGCTTGAGGCAACTGGCTGGTGGACAGCGCTGCGGCTAAGGCGGGTCGATGACATGTCAGTCATGGGTGATCAAGTGTTTGTCGTGACACTGTAGGTGTAAGTTGTTCTGGCAAAGAGCAAACAGGCAAGAAATATAGGCGGAATCTGAGGCGATGTGGACTACATTTTACTGATCGTCAGCGCTTTGGTGAAGGGTGAAAGTGGATCGGCAGAATACCATGCTGCGACTACCCTTCCTGGAGCACATATTGAACGCCTTTGCTTCACGACACGTGTATTGTCTCAAAGTACGCGAAGTAATAGGACAAATGTCTCGTCGGTCAGATGCTCTATACACAAGAACGCCATAATCCCTGCGCAAATATTGGATCATACTGTGCAAGACACATGTCCTCCACCTTCAGTCGAGGTTGTACCAGAACCATGATGGCCGTAGTGTCAAAGAAGATGTCTCACTCGCCCGAATCTTCGAATAACATATACGGAAGAGCAAACATGGAGTCAACACAATTCCAAGACCACAAAAACAACTCCTCCAACGCTATGATTACCACCACAATAGAATAATACCTTCAGACGATCAGTCATGCCTTGCACAATCAGTACTTGGATAGACGATCTAATCCGTTCAGACACAGCTTCTGCATACTTTCACGAAATCGTCTCTTTTACTCTCTGGGTGCAGCAATCACATTATCGCAAGCGGCAAGTTATCATTCGAATACACGCCATGGTATCTCAACCCGTAGCAAGCTGCTCTTTTGATGGCTCACTCTCCAACGTGTGAAGACGGCCCTGTGATCATGGAGGAAGATACTTGGCATTTAACGTGCGTTCGGTCGCAACGAATATTCTCGTGTGGAATAATGCTAAGATTGGACCAGCACAGAAATATTGACCTTCTAAATTAGCCCCAGTGCTGGCCTAATCGAGTTTCTGTGTACTGGAATACGAACAAGGTACTTCGCATCTCAACCACTCAATAGACCGCCACCACGACTTCGCTTGCTATGTCCCTTGCCTATCTTCGTCGACTCCTGAATCTGCTTTGCATCTCCCGGCTCGTGCTGTGGCTGCTCTGCGTCATTCGCACCTGTATGCCGCAGTCAAGAGAAGGGCAACCGTGGGTAGAAACGCACAGATCCGTATTCGCGTGCTGGTAGCCGCATCTGCTTTTCTCTCTACCGTTCTCCAGATCACAAGTCTTCGGCATACTCCTCATATTCTGGGTGAAGGACGGATGACGGTCCTGGGCATATTTCGCCCTTTAGGGGACGATCGGTCAGATTAGCTACGGTGTAGCCCAGATTACATGAAGGACGTTGTGACTTACGAGAGCTTCTTTCATGCACTCTGAATATTCTGACGTACCATCTTTGAGTCCCTTCTTGAATGTGCAAAACTGCTTGGAATCTGACTTTCTTTGCTCACAATTAAAATCCTTTGGGCAAGAAGGGTCCTGTAACTCATTGTCAATGTCCATTTCCAGTCCGACTCGAGTACTCGCGTCTCCGACTCACCAGCATTCGTCCCACACATTCTTGGAAATCTGGGGAGCCGAAGGCATGACCATTGCCTTCCTTCTTGCAAAACTCTCTTGCGTCAGTGTGCCGCTTCTTGCAACCGACGTCCTTTGGGCAAAAATGGACCTGGATGCCACATTTTAGCTACACTGCGTTTCAGACCAGTCCTACTCGCAACCGCACTCACCAATTGATCAGATATGCACTTCTGGAAATCGGTCCCGCCAATAGTTAACTTTTTCTGGAGACAGTACTTCCTTGCGTCGCGGAATTGTGGTGCGCAACGGAATTCACAGGAGCATATGCCGTCCTGCGAAGGTCGTGAGCCATTTGGAAAAGAAACTTAAGTATTTAGAAAGAGTCGCCGGCTTTGTGGCAGGAAGGGAAATGGAGAGGTCAACGTACGAAAGAGTTTCTGACGCAGCCCTGGAATTCGTATCCTCCTCGTGTATAGTTGGCACCAATGCAATAGGACTCGGTATCTGCATACTGGATCGGACAGCGATAACGCTCCGGGATCGTTCCGTTCTAGCGCGTGGGAGGAAATGACTGTCAGTCACTTGTTGCTTCGTGTAGGTTGAGTGTCCCCATACCAATGACTCTTTGACACAAGTTTGAAACTCGAAGTCTCCAAATTCAAGACCTTTTTGGACACAACGACTCTTGGCCTCAGCGTATTGTACTTTATAGAGGAGACCTCCATAGCATTCGCCGCGCTGCGCAAACAAGTTCCAATCAGTAGTGTTTCAGCTGGAGTAAGAAGTACTCCGGATTGTGTTGCACTCACACATCTGATTTGCAAGCACACCTGGAATTGATCTCCACCGGGTGGATAGCTCATTGCGCAACCATCCCGACAGGTCACGCATCTCTGCATTGGAGACTTGGGCGTTGGACAGTGACCGACGTACTCCCCAGGAGGCAGGCCGTCGTCTGCTCCGGTCTTGTCTTCCAGACACCCTGCGGGACCGGCGCTGCATGGGCCATTGACGACACAAAGAGGTGGTGGGGAAACAGTTTCACCACAATCATTCTGCGAAACAGTCCAAGGCGTGAGTAAGAGTCTTGGCCGGCAAGAGCCTTGCAGTACTCACCAAGTCTGTGTCCGTACAGCCATATTGTGAGTGGGTACAGCTTTTCATTTGTCCATCCTTATAATGAAAGGAAGGCTATACCTGTGTCAACTTTCCTAAGGTCTCGAAAATGAGCTTTCCGATTAAACATGACTTACACAATGCTCCTGTTCAGTAAGGCAAGTTAGCGATTTGATGTAGTCGAAACATTAACTCCGATGTAAAACACTTACTCTTGCGACTCGATTGCGCTGCAACATAGGTGTTAGTATCAAAAAGCAGCCGTCAATAGATCGACAAGGCACAGTTAGCAACATACGCAAGTAAGCTTGCATTCCGGTCCCTATTTCTCATTATCCTTAGTATGAATTGGCAAGCGTCGACGGTGAATGTACCTTATTCTATCCAAATGTTAGCAGGAGCATTAGTAGATAGACTGCACAGAGATGATATCTCACCGGTTCAAACGCAAAAGCTGCCGCCGTGAGGGCAAGCAGTGCCGTAGACTGAGCGAACTTCATGGTGCCCTAATTGCCTAAAGTTCGAGCTACAAGGACCTATACTAAGCCCAATGAGTGAAGTGGTATAGCTGGAAGCGTTGGAAGTAGGATGCTTAGGACAGACTCCGGCTTGCAGGCCAACTGCTCTATGTACTCTCGTGTATTATCCTACTTTGGACTTCGCAATGGCCTTCCCCGGCTCCCCTGAATAAGCTTACGTCTATGCAGCTCCGCGTCGTGCGAGGCTGCGCGTCTGAGCTATAGGACCTTGGGCGACGGTAAGACATGCCTACTCCGCGCGGAAGCTTACTCTACCTAAATACGGCTCTACCGTTGTCTGCCACGGATGAATAGATGTTTCTTATGGCATTGCATGTGCAAAGTTTTCTGGCGGTGAGCAAACAATTGAGAGATATAGGCAAGATCTGTTACAATGTGGTCACTTTGGTGAAGGATGTCAGTAATCTTAGCAGAATACAGTGATGGAACCACGTTTTCTCGAGCACGCATTGATATACCACTGAGCAACCAAGAGTGAACCCATAGCTCGGCATGCATTCGTCAACACTGAGTTCAAAATAATTGAACTGATGCACTCGCGTGAGACACGTGCGCTGAAGGTTCCACGAAGCGGCAGCAGCATCAGTGTCTCGCTTACAGGATGCTTCGTTTCCAGCATGCGACAGCCTCCGCACAGGTAGCGAAGTCACGCTGAACAAGACATGTGTTGAACACGCTCCGTCGAGACGGTTCCAGTCTTCTCGACGGAACGCCTTTAGAGACATCATAGTCCTTGTATGAAAGGACGTGTCTCTCCCATATGCTACCATAGGCAGAATAGCAAACATAAGTCAGAAGATATGTATAAGAAGACCCAGCCTCAGTTGCCGGCGTAAACAGGAGACCACAACAAACTCAAACAAGACAGAGAGCACTATCAAACAATCTCAAAGCAACGCTGTCAAGCCATGCCTCGAACAGTGAGCAGTCGGGTAGAAGATCTGATTTCTCCGAGCACAGCTCAACTCTACGCTCGCGAGATAATCTCTTTCATCGACTGGTGCCGTGATCACACCAGTCTGCGCGGCAACTTACCATTCGAATCGACACCTTGGTATTGCAATGGGTATTGCGTTATTCACAACATTCACCTCTGTCAGACTTGCAAGCTTTTCTTGGGTCGCTATGCAGATCAACAGGTGCGGCTTTCAAGTCCTCCTTCGGACATGATCCCGATTGTTGATGCTTGGGAGCATTTTCGCAGGACCTGGGCTAGCGAGTATGGCAGTGACAGGCAAGATAGGGGTGAGAGGGAGGCGAGGAGCTTTCATGGAGGTGCACGCGGCGGTCATCATGAGCGTAGGAGCCCACATGCGGCTGCTTCTCGAGGCGGAAGCCCGAGAAGAATCAGTTTTGCAGTCTGGTCCGATCCAAGAATTTCGGCAAGCCCTTTGATTGCTGCAGACGAGCTCTACATCTTTACAAAGACATCCAAACGCGTCAAACTCGTCGACAAATCTCGCGGAGTTACCAGCTTCCTTCGACTCCCGGATATGTCGGTAGCAGATGTTATTGAGCGCTTGCTTCGCGATCCTCGCCGTCAGGAACTGCGTCTCGTCTGGCATGGTTGAAGCTCTCGAATGTCGCGAAGCTTGCACAGCTCGACAAACAGCATTTTAGAGGAGATGGGAAAAGCTCATCCTGGACGGGATGGAAGAAGAATCGTGCTTGGACAATCGGTGGACAGATGGCTGGAGATCAGAAATGTGACTTAGATGAGCCTGCCAGCATTGGTCTCTATAAATTGCACAGCTTTTGGGCAGATCAACCTGCAAAGAGAGTCGCTCAGCCAATCATAAAGCCACTCTTTTGGATGGTGTTGCTCTCGTCTTTGGGATCGCTTTGATCGATATCCACTCTGACATGCCAACGGTCCCATTGGGACAGAGGGATGGCGAGAATAATGTCGCATTGTGGATGCTTCGAAGGCTCTTCTGATCTTGTTGTGAATCCACGACGCAGGTAATTGTTTTGCTTCATGCATTTGCCGTTTGTAGGATTTTTCTCATGGCCAGGCCACATACACATTGCGTCAACAGAGCCGAGTAGGACGCCCCTTGGCGGCATATTGGAAGATTCTGACTTCGTGCCTCGCTGGTGAAAAGCCTGACTGAACGTTCATTTATGGCCGGCGTCTGATCTGCGCTCTTGGTTGCAGCCCACTGCAGCTTTCTCGCCAGTTTGACTAGCACTCCACTCCTCAGCTTGCTTAGCCAATGAGTCAAACGAGATCGGGGGGCCGTTTCCACAGCCCGCGACAGCATAGAGTCGGCTCATCAGCCCTATCCAAAGGCAGAAGTAATCAACCCCGCTGAGTGCCTTGACGAAATGCAAGCTTTTCCAGTTTCAACCCAGATACAAGGGTCAAGGAAATTGATTGAGCTCATCGACTCGCTTGTTGAATTCTTGCAGAAAAGATCGGAAATCAGAGCCACGCGTGGAGTGATACTTGGTGGCCTTTGTTGCCAACGAGGAGACTACTTCGCTGATGGGGCTGTACTGCGTCTCGTGTGTAGCCATGGGGCCAGCTGTGGAGACAGGGAGATGCGTGTGCTCTTCGGCGATACTCATGCTTGGGGCAGAGATGGACGGTGGGGTCCAGGATCTTACGTGAGGCAGCATTGGTTTCGTGTGAGTGAAGTCGGACTGCCCAGAGTATCAGGAGCGACGTTGCCGGATGGCGCTAAACCGCTTTCGGCCCCGGGCTTTGGAAGACCACCGCACGAGAAGATGCTCTGCTCTAGACATGAGGAAACCCCATCAACACTTGTCATTTCCACGCTCAAAAGCCATTGAATCAGAAGATATGCATAGCATCTATGCATTTCTCGGCATTGAAATGTATTGAAGCGCTGTGGCTCATCCTATTGCAGCCAGTGTCAGAGCCTTGAGCCTCACTCGCCGCGCCCAGCCATATAGCCTCCAGGCATTATGGCTTGGGCTAAGAGTGTAGCAGGTGTTACAAATACCACCGAGCGACTCCTCGCAGCTGGTAGCTCGCGTTCAGGCAAGCTTATGGAGCAGAATACACTTACTTGGAGGCCTTTAGCTAACGCAAAACACAGACACAAGACAATCCTGAGCCGAGAGCCGCTCCAGCATACTCAGAAACCGCCTTTTCAGTTCTCGGTGTTCATCTCGCAGGCAAGTATACCATTCCTCTCACTCATTGCAGACGAAAGTGGCCCCTTCACGTTTTCCTACTGTCTATCTTGCTGCCTCCAGAGCTCCCAGTCGGAGCCTCTACTGCTGCTTGCCAAACACGCAGGCAGCGACAGCGACAAACGGTGTTCAACCACCGCACTGCATCTGCCGTTGAGCAAGCACACAGCGCACTGTGACTACTGATCAAATCGCAGGCTCCCGCATCCATTGGCAGCGACCAAACGAGCACCTGACCGTCTGCCCACCGATATCACGTCCGTGCGCTGGATAGGCGCGAAAGTTGTTGTTCCGCGCTTTACCGAAAACGAAATGCCCGCAAATCCAGTCTGGAAGGTCGTTGGACGCGACTGACTGCAGCTTCGTCCCGGACACAACAACCCATCAGCCTCCTCATTTTCGAGCATTCCGCACACAACAACATCGCCCACACTCCGCTTCGGTACGCGCAATAGATTCACCACACATTCTACCACCCCACGCATACACGCGACGCAATGGCAGGCGGAAAGGGTACCTACATCCCGCCGAGACTCGACTTTCGGGCGCATCTGACAGCTGTGCAGGCAAGACTGGAGGCAAGACAGGTGGCAAGGCTGGCGGCGATAACAGCACCAAGTCGCAGAAGTCACACTCGGCCAAGGCCGGTCTTCAGGTGTGTATTTCGTGCCTGTTGCTCGACAGGCGAGGCAGCAAACTTGGGATCAGGCGGGCGCGTCGCAAAGCATTTCTTGAGGCACAGTCATACTGCACCACCAGCAAAACACGCAATGAGACCGCGCCCGTCCGATTCACAGCACACTGGCTTCATGACGCGTCACTGCGACCATTGCTGACTGCTCTACCCTACCCAGTTCCCATGTGGACGTGTCAAGCGTTTCTTGAAGTCGCAAACCCAGAACAAGATGCGTGTTGGAGCTAAGGCTGCCGTTTATGTCACCGCCGTCCTCGAGTACCTCACCGCCGAAGTCCTCGAACTCGCAGGAAACGCCGCGAAGGACCTCAAGGTGAAGCGTATCACCCCGCGCCACCTTCAGCTTGCCATCCGAGGTGACGAGGAACTCGACACGCTTATCCGCGCCACGATCGCTTTCGGAGGTGTCCTACCACATATCAACCGCGCTTTGCTGCTCAAGGTCGAACAGAAGAAGAGCAAGAAGGCAGAGGCTTAGTGAGCCTGGAAAGAATTTAGATGTGTGTGGTAGACATGTCTTTGAGAGAGTTGTGAATCGAGTATACCCAGTGGAAGGTCAAGATTTTGTTCCGGGCAAATGGGGTTTGAGGAGGGAGGCGTCTAGGTACATGATGAGGCGCTATGAGGCGCTAATGAGTGTAGCAGTAAGGTGATTTTTTCGATCGAATGCTGAGCTTCATTTTCCTTAGGTCAACGGCGGACCATTTTTGCGCCGTTCGCCACGTCACAGCATCATGCAGGCCGTTGTCTTCGTCGGCATGCAAAACATGACACCCTCCTCAGTATACGTCGTCTATCCTTGTCCATGGGAGACTCGTTTGTCAATGGAGGCAAAGCAATTCCAATTCACATCGAGCGATCTATTTGACCAAATGTTTCGGCTATTCTTGAGCCTGTCTTTTGACAGGTCGTGAAGGTATGGTGGCATTTTGGGTTGGTACATCCACATTGACTTCCGATCACGCTTGTGCGTGTAGCATTGCCCACCACTGATCGCTAAGCGGCTGGGCTCCAATCATCTAGCAGGTCATCGACATCAGCTCGGCTCTCAAGACTGCAGAGGAAGTCCTTAGGTCGGGGACGATGCAGTCCAGCAACCCGGCTTTGTGCCTCATGACTATTACACACGAATCCTGACAGGAAGATCACGGCCACGTTCACTATCTGGCATTGAGCTTGAATGCATTGTGCCTTTGTTCTTACCCTGAACAAAGCCGAAGGTTGCACCTCTCTTTCACACTTTGATCAGACATGAATGCATTGTCGACCTCTGTACTAGCTCTCGTCAGCTAATAAATTGCCGTTACGCCCTGTACTTTGCTCCAACAAACAAAATCCCCACGAGACCGACCCTCCTGACAGCTCACTCGCACCTGACCCGACCTCGATTCTACAAGATGGACGCTCAAACGCAGGCAGAGCCTCCGAAGTGTCTCATTTGCTTGGATGATGAAATTGAACTGACCAATATCCCAGAAGCCACCCCGGAAGCCCAAGTATGCGTGCAATGCTTGGAGAGAGCCTTCAGACTCGCAATCAACGACCCTACCAGTTATCCGGTTGTACTAGGCAACGCAGTTCTCAACATGGACTCATTGGAGCATCTGCTCCCTGTCGATGTGGTCACCGCTTTCCGAGTCTCTGATATAATGCACAGGACTCCTCGACTCTACCGCCTATTCTGCGCAGCTCGACCAAGTGGCCAAATTTGTGGGAAATTACTCGGCGACATTAGACAAGCTCGGCCAGAGGGTACTGAGCCAACTAAAGTCTTTTGTAGGCCATGTCAAGCATGGACCTGTATCGATTGCGGCCAAGAATGCGTCGACTGCGAACATCGCTGCAACACTGAAAGAGGACAAGACTTGCCCGCTAACGAGAAGGGTAGGACGTGGCAGCGCTGTCCAAATCAAGGCTGTCAAGCAGTAGCAACTCGCATTGACGGTTGCAACGCCATGATCTGCGGACATTGCCGAACTAGCTTTTGCTGGCTATGTGGTGACCGCGCGCGCCACAGCGATTCCCACTGGTGGGCAAAGTGCCCACGTTTCTCCACCCACGACAATGACGACGCCACCTGGGATCGAATTCCCGCTAACACTATTGGTCGGCGCGAGATACTCCTCATTTTCCTTCGCCGCCAGTACACGTTCTACAAGACTAACAAAGCAGAACTCGAAGAGCGGCTTGAAATTTCCATCGCAGCGAAACTCGATGAGACCCATAAAGCTGAGAGGGAGAATTTTGAGCTGGAGAGCAAATGTCGTCTTGCCAATGAGTACAAAGACCTTTTGAAGCAGAAGGACACGCGGCTTTACAATCTGAGGGCTGGAGAGCATGGGATTCGCTACGTTCTTGGAAATATTATGGACGAGTACTTTGTTCTTGCTGAGAAGAGGGAGCAGCTCAGGACTGTTAACGAAATTACTGGGCTGGATATTCATGAGGATGAATTCGAATGGCGCGATATGGATTGAGAAGGGGGAGATAATTTCCGCGAGTTTGCATGGTTGGTAGGCATTGGGAAGGAGCTCTGCTTGAGCAAAGCAGCAAGGCGCTAAATGAACTGTACCATTAGACTGGCTGACATTTGCTGGGCTTGTGTCCTTTTCAAAATACAAAAACAAATTTTGCGGGTCGAACACATCATCCCAATCTTCATAGTGCAATCTCACATGGATCTTGTGCCTGACGGAGGGCGGCACGTAGCCTCTCTCTCTCTCTCGCTCTATTCTGCCATGATTCTCGAAAAATGATCTACCAGTATTCCTGACACCGCAGGGTGCGCTACCATGCACAAAGAATTCAAGTGATCTTTGTATAGCTCCCTTTGTCATTGATTCCTTTTCATCTATCAAGGCGTAATCTTGCCCTGGGCATGGAGAGTGTTGGAGGAGGCCACGTCGACCGCGTCTCGCTCTGGCTTGGAGAGAGGATAGATTGTCGTATCAAGATTATGGGCGTCCCTGCCGTGCAGGAGAGGGATTAGCATGTGGTCCTCTTATTTGCGAAGTCGCCCTGCCTCGTCAGGGGAAGCGCCTGGCATGTCGCTTCTGTAATTATGTCCTACCGCTACTCTTGGAGCGACTCGAACGCTCAATCGGCGTTCATTCAAATCCCGTGAGGTACAGTTGTTCTCGTTGCCTCACTTTTCGCCTTTTGTTTCTTCAAAGTTCGCGCCTTCAAATGAACTCGAGGCCTAACCGACGCGACCACAAGACTGCAATCGCCTGAGCTTTCTCTGCTCGCTAACATTTAGTTGACGACATCATTGACGTTTATATATTGCTCACAATCATGCTTACTCAGACAAGTTGGCGACTCATCGTCGATTCTAGTTCCGGCAGATCCCCATAAACAGGATCGTCGACTTGTCGTTTTGCTGTTTCGACGCGCAAGAATCGCGTAGGCCAGGTATTCGAACGACGGTTGGTGCATTCATTCTTTTCACGCAACTCGTCGCTCGTCTTTTTGCTTAGAGTTGTTCAGTTCTCGACCGGCCTGCCGCTTGCTTTACAATACTGTTCCGCGCGGCAGCGAGCTACATGTACATGTAGGCACTTGTCTCGCACGTCATCGTTGTGTGTCGTTTCCGAAAATCTCATGGTTCGCATGATTCGCGCTCGGGCACCTCTTGTGGCTCCGTTCGATTGGGTAGTGTAGATACAAGCAGTAATTAGTCGAATCTATTTTTCGCGTCAGCAACACATCTTCATGCTCAACGGCATCGAGCAGCACGCGCCAACAGAGAAACACAACACCCAAATGTCCTTCACATTTTCTTCTCATTGCCAAGTCTATCCTACTCACACCAACTTATTTTCGAAACTCCCCAGCCATCGCCAGTCCTTTGCCACTGACCCCAGCTCCTCGAGAGCCTTGTTAACCTTACCGCCTTCAGGAAGCTTCTTCCCAATACACTCGACAAAGAAGACATAGTGCCAAGCGCTCTCCGTACTTGGCCGGCTGTTGATACTAGTGAGGTTGAGGCCGAACTTCTTGAAAACAGCCAAGCAATCTGCGAGAGCACCTGGCTCGCCGTGGTTCACAGTGAAAGTGACTAGTGTCTTATACTGCTGTGACTCTTGATCCTCGGAATCGGTTGACCCGGCGGGAGAGGAGTTGATGGGAACGTCATGAGTGTTGCGAAGGACTAGGAAGCGCGTAGTGTTTCCCTCTGCGTCTTGTATGTTCTCGGCAAGGAAGTCGAGCCCGTAGGCCTCACCAGTGAAGCGGCTGCCAATGGCGGCACTCGTACCAGTTTCGTCGGCAGCTACGAGCTCAGCACCTCGACTCGTGCTGCCGCAATCTTGCTTTTCAATGCCCTTCAGGTATGTATCTAGGAAGAGTTTGCATTGACCCCAGGCCTGTGGGTGGGAGTAGACTTTCTTGATGTGGGCAAGACTGGAGAGTGGTTTGACTCTTGGCTTTTGCGGGTTTGGAGTGGACTGAGTGGGAGTGATAGCACCGGAGTCTGGAGGTAGAATGTTTGAATCTTTGAGCTTCCGGACACTAGGATGAGAAGGGCTGTTGTTGCCTTCATCATCTGCAGGAGCACATTGTCCCAGTAAGCAGTGATGCACGGGGAGGTAGACCTCTCCTTCGACCAATATATCTGGGTGGAGATTCTGTGCGTTGACAAAGAGATCGAGAGTCCATACGACCGAGCCATTGGTAGAATTTTCGAATGGCACGACACCGTACCGAACCCTCTCATTTTGGATCAAGTCGAAGACTTCCTTGATGGAGTGTTGCCATTGAAGATCGTATCGCTCCTTTGGAAAGACGGAAAGAGCAGCCTGGGAGCCATTAGTCAACCTCTGAAAATTGAGGTGTCGTATTTGGCGGGCCATAGTGCTAAGAGCAACATACCTGGTGAGTATATGAAGTCTCTGGCCCGAGGAAGGCCACAGCCGGCTTTTGTGTTTCTGACATGATGCCTTCAACGTGTTGAGATGTTGAGATGGTTGGTTGACAAGCAATTCTTCAGCGGGATGACCTGCCCAGCCAGCGTTCCCAGAGCAAGAGAGCGCGTCCAACAACGGTCTGTATATGCCCGGGTCCTGATGACAATAGCCTTGCTAAAATCTATTCCAGTACCTGATGATGGTCCGCTACGGCTCAAAAAGTGACTGGCAAATAAATCAAGAGTTCCGCTGGCGCTGGCGGCGCCCGGTAAGGCGAGATAGTTTTGGTAGAGGTTTTTGATGTATCTGAGTCACTGCACTCTCCTTCAGTGTGGTCAGTGGCGACGACGGCGCGCTATAGCTTGAAGAAGTGACCGGACTGACTCAAATGCACTGATATCGGCAATGGCACTTGCAATGGCAGGAGACCCAACTCGGCTTGGCAATTGTTCTTCGTATGCAGCGATCTTGCTTGAATTGGGCACCAGCGATGGCGGTGGTGCGGTATAGCCTGAAAAAGGCAGTCGGCAAAGACAAAACCGCGTTCGGTGTGGCACCGTTGATCCAGGGTGGCGCGATACAAGCGAAGTGTGTGATGTCGAAGGTCGCAGTGCAAAAATTGCTATCGACGAAGTGGAAGCTGGAGAAAGTTCGAAGAGCAGTGACACGAAAAGAAATGGCAAATCAAAGCACACAAGAGTGAAGACCTTCGCGACTGCTTCCTTATTGACTATATGGCGGCTACTCAGAGCTATATGGAAGATGCAAGGGAAGTGTCAAACATTTCGAGAGCTGTTCAGGTGACGCAGGAACGCAGTTTCGAGGTGCAGATGCAGCGCCAAGAAAATTTCCGCCACCTCTCAAGCGTTGTTCAAAAGACACACGAATCCGTACGGCAAGGAGTGTATTGAGTTCGACGATCTAAAACTGCAACAACAATCTGGACTCCACGAAACCGGACCAAAGTACACGTTGTAGCGAATCCCATGGCTATTTCACTTCCAATCAGTCGTTACGGTTCGTGGAAAGCGCTAAGTTGGCTCCGTCAACCGCCATGATCTCGTGTCACCTCCACCTGCATTGACTTAAGCTGTTATGCTTGATCGCAGTGGGGTGGAAGTCTGGAAGAGTCAGCAATAGTCGGCAGGATCGGGGTGAGATTGCTGGCTTACCTGTGGTCGGTGCCCGAAGTGCTTATTCGCCGTAGCAGCCTGCTTAGCCAGCACTTTCTGCGCGAATGATGGTTTGGGTTCTGCTCCTTTTGGGGCCGCCGGAGCAGTAGCAGCTGCAGCCTCCTCTGGCTGCGTGGCGAGCGTCACGTCATTGGACTTGACCTTTGCGGTTCGTGACTCCTCGCCTTCTGCGAGGTCGTGTATGGGTCAATCATCGTAAAACTCATCTTCGTCATCATCGGCATTGAGTTGCTCAAAGTTGAGAGCGTAGCGCAGAATGGCGCCAATTCCACCAAATCCGCGCACGAACTGGTTGCCCTCGGAAGAACGATCGGAAACAAATTCCAGCTGAGCACCGAAATCGCGGTACTTCTCAGCGAGCCACTCTAAGAAAGGCATCTGATCAACGACTTCCATCTCCTGGCCAGTATCTTTGTCCATGAAATTGGACCGGTCCTTCTCCTGCTCCTTGGACGTGTGCAGGATGACCTCGGTGCCCTCGCTGCTCTTGAGCGTCCAGCGGGTCAACTCCAAGTTCTCGAACACAATCAAAGTCTCGGCCGCACCAGCCTCCAGAGCCTTGAGGGTATCGCCAATACCGTAGCAGACCTTGCCAGTATCTTGAGAGATTTGGTCGAAGTATTGGTTGATGAGTTTCTTCTCCTGGATGAACTTGACGTTGGAGAGCGTATCAGCGGCCAGTTCGATGGCCTGGTTGAATCCGTTTTCGCCACCGTACGAGACGTCGACAACCTTGATAACCTTGGCCTGGAGACGCTGGTCGAACAGGTCAGACTGGTTCAAGTCGTTCTTGAAATCAGCAGATCCAGCAAGGACGATACCAGCCACGTTGACCTTGTCGTTGGTGATGAAGTTTTGTACAGCCAACTCGGCGACCTTTCGGACATAGTTGTGGCGCTTCTCCTCACGCAGACGCGCGAAACGCAGGGCGGACTGTCCTCCACGACCGTGCTTCTTGGGTAGATCGACGGAGAATTTGTGGACGATATCTCTTGTGTTGCCCGCCAGTGTTCCAAACAATGCTCCGTTTCCGTCCATGATGATGAAGCCGAACTTTTGATCGGACTCGAGCAACTCGCTCAGTGCCTCGGTGTGGAACTTGTTGTCACACAGATACAGCGAAGTGTTGATGGGCTTGAAAGGCTCGAAATCGATGTTGATCTTCCGCTCTTTTCCTTCCGCCGTGATGATTTCACCACAGTATACCACCAAGCCGTTCGGCGGCACTTTCGAGTACAGCTTGAGACGCTGCTGTGTCGATGTAATGGCGGACAGGACCGACAATCGGTTGACACGCGACTTGATGTTGGAAGCAGTTCCGAACTCTTCAGCCAACATCTTTGCCGCTCGCGAGACCTGGTCCTTGGGCGGGATAATCAAGCTGATCATGCTTGTGCCGTTACCACGAGCCTGCTCCAGACGTTTGATCAATTTCTTGACCTTCCACATCTCGATGTTCTTCTCGGCCTCGCCGGCCTTGGGATCGTTGGCGGACATGGCGGCGGGTGGGTGAGCGCAGCAACGTCGCTCCTGGGAGAAGTTGTTAGTGGGGTGAAGCTGGAGCAAGAAAGTGTGGACGTGGAAGAAATTGCGGGCACGGCGGGCAGCTGCAGAAAGCACATGACCGAGCGCGAAGCTGACAACTCACCTCTCGAAGGCCCTCTCAAAATGCTGCGGTGCGCTGCACTCGTCCGGAGGTGCGATGACTCGAGCAGGCGAGGGGTGGAAGAAAAGGGGAGGATGGGAGTGAGCGCTGCCTGACACTCTGCAAGCGGACGTCTTGGGACCCGGGCAGAAAATGGGCAGCGATTGTGTCGTTGGGGGCAAAATGGGCACAACGTCACACACTCCCTTTGCTCGCCGCCCAGACATTCGCGTCCCCACAATTCGGCCGGAAGAAGTTGGAGGGCCGAGCTGATGTTACGGAAGGCCATTAGTTTGACTTCAGTGCAGGGAAGGACATCTCAACGACGAGCACTTGTCACACGGGCAGCAGAAATGCACCAGCTGACCATGGCGAGACACGTCCATTCCATACCGCTTCTTTGTGCAAAACATCAAGTTCGCCAGGTCCGCTCCCAAGCAGCCAATCTCGTGCGCATGCCGACACTACCCGCCGCTCGTGAGCCTCACACGATGGAGCGCGGCTGTTCCAGGTTGTTCGTCGATACCGCACACTTGTATCTGCCAGGCATCGTGACTAGCTCTGAAGATAAGCCCATGGCGCCGCGACCGCCTACTAATCTACACATGCAGCGCTCTTCTCCACTTCCAATTACTTTATCATCCCAATGTGGTGCGCAGTGAGGATCCCGCCTGAAATTTCCCATTGCCCACCTGCTCCTTCACCCGCGCCCCAGCCATTGGGCGTGATACAAGAGAGCTTCAACAGCTCTTCCCCCTCCCACGGCTCCTACTGCTAACTGCCGCTGGGCGTAGGTGCGGAGGACTCCTGCGATCACAGACGCGATGCCTGCACAGCGAGGACAGCTGCCCTCCAGCTGGCAGGCGTATGAACGCGGGCGAGCTGGCTCAGCAGATTCTACCGTGAGCAGAGTGCAGTTCGACGAGTCGGCCGAGGAGCACCACCACGCCACCTCCAATGGCAGCCACATGCAGCAGGTTCCCTCGGCATACGACAGCGATGGACATCAAGTGCGGCGGCGGAGATCGTCCATCGGCATGGCAGTCGATGCCATCACACAGGCGGGCGGCGTGAACTCCATCGGCAATTTCGCGCGGTCATGGCAGCGTGCAGTCGGCTTTCACGAAGTCACTCCGGTGCGGCAGAGCTTTGTGTATGCAAGAGACGACGAAGATGAGGAGGGAGACGAAGAAGAGTCCGATACGACACCGACCGCCCCACACTACCACCGATCACTGCTTAGACAGCAGCTCGAACAGCGAGAGGGAGGAGCCGTGGACAATGCGATTGACGATGGGACGGATGACCGAACTCCCACGGCAGAGCTGAATCGGACACTGTCCAAGACTACAAGAGGTTCCACGACGGCTGCCACCGAGGACCAGCCACTCCTGCAAAAGATCAATTCGCGGACTCCAGCAGATGACAGCATCTTCATGATTGAGCCGCAGCTCGCCTCACCCTTCGGTGGTAGCTATGGCAGCACTTGGGGCTCACTTTCGTCACGCGTCAACGAGTCTTCGATGCGGCATGCAGGCCGTCTATTTCGCCAACAGCAGTTGAGAGGATCGATGATGCCGGATAAGGAACGGGAGCCATTGATGGTCAAGAAAGTCCAAGAGGACGATGGCAAGGTTGTGCAGATCATTGTGGGCCAGTCTACCCTACCCCAGACCATCTTCAATAGTGTGAATGTGCTCATTGGGGTGGGCTTGCTCGCACTTCCTCTGGCGATGAAGTACGCTGGCTGGATTCCGGGTCTCATCTTCTTCGGCTTCGCAGGAGCCTCGACATGTTACACTGCCAAGTTGCTCGCCAAGTGCGCAGATATCGATAACAGTCTGATCACCTTTGCCGACCTTGCATACGTCTCGTTCGGGCCATGGGCCCGAATCGGCACGTCGATTCTGTTCTCGCTCGAGCTCGTGGCTGCATGCGTTGCGCTCGTCGTGCTCTTTGCCGACTCTCTCAATGCCTTGATCCCGGTAGACGGCCTAGGCTTGACGGAATGGAAGATCTTCTGCGGAGTCATCCTTATCCCGCTCAGCTTCCTCCCTCTTCGCCTGCTATCTTTCACTAGCATTCTCGGGATCCTTTGCTGCTTTGGCATTGTGCTCGCCGTTCTGGTCGATGGACTCATCAAGCCGGATACCCCAGGCTCTCTGCGGCAACCAGCATCAACATACCTCTTCCCAGCGAACTGGGGTAGTTTGCCAATCGCCTTCGGAATCCTCATGTCCCCTTGGGGTGGCCACAGCGTCTTTCCCAATATTTACCGCGACATGAGACATCCCTACAAATACCGCCGAGGTGTCAACATCACCTACATCTTCACCTTCGGCCTCGATCTCCTTATGGCAGTCGTAGGCCTCCTCATGTTCGGCGACGACGTCAAAGACGAAATCACCCGCAACATCCTCGAAATGGATTCCGGATATCCAGCATTCTTCTCCGTCTTCATCGTCATCTGCGTGGCCATCATCCCTCTCACCAAAGTCCCACTGAACGCTCGCCCTATCGTCTCCACCCTCGAACTCTTCCTCGGTCTCGATGCACGAAGTATGGGCGACGGACAAGTCACGCATGGCTGCTCAGGTCTTACTCGTGGAATCATGAAAGTCGCTGTGAGGATCCTGTGCGTGATTTCATTCGTCCTGCTGGCGATTTTGATTCCGCAATTCGACACGATTATGAGCTTGCTCGGTGCGATTGCTTGCTTCACGATCTGTTTGATTCTGCCTTGCGCGTTCCATTTGAAGCTGTTCGGCAAGGAGTTGACAGCAAGGCAGAAGATGCTGGATTGGGCTTTGATTGTTGTCAGCAGCATATTGGCGCTTGTGAGCACGGCGTTCAACTTTGTGCCGAAGGAGAAATTGGGGATATGAGTTGAGGATGAAGTTGCAGTGCGGAACTCACGGCCTGAGCATGTTTGCGTGTATTGTTATGATTGTTTGGTGTTATGAAGAGGCGGCTGTATAATGCGGTTGGAGCGTTCTGAGCACAGCATGATGGGAAGAGATTCGTATCTCTCAACGCATGTCAAGATGCAAACGGCTGGGCGGCGGGATGTTTGAATTGTTTAGATCATTCTTCATGTATCATCATTGATCATCCTGTACGCTGCTGTACATGCTGTATTCCTCCACCTTCCACTTTCATCTCTCGGCCCTCAAACTATACACATCCTCATTCCTCATCAACCACTCCAATTCCACCTCCTCCTCATCTCACCTCCCCAACTCACTCTTATCCACATTCCCCTTCTCCGTCACAACTTTCCCTTTCACCGCAATCCCCCCCTCAGGCGTCTCCGCCCAAATCTCCCACTTCCCACTATCCAATTTCTTCCCCGCAAATGTCACTTCTTCATTACAATATAAGGGCGCAACATTCCTATACTCCACCGATTTAATCACCTCATTCCCCTCTTGCGCTAATCTTTGCTGTAACAACGTCACCAAAAATGTAAAACTCATTGGGCCATGGAATAATAAATTTCGATGTCCTTCGATTTCTCGCGAGTATTCTGGATCCAAATGAATAGCGTGTGCGTTGAACGTTAAAGCGCTGAAGCGGAAGAGGAGTTTTGGGTCGGGGAGGATTGTGTGAGTGTAATCTGGTTTGTGTTCCGGTTTGAGGATTTTACTTCCGGGTTTCTTTGCTGCGTCGGATTTTGCTTGTTCGGGTGTTCGACCGCGCATGAAGACTATATTTCGAGTTTCGAGGATGGAGCATTCGCCGAAATCTTCTTCGCTGTCGCGCCAGAGACGTTGGCGGACGCGGTGATTCAAATCCTCTTTCGCTTTTGTATCGTTCATTGCTGCTCCGAGGCGGGAGACTTCGTCGGGGCTGGCTTTTGCTAAACGACGTTCGATTGCGACGAAGATTTTCTCTTGGCCTTCGGTGCCTTTTATGTCGACGCGGCGGATGAATTCTTGACAGACGCCGCGGGAGCCGTCGAGGAGGAGGGGGTTGTTTTGGTTGTAGAGGACGCGGCCACCGGCCCACATGCGGCGTTCGAAGGGTTGGCCGGGGCTTTGGTCTGGGTTGGTACCGTCGGGGAGCATGTCGGATTGGCGTTTGGAGGGTTCGAAGTAGAGGAGGTGGTGGGGTATGGGGAGTTCTTTGGCGAGTTGGGTTGGAGGGAGGACCGGAGGTGGATTGGTTTTAGGGAGAAAGTCGGCGAGGGTCATGTCAAGGCGGTAACTTGATTGTGGTGAGAGGTCTTCGAATGTGGGTTGGATGGCTCGTTTGGGTAGGTCTTGTTGGAGGTGGGCAAAGGAGGAGTTGTAGCGTGTCCATGATCGTGGTTGAAGGGGCGTCTGACGAAGCCATGAGGCTCGCAGTGTTCTTGAGGACGACGCCATGGTGTGTAGTGAGTGTGTGGGTAGGAAGAGAAGCAAAAGAAATCGAAGTATGGAAGTTCGAAGCAGACGTCAATGGCCAGAGCTTCCAAGCTTCACCTCGGATGCACCCCACAAGCGAACACGCTAGCTGGGATGTGAGGCTTGTGCTGGGGTCAGAAATTATTCCCGGGTTATGCCCATTTATGTTTGTACACTGTTGCAGCGAAGACGGAGCCATTAGTCAAAGCAATGTCTCATCAACGAGCAACAAATGCTATCGCTGCAGGCAGCTTCTATGGTGTCATTTGTATTGATCGTGGTCATCTAACTCAAACCACGTCCAGATCTACCGCAATGCACGATGGGCGATATCTTTTCGGAACTGCATCCCATCGAACTTGATGCTCTGCACGCCCTGGTAGGCTTTGTCGACTGCCTCACGCAGTGTGCTCCCTGTAGATGTAGCCGCAATGACTCGCCCTCCAGTGGTCACCAGCTGGCCGTCTTTGACGCCAGTTCCAGCGTGGAAGACGAAGTTGCCCTCAGCCTCGTTCACCTTCTCAACTTGCATTGGGGTGCCCTTAGGGTAGCTACCAGGATACCCACCAGCTGCAACGACAACAGTGCATGCACTCAGAGGTGCGATATCAATCGACTGAGAAGAAAGCGTCCCGTTTGTGGCGGCGAGCATGAGCTCTGCAAGGTCTGACTTGAGCAGAGCCAAGCATGACTGGGTCTCTGGATCACCAAATCGAACATTGTACTCCAACACTCGTGGGCCCTTTGGTGTGAGCATGAAGCCAGTGAACAGACAACCCACGAAAGTCATGCCATCGGCCTTCATGCCATCGATCGTTGGCTGCAAGACGGTCTTCTCGATCTCCGCAAGCACTTCTTTCGTTGCGACAGGCGTAGGCGCATAGGTGCCCATACCACCGGTGTTAGGGCCAGTGTCGCCATCTCCTATTCGCTTGTGATCTTGTGCGGGAGGCAGGCTGAGAATTGATGTTCCGTCACTCAACGACAGAATGCTGATCTCGTCTCCTGTCAAGAATTCTTCGATCACGACACTGTTACCTGCACTGCCAAATTCGTGGTCGACCATAATCTCTTTCAGCGCTGTCTGCGCTTCTTGCTTGGTCTGTGGGATGATGACGCCCTTGCCGGCAGCCAGTCCATCAGCTTTGATCACAACTTCGTAGTCGATCTCATCGAGATGCTTCTTGGCCTTTTCGTAGTCATCAAAATTCTCGTATCTTGCTGTCGGAATGTTGTGCTTCTTCATGAAATCTTTACTGAAGGTCTTGCTGCCTTCCATTCGTGCAGCAGCCAGCGATGGGCCAAAGGCTTTGATATGCGGGGCATGTTGGGCAAAATAGTCCACGATGCCAGCGACAAGTGGAGCTTCAGGGCCAGGCACGAGGAAATTGAGATTGTGCTCCTTTGCATGAGCGACAAGCTGGGAGAAGACTTCAGAAGAAATATTTGTGATGTTCTTGCATTTTGGTACGCTGCACAACGTGAGCAAACGAAAGAGTAAGCGATCGAGACCGGCATTGACCTTTCACCTACCCAGCTGTTCCTCCGTTGCCAGGCACAATGTGAATCTCCTCTACGCGAGGGCTCTGAGAGAGCTTCCACGCCAGAGTATGCTCACGGCCACCATTGCCAATCAGCAGAACGCGGAGTGGTGCAGCCATATCGATGTTGTGTGGTTTATGTCTTTGCGATTGAGTCGAGGCTCGCTTGCCAAAAATTTAGACGAGTCGGCTGTTGGATTAATCCGACACGCGCAGCCACAGGAGCTCAGCCACAACTCTGACGTTGATCGCTGATCGTCCAACTAAACCATGTTCACGGCAGCCTAGTTATCCTCACATGTAAGAGCAGTCCGCGTCCGAAGCATCTGTAACGACTGCAGAACGAACTTCAGCCCGGTCCCGCTCCCTCACATGCCACCCTGGCCCTCGTGAGCGGTGCACGCTCTGATCACGCAGGACATCCACACTCCGCAGAGCACCAGCCTGCCTGCTTTCCACTTTACTTGACAGCGAGCTCCGACAATCCGATATGGTGAGCAGGAAGCCGGTCGCCCCTACGGTCGACACCACTCAAGCGAATGCGGCGACCACGAATCCTCCGAACGGCACAGCCGTTCCCTATCCGACGACGCCTACGAAAGAGGGAGGAGACCCACAGACAGCCAGCAGCGTCTACAGCCCAGACTTGAACACCTCGCCTGCCTTTGACCTAATCGACATGAATGCTGCACGTGAGAAGAAGAGGAGAGACTCCGATGTTAGTTCGCACGGTACATGGGACTCAGACGATACCGATAGGGACATCGAATCTCCCGATGGCTTCGTCGAAATCCCCAAACCTTTGAGGATCACTCCTAGCAACCAGGATATCAAGGGCCACGCAAGGAACGAAAGTGAGCTGCCCTCTATTCTGCGGCCAGGACCTGTGAACGGTGCTGTGGGTGTTCGCAACGACAATCAGAAGTACGACGACGAGGCACACGCAAATCCATGGGCACTCGAGTCGAACAATCCCTACAACAAACAGAATGGACTGGTGCAAAACGGGGCACAAAAGAGTACCGAAAACGTACTCCCCAATCAGCCGATATGGGAACAAGCCTCGCAAAGGCCACCTCCTCCGCCGACGCAAGCACCTCCCGCTCCACCGACTGAGTTGCCGACTGTTCGGACGCCCGCTGAGGAGCTTGCGCACCTCTCTCTTGGCAGCGATGCCTTGGCAACACCTTCCTACGAGACAGCAGAGGAGATGGTCGTTCCTCAAAAGGGTCAACCTCCATTCGCTCCCGTATCGCAACCGGCCAACAACATGCCCGTCACCAATCCGTGGGCCGAGAGCAAGACGCCTTCCCCACCTCCGCCGCCCAAAGAGCCATTGCCACAGAACTCGATTGAGCATGGCAACATTCCGATTGCTCTGCCTGATGCACCATCTCCAGCTCAGTCTCCTGCACTGCCCTTGCAAAGTGAAGAGCGGGCACCGGAATACGCACCTCCTCCAGGGCCACCTCCAGGGCCGCCTCCAGCACCCGCCGGACCATTGATCGATCATGCCCAGCCGCCTCCAAGCCAGCAACCTCCACCTATATCTACAGATATACCGGTCCCCTCATCTTCGTCTGCACCATTCGCTGTACCTGAGACACCTCGCACCCAGGAGAGAAAACGCAATGAGCATTATCAAATCAAGCACATCAACTGGCAGGACCGGGATAAGATGCGTTGTTCGCCAATACTGACACAGAACGAGAACGGTCCGTGCCCGCTACTGGCTCTCGTCAATGCGCTCGTGTTGTCGACTCCGCTTGATATGGACACGCCTCTCGTGGAGACGCTCCGAACCCGCGAACAAGTGTCACTTGGCCTGTTGCTAGATGCAGTCTTCGATGAGCTCATGTCAGGCCGAAGAGGGGACACTGCCCATAGCCTGCCAGATGTCAGTGAGCTATATGCATTCCTCCTGGCCTTGCACACCGGCATGAATGTGAACCCACGTTTTGTCACCCCGGTGCAAACGCCCAGAGGCTCGTTCGATGGACATCCAAAAGCCATGAACGGCATACACCCTCTACAGAGAGCACAAAGCAAGCCTGGCAGTTTCGAAGAGACGAGAGAAATGCGTCTCTATTCGACCTTCAACATCCCCCTGATCCATGGCTGGATCCCGGCACGAGAATCTCCAGTGTACTACGCGTTTGATCGCAACGCCAGGACATTCGAAGACGCTCAGAATATCCAATTTGCGCAGGCAGAATTGGAGCACAAGCAGCAGACGGAAGGGCTTAGCTTCCAGGAGCAGCAACTACTTGAAGACATCACGACCATAAAAAGCTTTCTCAGTAACTGGCCAACGCAGCTCACAGACCACGGACTGGATTGCATTTCCCAAAGCTTAGACTCAGGTCAAATCGCAATCCTTTTTCGCAACGATCACTTCAGCACGCTGTACAAGGAGCCACGACATGGCGCTCTCATGACGTTGGTAACAGACCAGGGCTACGGCTCGCATGCAGAGATCGTTTGGGAAAGCCTTGTGGACGTCAATGGCGCTGCTTCTGAACATTTCAGTGGAGACTTCCACAGTGTGAGCCATGGCAATGCCACGAATCTCAATCAAGGCAACTCTGGTGGCGGCAATGAAGGCTGGGAAACGGTACAAAGCCGAAACAACAATCGTCGGCCGCAAGTGCAGGCCTCAAACTCTGACGTGCCGCCACCATTGCCGGGTCCTAGGCCGACTTCCAATGTGTCTACACTGCCACTACAAGATCAAGACCTGGGTGTCACGTCTTCGACACAACTTTCAGCCTCCGAACAAGAAGACCATGATCTCGCTCTTGCTCTTCAGTTACAAGAAGAGGAAGAGGATCAGCAGAGACAAGCTGAGGAACGACGGCGACGAGAGCGCGAGCTCTCCGAACGATATCTGTCGTCGGAAAGTAACAACGAAAGGCCCCCACAAATTCCTCCGCGCCGGAATCAAAGGTCACCACGCCAGAGTAGTGGCAACATCCCCGTCACTACCCGTCCGCATGGAAGACCTGCCGTGAATCGTCCGGCGGACGCTTTTGATCCCGATGCGCCACCAACCTACGAGCAGTCTTCTCATGATCGACCTTACCGCCCCGCAGGAGCAACGGCGCAGCCAGCACAGGGAAACCCACTGAACACATTAGACCATCTCCAACGGCAAAGTGCATATGCACAGCAAAGTTCAACAACTGTGAATAGTGTTCCTGGTCATGGCCGACGTGACAGCGGGAACAGGATTGGCCGCAGAGCCAGTCATATTCAGAACCAGACGCCGGCATATTCACAACATCCGGGGAGAGTGCAAGGCGCAGCCACTGTAAAGGATACGGATGAGCGATGTGTCGTGATGTAGGGTCCATGCACTGTCTCATAATTGTTCGATTCGCGCTATCTTGTGGGATGGCGTAATGTGTAATTCTTGTAAAGATAGTGAGCGCAGCATCGAAAGAGACGATGATAAGATGGCGTCACGAAGATATGAGATTTGTCGATGTTGGAAGGCATTGTCTTGCAGCATATATCATTAGATACCCAGGAGCACTCCTTTGAATTCTTGAGAAGCTAGGTGCAGGAGCCTGAATAGTTCTAATGTAATTCCGACCGTCATGACTTTTTCCATCCGACCTCATGCTCATTCCAGGTGAAGTCCTTAACGCAACAGAGATATCTTGCGGCATAAATGAGAGGCGAGATTGACCAGATGACAATCCCTCCTGACGATAGGTCAAACGACTTTCGCGCTACCGTCTTCTCTGAGGCACCGATGTTCATGGCTTTCACGGCGATTGAGAGCCAGCTGCTTATAGGTGAATCAGACGCGTAAGCGAGTTGGCAGTGTGGTGGAACGCATCAGCTGTGAGCTGTCACCGACTTGCCAAGTCTCACGAACGGCATTTGTTCATGTTAGCAGCGCCATGTAAGCGGCACGACTCTTGAGCTTTGAAAGCCGGCAAAGACGAAAAGGTATGATGGAAGTGAGAGCAGTGTTAGAGGTGAGTGCTGCGAATTCTACCTCGCCATCATGTTTCGAGCCGTAAAGTCGTCGATGCGTCATTTCTGTACAAAAAGTTTTTTACATGCGCCGCGCTATGCAATGCGGTTGAACGCCCATACTGTGAAGGTCGCGAATGGTATTAGGTAGTTGTTGAGCGATGGCCGCCCAGCGCTCGTCTCGACTGAGCTCTTCTCGGCTGAAGAGTGGGTGCTTCTTCACTTCTTCTCCGCGAAATCTGAGGCTTGGAGGTTGCGGGTCATGGAAGGTAATTTGATCACCAAGCCATCGAGTTCCTTGCTCATTACGACTTGGCAGCCGAGTCTGCTGGTTTCAGTTAGGCCGAATGCGAGGTCCAACATGTCGTTCTCGTCGTCTGAGGGTTCTTCCTGTCGTCACTGTCAGCTTATCATTGTGCTTCTCGCCACAGCATCGAGACTGTAGATTTTGACGTGTCCCGTTTTCTCAACATACCATCTTATCGAACATCTCCTCATCCCTCACTATGACGTGACATGTACTGCAAGCACAGCTCCCTCCGCAAGCACCCTCCATTTCCAAATCATTGGCCTGTGCAATGTCCAGTAAATTGTCTCCATCTGCCACCTCGAATGTCCAGTCTTTCCCCTCCTTGTCAATGAACGTGACTTTGCGCTCCTCCCCAGGCTTCGGAGGTGTAAGATCGCCGTGCTGTCGTATAGGTGAAGAGGCAAATGTTCGTTGAGTTTGCGCCAATGCGTTTCGTTGAATGGGGCTTGTCCAGAGAGCATAAGATGACTTCGTGAATGCAAGCTGCCTTGATGCGTTTGAATATGACTGTCTGCTAGATGGACATGATCTGCCCGATGTCTGTATCCGCAAGCCCCGGCTCTGTATCGCCTGGCGTATGCATCTCGGAATGTCTCGTGGTCCGGCTCGTGTCGTCATTGAGAAAGTGCTCGCGGCCGTTGTGCACACTGTTCTGCTTGCCATTGCTGCCAGGTAGATGCTGGGAAACAGCGAGTTGACAGCGAAATTGTTTCTAGCTTGGATACCGAAGGTCGGAAGATGTGGTCATCAAGGACAAGATTATTGGGGACGGATTCACCGTACTCGACGGACGCCAAGCAATTGGCCGCGGAGGTTCTCGCAGTTGAGAGCATTGAACCACGACATCACCTTCATCCAGCCCATCACCATGTCCACGTCAATACAACCCGTACGGCCGCTGGCCGGCCTCAAACAAGCTTTGCGACAATGTCGAGCCGAACGCCAACGATGCAGAACATACGCGACGTCGCCCATCGCAGAAGAAATTCCCAAGGAACGCGAGATCTACCCTTCACTTATGCCTAAGAACTTCCTACAGCCTCCGTCAAAGGGCTTCCGACCCTCGGTCGCGACGAAACAAAACCGTAAGCCCTTTCTCAGTCCGGGCCAAAGCTGTTCAATCAACTGATCAAACTCCATAGGCTTCGACGATGGCCTCCGCAGAATCCCCACCATTCCACCTCCCCGATCAACCCTTAAACTTTGCAAAGATCCCATAGCCCAAATAACCCAAGATCAACTCACAGCCCTCGACCCCTCAGGCGCTCGCACACGTCTCTTCTCCAAAGACAACGCCGAACGTGTAGCACCAGGCGATATCCTCCTCGTCCGACTCAAGAATGGCGACGATTTCTCCGGAGTATGTCTCAACATCCGACAACGTAACAGTCCCATCGACACAGCAGTCTTGCTTCGCAATCATTTGACGCGCGTGGGAGTGGAGATGTGGTTCAAAGTTTACAGCCCGAATGTGGAAGGGATAGAAATTGTGCAGAGGAAAGAGAAGAGAGCGAGAAGGGCGAAGCTGTATTATATGCGGCAGCCGAAGCATGATATCGGCAGTGTTGAAGGTATTGTGAGGCAGTATCAGAAGACCAGATTGGGGGGAAATCTGGCGAGTAGAGGTGCAAAGGGGAGGGATGGGAATAGTCATAAGAAGAAGGGGAATAAGAAGAGGCGAGAAGAATGATGTGTGGAGGATATGTTCAAGGCCAATGGCATGAAGACTGCCCGTGAAGGCTAGAATGGCAAGAAAGTAGGCCAGATACATGGACCAGAAATGATCGACTGATCCGCCAGATGAAACCTCGCAAAATTATTGATGTGCCGAAGGAAGTGCAAGTTCGATGGTTGCGGCGTCTGTACTTGTACGGCTCTACAGCGCTGTCAGGCCCCGCTCGTCACGCGACTGTGAGTTGCATAGTGTAACAATAGCCGATTTGGAGCAGATCCGAGATGGATGGAATCAGATTGGCTTCAAGCTCCTCTCGCACGGAGCCGTGGCTCTAATACTCTTAGACACATTCAGCTTCTCACGTCCAGCGCCGATCTCTCAGGAAGATATAAAACATCAAGCACAGCCCGTGGCCACCTTCGTCTGATTTCGTGGTCGTAGGCCACGGGTGTAACGTGTGCTGCGTTTATGAAAGTGATAAAAAAAATCAAGCTTGGCGCACCTTCGGTCACAGAATTGCCAATTTCACATGATCCAGATCGCGATCGGTCGTGGGGTAGAAAACAGTGCTCACAGGCCCAGTGCCAAATCGATCCGTACGGTCTTCTGGCTTCAGTTGCGCAAGGTGATCTTCTAACAAGTCAGGCATGTGCGGTGACAGCCCCAGCAGGTACGCCTTCATAGCCTGCTCGTATGGAGCATCGAAATCCGTGCCATGGGCCAACAAGCATGCATTCCGGGGGTAAAGTGGCTTATTACTCTGTTCGTGGTGCGGTAATATTGGACCATCGTGGAATAGATCTTTTATGAGTACGCGCTTGAGGTGCAGAACTTTCGGGATTTCCTTCAGTAGCTTCGGCGCATCAAAGACAACCGTTTGGTGAAGCTCTAGAGATCTGAGCGTTGCGCTGTGAAGCTTGAGGAATCGGGCAAATTTCTTTCCGGAGACAGCAATAGATAGTGCAAGATGCTCAATTTTTGGCCATATGATCGTGTCCGCATGGAATAATCGAAGTTCTCCAGTATAAAGTTCTCCAGTATAATGCTGATTGCCGGCCCCTGTTGATTCGTCTTCACTCTCGTCTTCAGACGAGTCATCGGACGAGTCGTCAGAGATCTCATCAGAATTCTCGGCAGATTCGTCGTCCGAATGCTCATCTAATCCTTCTATAGACTGCTCGTTATAATCCTCGTCTGATTCTTCGTCTTGGTAGGGAACATCATTGAGTTCTACGTTTTCGAGCACAAGAACGAGACGCCGGAGCTCTTTTGCACCGATGAGCAATTGGTGGATCTGCTCAGAGATATTCAAGCTTTCCAAGCACTCGTTTGCATCGAAACGCATCGAAACTTCCGTCAGGTGGGTAAACGGCTGTGCCAGCCACAATCGATGAGGTTTCTGGAGATGCCAATCTCGCAACAGATCTGCTGGTTGACGTGGACCCTGACGCCAGTGTCCATCCAATGTAGACTCAGTCGCCATGGTATGCTGTACCCTAAGTTTTCTCACGGGGGACAAGCCCAGCGCGTGGCGACGTGCCATGGCTTCGTAGAGGCACAAAATGGCATGCTCGATGAGCTCGAAATTAAGTACACGATCGCGCAGGTGGTAGTCATTCTTCCAATTGTCTGGGCCGACAAACGTTTCTCGACAGAATCGCTTCCAGAAAGGCCAAGCATTGACGTTGTGGTCATTGTGCAGGGCGGTCGCAACAACCACTTCGGAAAGGTTTGGCAATTTGCAAAATGCACTTTGAAATCTCATCGCCTCTCGACAGTCTTTGTGGGAGACTCTCTGGTCGCGGAAGTGTCTTTTGTACGCCTTCCACCCAGCTTTGATTTCATATTCGGCGAGCTGTTGTCGAGGGATCCCATCGTAATCCTTTCTGGCACGAGCATATACACTTGTATCCGCTTCGACGGTACCAGCATTTCTCGACTCATCCGGATACTTTGGTGCACGCTGCTCGCGCCATTGGCAAAATTCTGGACGCATGTCGATGCTTTCCTTCCATTGCGTCTATCGTGAAGGATTGTAAGCTCTGCTCACTGCTGGTTCCTCTAGCATCCAGGTTTTTCTCACCTGTCGGAACCTAGGCAAGGTGTCGCTGAAGACTACTATCTCCCTTACATGCTTTGCCGAAGGAGACGAAGCTATTGCAGCGAATTTGGCACGGCTGTGCTTGAACCACGCAACATAGGCTTGTTCGAACACCAGCGGTGTAGTTTGGTTGTGCAGTGTCTTCGTCACGCAACGCAGCTATTGCGGCTGTCGAAGTCGCAGTAGTCGATGATCTGTGCCAATAGCTCCACAGGCAATTCGTCCATTTTGCACGTGTGGTTGAGATGCTCGGCTCTGTCTCCTTTTCAGACTGCAGCTGCGAGGCCTGCCGCTACGTCAAACTTGGAACGGAGCGGAAGAACATGGATGCGGTGATCCTCCAAAGCATCGCCACAATCCTCTCCAGAGTCCTCTCAAGAGGCCACAGCAGATCCTCTTTAGAGTCCTCATGAGAGTCCTGGTCAAAGCGCACTCGGCGGGTGCATCGCCGACCTTGTCATCGTGTTCGCCATCATTGTAGGAAACAGGCTCGTCACTGTCTGCATTTCCGAGCACAGGAACGAGGAGTCTGCGTGAAACATTAGTGGGCAAGGCATTGTGCCAGCCATATTTATCGGGGGGTTTGGAAGATCTAATAGATCTGCTAGCCAACTCATTCCACTGCGCCAGTTGCTCTCAGGCGTAGTCTCTGTTTCCATGCTGTGCTGCATCTTCGAATCTTTTTCATAGGAGACCAGCCCTGCTCGCTGCGGCGCGACGCGGCTACACTTGTACCTAGAGACATCGAGTGATTTTCTCGGTGATCTTGAAAAGACTCGTCTTGCGCGTGCTTGACACGTTATCATCCTTCCAATTGACGAGGCACTACTGCCCTGCGTGGCGATGATCAAGACAACGCGAACACCGCCCTCCGTGCCGGCGAGGGGCCGCCTGGTTGCCTTCTGTCGCCCTGAAGCTGCGCCTACCTATAAGGGCTTGCACACACCATCACTGCCGAATTGCTACGTGCTCCTACCGTGCCTGAGCTCGTGTTATTGGACTCGTCTGCAACAATCCGCATTCCATAAGCGATATGTCTGGACAACAAACGCCGCAGTATCCCAGCTACCGTAGACAAGGTTACAGTCAACAACCTGGACCATCTGTGCCGAGTCAAAGTTACTCGTCGCAAGCGACACCGGCACCCAGTCGGAGCAACACTTCGTCAAGCACCAGCGCAAGGACTCCAAGAAACTGGGCTCAAGCATTCGTGCCAGTATACCGCATGACGGCTACAATTATTCACGGCTGGCTCGCGAAGAGGTTTCCTACCGAGTTCGAACAGTACGATCTCAAGGCTTTTGCTGTAGAGGTAAGACTCCTCAAGATGTACTTTGTGCGGTGAAGTTGACTCACGATTCTGGGTTAGCCATTCAACGACGTCTTTCGTTTCAGAGTGCCGAAGGCGCTCTCTCAAGTATGTATGCCGTGCCACGATGCCCTGCAAGCCTATCTCTGACATTGCGAGCAGGAAGAGGTTGACTCTATTATTGATCTGCGCGAGAAGGATGAAGAGGATTGAGGCAGCTGCTCGATCAGCGCCATGGCAACTTCACAGGATTGCAGTAGTCTCGAGAACGACTGCGTACTTATGAGTCTTGGTCTAACCACGAACACCGAGCTTACAGCGACGATCAATATTGGATACGGATAAGAAATGTAGCGCCATGATGGTATTTTGTTCAAAGCATGGTCGGGACTCGTGTTCACATGCAACTTGGGATTCCGTCCGGGTAGCTTCAGCCTGCTGTGCTGGACGTCAGCATGGCGCGGACGTTTGCATACGGTCAGAACCGGAAGATCGGGAAGATCGGGATCGGGACGAGAGACTTCGTGCTTTCTCCTGAGTCTGAACCACATCTTCATCACTGCCGTAGCAAGACATTGCGGCATGTGGCCGCTCTTGCCTTCTTGTTTGATGCACACGCGCGCCGTTGGTGCAGTAACCGCCACATTCTCGCGGCCTATCGGAGCTGTGAGCCTGAAATGTCTACACAGCCCCACAGCGGCATTGCGATGTCACATGCATAAGCCACCACAGTACATCTATGAAGTATCTGACACAAGCCTGAGCCGCCCACTAATTTGTACTGACGTGAAGTGGCCTCAACGCAAGGTCCATTAAACACGAATTTCTCTGCGCCAGATCGTTGCGTCACGCCCTCCGTTGCTCGCTTGTAGCAACACTTGTCAATTGCGATGGCCAATTTTGATGACAGTCGCACGACCAGGCTTGAGCAGCTTGAACGCGCTCTAGATGATGCCTTGAACTATCCTCGTAACAAATGTGGAGTACAAGCGCCGGAGCATACGCTCAAAGGATTGAGCCAGCGGTTAGATGTCAAGGAAAAGGACCTCTTTAGTCCAATAGGAAAGGCGCTATTGCACTTTTTGGAGGTCTATCGATCAAACGATGGTAAAGCCATGAATACGAATTCATCAACGACGTGTGCTAATTGTAACATAGGGTATCACCACACGAAGATCAGAGACGCTGCTCTCTTGGATAGGCATCTCAAACAGCGGTCACAGAAGCAAGGTGGCCCAGACCCATTGCAGAGATTCATGTACAGTAGTAACCGATCATGGAGATAGCCCCAGAGCTGATAAATGCGATAGATTCTTGGGTGCACCGAGTTCGAGAGAGCCACTTCGTGTTACACGACAAATGCTTATGCAAACCTTGTCATATCACCAAGTCATGCCCGGCTTCTTGGAATTCGTCTTTCCACTTGGACGCCAGATATTTGCGCGTGATATGCTTACTGGAGGGTTCCGAAGTGAGACTTATCAGGAACTTCCTTGCGATGACCTGAGAGTCCCTGAGCTTGAGCGATCAGGACGCCACGTTGAGCTATGCTACAACCTGAAGTCAGTGGAATCTTCAGAGAACTCGGCAGAGCCATGGGCTATACGACAGTGCTCAGTGCACCATAAATTTGATCTCGTGACTCGAAGGGCTCAGTGGATAGTGCTCAAAGCGAACCCACTGATGCGAGAAGCCATCACGCAGCATCTGGGGAGAACCTGTGGCTCAAGCAGGAGTGATCAACCGTATGAGCGAATGTCAGCGTTAGCACGTTGTCTGGCTGTCCATCGTATCGTTTGCAGCTGGTCAGCAGAGAATTGGCAGTGGTACATCGACGATCTTGAATCCAGGCTGCAGAAAGAGACCAGACGAACACTGTACGTGTCTGTGGAACGGCCGCGTAGTACAACACGGTCAATCCCACAGTCAATGGAGAATATTCCCGTGTCTAAAAACAAACGACAACTACTTGTGACGGTGCGATCTCTGGGAAGAGCCTTCACAAGGTCGACCTCTGGCTTTACGACGCAGTGCAGCCAGCCGGGACCCGTAGACGACGTCGATTGCGACTTGCATGACCTTTCCGAAGATCCAGCTACACCTCGACAACTGGACGACTTTGACTTTAGTGATCTTCAAAAGGTTCAGCTCATAGAGGACAAGGCCAATGAAGCGCTTCTTCTGCTCAAAGCAAACTGTCGGACCTTGCGTGACCTGGGACGCGAGTACAATTTATTAGGTGACAATAACACAGTCGATGAGGTCGGGGCGCCCGACAACAAACTGGCCATGAGAGCATTTCAATCACACCTTACATGCATCGAAAAGGACATCGATGTACAGCAATCAAGACTCGAAGGTTTACTGCGCATCGCAGCAGATCGAAAGTCGCTGGTACGTGTAGTCAACGGATCATTTGGGAATTGCATTTGCTGACAGTATCTAGATGCAAGGAATACTTTCGTATCAGAGCATGAAAGCAACACGACAACTTGCAGAGGAAGCTCAACAGACAGCCGAGAGCATGGAACGAATAGCCAAGAAAACGGTCGTGGAGACAGTCTCCATGAGAATTATTACAGTCGTCACATTGATATTTTTGCCTGGAACATTCGTGTCGGTAAGTACGGCTACTGTAGAAAGCTTGCGCGAATACTGAGAAATGATCGCAGACACTCATGAGCACACCAATCGTCGACTTCGACAATGATCAGCCCAGCTCAGACTTCTCGCTCCAGAACATTGGCTGGGGTGCATTACAACTTTACCTCGCTATCAGCTTGCCATTATTCTGCATCACAGCACTGGGTTTCTTCGTGTGGTACCTGCGTGCGAAGAGAAATGAAAATACTTTCTCACGCAGAGCTACCCCGAGCGCCATCGATGCAGTCTGAATACTGACCCAATAGCCACAGCACAAGGATGTCACCATCAGTATATTCTGCAGACAAGTGTTCTTGTTGCCATGGGCGGCCGCAGTCCATGTCGGTCTCGTTCGTGACCCGAGTCGTTACCAAGCCATAGAGGTTTCTCCTTTAGCTATTAATTTTCGACTGCTTTGATTCAATCATGAAAACAGAATGAAATGCCTTGCAGCACTCTATACCAGATCACACCCCCTAGCCATCAATTTCTGCAGTGAGCAGCGACGTACAGGTGCGTACAGCTTGCTCGGCATTGTGGAATTTGACTAGGATTCGATGGAGAGTTGATTAAGACAGACTCAATGTTGTAGCTTGCTAAGGTAAGCAGCCCTAGTGGCTTAGTAACAACCCCCACCAGTTTGCTTCGATCGCGGCTCTGCGACCTCTTCACAGGCTAGCGCAGCTCTACGCGCCCGAGCTACACCGGTGACGGGACATCTGCAGCAAGGTGGCAAATCAACGCTCATCATGGCACATGGCCTGCATTCTCGAGTCCCGCCAAAGCTGGCCGCGAGCACGGGGACGCTCGTCGCAAAGACTCCACTAGCCTGGTACCTGGTGACCCTGGAGGACTACCTCTGACGTTTCCTTTCGACTCGTTCGCCAGGAATGTTCACAGCTTCCTTCGGCAGACTACACCTAGACAAGTGGTTGGCCGCACAATCAATTGCAGTATCGTCTACACGGCGTCATGATCCTTCTTTCTCCCGGATGTTGAGACTTTCGGCTCCAAAGCAGTAAGGAGCACGCCTCCCAACTGCAGTTCAGCCTCACTTCTGGTTCGTGTTCCAAACACTCGCACGCTGTCCACACCGACCTAGCGCTTGGTGGCCAAGCACGCGGCACCGTGCGCCTCTGCACAGTCGCCGCATGGCAGGGCACGTGCAAGGAGGCGCAATGCCCCCGAGCTCACATGCAAGCTCGCAGCCCGACTATGAGCAGCCGCTCTACGACCTCCAGCGCTGGATCAAGGAGCATATGGTGGACAGCTTCGATGTCAAGACCGGAGACAAGCTCGCGCATGGGTTCATGCCAAGCGGTCTAGTCGAGAACTATCTCCAGGAGGGTAACTTCAAACGTACTAGCAAGGTGCTCAAAGCTACCTTTCGAGACGGACAACCGACTGCCGAAGCAAAAGACGTCGCGAAGTTCTGTCCACGAGTCTTCTGTATACTCGTGCTAATCGGCAAAGCAAAGTACGTGGGGCCTTTCGCGCAGTATAATGATCTGGGCGATCATCGTCTTCCATTCGCCACAGAACCTCCTGGCTTCCCAGCATCCTCGAACGACCCAAATTTCTTCCAAGCATTCTACGAGAAACAATGGTCCTTCTGTGCGCCAGAACTTACTCCGCGCGCAACACCACAACGATGGCAAGATCAGTATATCCTGCCTTTTACACAATTAACACGGGTCGGTGGTGGGGGAAGCGCCGTTGTGTGGAAGGCGGTCCTTCGCGTGGAGCACGATAAATTGGTATGCAAAATTACGTAGCTAGCTTCTCACGGACTTTCTAACAGATACTAGAGCAGCAAGCCACAGCCGGGTGGCTGCTACGCGATCAAGACCTTCAGGATAAGATCAAGCGCCCAAGTCGAGTATGAGCGGGAAGAGCGGGCATTCAGACATATCACCAAGGGTAGCACTAAGTCTACCCACGGTCTCATCGAGTTCTTTGGCAGCTTTGAATATCGCAAGACCTTCAACATCATTCTGGAATTCGCAGATGGTGGTACACTGGAGAAATATTTCGCAGACCAGAGCCGTCCACCAAGCGGGCGGGACATTCTTACTTTTTGGCAAAACATACTGGAAACCATAAATGCCCTGCACATGATCCATGAAAACCATCTGCATCCGCTCTCTAGCAGAGAAGGGACTCTGCTGCAAGGGTGAGAGCGAAGCCCTCACGATTGGGCCAGAAAGCTATACTAAACTAGATTAGGTGGCATCAAGATCTGAAGCCTGAAAATATCCTTGTGTTCAAGAATGGCTTGGACAACCCTTATCAATGGTCGTTCAAAGTAGCCGATCTAGGCCTGTCCCATTTCAAGACGATTATGACTGGAGACCACGAGGCAGCTGATCTGGACACATTTGGCACGAAGACCTATGGTACAGACTCGGGTGTCATTTGCTATCTGGGTCTAGTCTGGCTGACATGACTACAGGTGCACCGGAATGTTATGCCTTGACCGATTCCACGGCCACAAGCAAGAACGTTGTTAAACGAAGCATCGATATATGGTCACTCGGGGCGATATTGAGCGAGGCTGCTGTATGGGCTGTGAAGGGCGGAGATGCAGTACTGGAATACAGGAATCAAAGGAAAGCGGAGAATGATAGACAAACAGACTTCCGTGACGGCAACTGCTTTCACAATGGACAAAACCGACTCGATGCGGTCGACAAATGGCACGCGGACCTTCGAGCTGAAATACATCCCGAGGACTTCGTCACCCATCGTGTGATCGAACTCATGGTTGAGGAGATGCTTGAGCCCAATGAAGCGGCTCGACCAGGCACACAGCAGCTTGACAGCAAAAAGCTACGGATCATTGCAGCGGCAAAGAAGGATCTCGATGATAGCACTATTGGATTGCAGGTCACATCAGCGCAGAGACAGCCTCCAATTATTCCAGCGATGTCTCTTCCGGCTCGGATTAGGACCAGCGATGGTGTTGTCTCTTCTAGCTCACGCCCCGTCTATCGCCCGCAAAGCAATTACTATGCTAGTCCGACTCATTCCATGGATCAGGCACACCGTCGGCAGACCATTGAATGGGAAGAGGCAGCGCCTGATGCGATTGCCGGCTCTTCACTTCAACAGGAACCTGAGGATATGTACTCGCTGCAGAATAGCCCAGGCGCAGTGGTGGGGCTTCCGGGGCCCGAGAATGATCGAAGAAGCCTCGATAGGAACCCCGAACAGCCCTATTGTTCTGTGGGAGAAGCGTGGGAGTGGTGGAAGAAGATGAAGTACGGAGAGAAGACCGCTAAACTACCACATCACGATGATCTAATGTATTATCTCAAAGGTCGGGATCATGTAAGGCTTCGATCGTCATACGGCTTTGCTTCTCGCTGACGTTCACTAGGTGTTCATCATAGATGACTCTCGAAGTATGAAGCAATACTGGCTCGAGGTGGAAAGGCTTCTGAATCTATTGGCGTACATCACGAAGACGCAGGATCCGGATGGCGTCGAGCTTTATTTTCAGAGCTCGGAGAAGAAGTACTCTTCTGACAAGGCGTCGGAACTGGCTGCCATAGTGAACAGGTGGACACCCAACTAGCGAACGGGTCTTAGCACTCGACTCGATGCGGTGTTTCGGGATTACTGCAATAAAATCGACCGCAACAAGAAGCCCCGGCGAATGCAAATGCTTCATCGCAACAGCACTGCCTTGAGAAAGCTTAGCATCTATGTCCTGACAGACGGTGTATGGGAAATTGGGGACGAAGAGCAAGACTGTTCTTGCATCAAGATGATGACCGACAAGCTCGTAGAGGAGAACTTTTTGCGGGACCAAATCGGCATACAATTCATCAGCTTTGGCAGCACCCAAGAAGGTCTTTCGAGACTTGGGCGTCTTGATAGTCTCAACCAGGACCGTGGTCTAGCCAGGTGGGGCTCACGTGCTGAGTGCTATGACCATGAGCTGACTTTCGACAGGGATATTATCGACACCGAACCATCGAATGGCAACGTCTGGAAAATGCTTCTCGGTGCCATCAACTCAAAGTTTGACAACGATCAGCAAAGACCGCAGACCATGCCATCGCCGAGCTCTCCTCCATACGGTCCTGTTCATCCATTCGGTCGACAAGTACCTTGAAGCTTAGGTACGCGTGCAGAGACATACCATCAGATCATATACACGGCGAGCAGATCGCTCGGCCTTGCACGACTGTCGCGACTTGGTCACCCACCGGTCAAACAGCACCCGACGCTTTCAAAAAGCAGAACGAGGAAGGCACTGATATCTCTCTGCCCAAACCACCTTCAAAGCTCATAACGAATGACGATATCATACAGTTCGTCGTCTGCGTACACGGACTCAATGAGAAGAAGCCCAAGGGCTATTCGGCGCTCTTCTGCTGATCAGCTGCCCTGATTTGGCTGCCAAAAAGGTCGCAAATGTCCAGAATCGAGATATACTCCGCTATCTGATCCTCCAATGCAGGTGACAGATCGTAGAGTACGACTCTGCGATTATGTCGATGCCTTCGATTTGATCGTGCGACGTTGCGCTGTGTAAATGCAGTCAATGCACTGTCGAGAACTGTGATGGGAATCGCTGGAGTGTACGGGCTAATTTGTCCACCGCGTGGGCTGAAGGGCCTCCTCTTGCTCAGGAGTATAGCGTTACTGCGCAGGAAGCGCAGATTTTTATACGACACGCATGCTCAGAAGCATACATCTGAGCATTGGACTGGCTCCTTTCACGTCAAGTTATACTGCATGAAGTCAGTCGTATGGACGCCACAGGGCTGCGTTTGAGCAGCGATCGGACGTGAATACAGACTGCTGTCTCTATTGCATTGCCAAAAAAAAATAACAAGGCATATTACGAGAGTTCATATGGTGTCGATCCCTCTGCATCCTCACCCAGCTTTGTATCATTTACCTTGAGTGAACACAATGGAAGCGCGCGCTTGGGAAGGAGGCAAAATTTTGCCACAGTGCCGAGGTTCAATTAACATTAACTAGTAGTCTAGACTACATTTGCACTCGCCATCTTGGCAAGCGACTGTACGACGATTTGGGAGGTACCTCACAGTTAGAACTAACTTAGGGGTGGCGGTGGTCTCGCTTGTGTGTTCCTGCCTTCGCTGGACTGGTGGTTGCTGCCTTAGCCTTGGTGCCACTCGCGAAGCACAGCAAGCACCAACACAACTACCTTACAACCTCCGAAGCGCATCAACTGCAGGTGTGAGTTGGCAGGCAGGATTTGTCAAGAGGCTTGAGGCTGCAGGACACGAGGCGTTCTCATTCCGCCCTGCCGAAATACACTCATGCAACTCACAGCCTTGCAGCGGCCTCTCGTGCTGCGTTGTGCACTACACCACCAACCACCAAGCAGAACCTGTCGTAAGATAGCTTCATCATCGGGAACTTCGTGAATCAACCATGGCGGCCTTCTGGGCTCGACTAACGCGCAGATTTCGGAAGAGAGTTGACGGCAGCAACAATGACAATGTGGTTGAGCTTCTTGCGAAGTCTGCGCTTGCAACAGTGACCAACCCGTAAGTTCTCATGCCTGACTGAAAGGTCCAGACACTGAGGTGTTCCTGCAGTCGAAGCCCAACAATATCTCAGAAATGGCATAATCGCCTCCGTGTCGGACTGAAGACATTTGGCCTATGGGCACTTGTCTGTTGGCGAAGGATTCCAGAGCAACCCAAAGTCGCGATATCACAAGATCGTGTCGCTGCGGCCATTCGATGCCTCATGCACCTTGCTCCTGTTGCCGGAACCATTGTCCTTCTGTCGCTGAATGTGATCTCCGTGTTCGTAGGCACCAGCATAGGACCACAGACCACAACAGTATTGCAGTTCGTCGCTAAGCTACATGAATTGCTGATTCAGGCGTCTCTTGGAGCTGTACTCTACTCATACATTTCGCATCATCTTGTCAGCGACAGGGGTCTGCCTTTCGGTGCAGCAATCGCAGGTGTTCAGGTAAGCAAGAATTTATGAGCAGTGTGTCGGCAACTGACAAGTAGTAGCTGCCGCCGTTGCAGTATCTGTTCTCTCCGGAACTATTGGGCACCTTCAGGGCGAAATCCCATTCGAGGCTTGTCAAGATTGAAATGCTTACCGTGCTCATCGTCTTTCCCTTGCTAATCAGCACTGTGGGTCCGTCGACTGCAGCATGCATGATCCCCAGGTTGGCACCATGGCTCAGGTCCACTAAGACATATGCATTCCAAAGCACGCAGGTCGACCTATACCCTGCGAACATTACTCTGGGCGTGCCTGAAGTCCTCAGCTGGAACTACACAGGGGTGGATAGCTTCGTCAGCTGGAGTCCGGCAGTGCTAGTCAACCGTGGATTGACACCGAATCTCAATAGCAGCGTGCTTTGGACCGATAGGAACGTATCCGCGCCTCTGAACTTGTATGTCCAGACGATGAACTCTTCCAACAACCTTGGAAGAATTTATTCGGGCCGCTCCTCGATACAGAACTTTGGCCTGGCTACATTGTTCCAAAGCCAAAATCCCTTCACCGTTGAGGGCATTATGGATGCTGTCTCCGTCGTGAGCTGTCCAGAGGCTAATCGTATTGTGTGGGAAGCGTCCAATGAAGATAGCCAGCCCTCGCCAATGGCGTTCGAAGTTGATTCGATAGGCACTGTCAGTGCCCGTCTGCCGGACTCCGACATAAACAGCATTCGAGAGAACACCAGGTTGCTGTCTCCCACTGCAGGTACAGCAGCAGAAGAAGGCATTGCGCACTTCGTCGAGCTTCCGTCAACCAATGCTACTGGTATCGTCTATGTAACAGCTGATGGGACTGCCGATGGAAGCATCATAGTGACTTTACACCCGTGTACTGCGACCCTAGGCTGGCGCATGGCGGATTTCAAGTACAATGGACAGACGATAAGAAGTCAGGGCCTCCCCACTGACCTACGCTCTCCTCTGATTCATCAGCCATGCCGCATAAACAAAACCTCGAGGCCCTTGATCTACATGCCGACAAGCACAGAGTCGGATGGCTCTGTCGGCCTTGCTTTTCTGCGAGGGCCAGAAAATCTCCCAGAGATCATTCCACTTGCAATTTCCGTCATGCTGACCGTGTCCTTGTCCGCGTCCACTGGGTCTCGCCCGTCCTATGGCTACGCTGTATGCAACGACGAGACTGGGTTCTGCGGCCCATACGACACAAAGTTCAAGTTGCTGTCATACCAGCTTGGTTACGGCTACGGTACCGAGGTCACCTCAGTCCGAATATCTCTTGCCATTCTCATGCTGTACTGCGCCATAGCACTGAGCCACACAGTATATGCTATATACAGTGGAAAGACCTCTACTGCCTGGGACTCGATATCGGAATTCGTCGCCCTCGGCCTGAAGTCCCGCCCGCCGGGAGAGCTGGTGAATACTACTGCAGGAATCAAAAGCGCGCAAGTGTTTGAGCAAAAAGTGCGCATCGCAGCGACGGCAGGTAGTGGTCCACAGCCCGCTGCCACAGCGAATGGAGACAATGGTGCTTTCGAGCCCGTCGGTAGCCATCTAGAGCTGATATTTCCGTCCATTGAAGGTCCGATAGCTTCGAGAGTGATGGCCAACACCATGTATGGAGGCTGAGCTGGAATTCTCACTTATCAAAGTGTCGAGGTAGCTGCTGAGGTACACGGCGTCGTAATGCCTCCACGAGCAAAGGCATGTATTATAAGAGCAACGTACTATTCGCTGACGATGTGCACTGTCTGTGCTGCTTGTCGTGCATGAGCAAGCTGCGGCTCCGAGGCGACATCGCAATGTCCTACTGTGATTGTATCAAGATGATGAGGAGATCGTGAACTTTTGATTTCATCATGAGGTGAAGTCGCGTGGAACGAAGCACGCGTCGAGGCAGAGTTCAGGCAACCCCGAGTGGGGCAGCATTGCCATCTCCATCTCCATCACGGCCTTCTCCAACAACAACCGAACTCACAATTCACGATCGAAGGCACGCATCAAACGACTCGTATTTCCATCACGCAGATTCAAACCTACTACGATTTTAGCACGATCTTCAACGCTCGCCTCTCCGGTGCGAGTAGAACCAGGTGACGTACACGACGCGGCACAAATGCATGACCGCTATAACTTAATGTTTGGCATGTTGTGGCATAATACTATGATCACATTCACGTCACCACCACTCTTCCTACATATAGACAGCTACAACAAGCAAGAGTAGAAGGATCAACATATACCACCAAAGTTCAATCCCAATGTCTCTCACACGCTTCACAATCAGACTATCAGCAATCAGAATCCCAGCTCGACAATTCTCGATTTCCACATCCAGTACGACTCGCCTCCATCACTACTCTCCAAGTCGAGCATCCCACTGACAAACAGCTTCAGAAATGGCCGACAAATCCAACCTCGACGCCAACAACCCCAATAGCATCGGCCGAGAATTCGAATCGGACGGCAAAATCGGCAGCGTAGGCCAAAAAGTCGGCGGACCTTTCGCCGCAGATGGCACAGTAGGCAAGGAATTCACGAAGCAAGGTTCCATCGGCGGGAAAGCCCAAGAAATGGCCGAATCAAAGAGTGTCTTTGATAAGGATGGAGCGATTGGGAAAGAGTTCCAAGCTGATGGAAAGATTGGATCAGTGGGCGAGGCTGTGGGAGGGCCGTTTGCTAAGGATGGCGCGATTGGCAAGCAGTTCACTGATAAGGGAGCGGTTGGCGGGACGGTGCAGGAGAATTTGGGGTCGAAGAAGTCGTAGATGGAGGGAGGTATCGATGCTAGTATCTCTGTGAAGTTAGCGATGAGTATTGCCACTTCATCACTGTCGGCAGCGCAATGGTATGATATGAACCTTTTCATTTTTCGACATGGCTAGCATGCTGTGGGAAAGCGAATCTAGCTATAATATCAGCATACTTCAAGTCCTGCCAACCTCTCTCCTCAGCCTGCCAGCAGCAGTATCAGCCTTGGCTTCGGGCCATGCATCAACAGCCTCTTCCACCTCATCCAAGAACGTGTTGCTGTTGTGTATCCCTGTACCTCCGAGCACAACTCTCACACCCGGGCTGCTGGCGTTGACCTGAGCAACCATCTTCGCCTCTTCATAAGTGGCGCCTCCTACGATGAACACTATTATGTCCTGTGGCTTGTCCCTTGTCTGTCCTCCGCCTTCGACGAATGGATAATTATTCATGGCCAAACGTCCCTTGATGAGGTCTTGGAGTGTGTTTTCCAAACGAGGCGAGTGCTGAGTGTAGACATTTTCTACTCCCTTCAACCCACGCTGAAAGCGAGACCGAGCTTCAGAAAAGAGATTGCTTGATTGGAACAGGTCTGGAATTCCGCCCGTCTGTGGGATAGACTGCAGGCTGTGCGCGTATGTGAGGAGCTTCGGTATCAGATTGATTCGATGACGTGAAATGTTCCCAGCCACTGCAAGGAGGTCCAGCAAAGCTGGCGTGTTGTTGCTCGTGTGGCCAGAATACCGCAGTGCATATATTGCAACGAGGCGCAATTTATTGCTCGGAGGTATTCGTGGGTCCTGTATCAGCTGCTGGAGTTTCTTGACATCCTGTGAGTGGTTGTCGTTGCATGCAAGACTTTGCTCGAGCTCGGAAACGTCCAGAAGGTTATCGGTTCCAACACGTCGAGACAGTTCACCAACCAGGGTAACATGCTTCGTCACATTGCCTGAGAGGCGACGAAACTCTGGATATTCTTCAACGAAGCGCTTCATGTCTTCGATGCTGTCGAGCTTCTGTCCAGACGCCTGCTTCGATGCGAATTGCTCGACGTAGTCCTTGGCGTTCTGTCCCAGATCACCGAAGTTGAGGTACATGTTTTTCGCGAAGAATGGGTCCTGGTCTTGTGAAAGCACAATCTCCTGAAATGCAAATCAGCATGTGCGTAGCTCCCGACATGTGCGAATCAATTACCTTAAACTCTGGCCTGACTTCAGGCACGTCGCCGAGATTCACTCTCCCGTTGTCAATGCCCAGCAGCTCATGTACCATGGCTTGGTATGTCCACTGAGTCAGGAGTGGCGTTACAGGGTCATCTCTCCTGTCAACCAACAGCAATATTGGGGGAGTATCTGGTTTCCGGAAATCGAAAAGCTGTTCCTCTTGTGTCATCGCATATCGTACTTCTGTTGCCAGCTTCTTGCATAGTAGACTGTTCTTCTCGTATCTGATCAACGGCTTCTTCTTCAACGACAGAAGCATGGCAATTACGCCCTCGACTGTTCGCGACAAGCTGTCCTGGTTCCATAAGTCGGGAGACGAGGACCAGATTCGCGTTGAGAGAGGTAATGAGCACAGATCGGGATTGACGACGAGGAAGTCGGCGAAGTACTCGACAATCGATTTAACGACCTCGTGGTCATCAGCTTCGGCAAGACGTTCGAGCGAGGATTTCTTTATGACATTGCTGAAATCTGTGTCAGTCAGAGGCCGGTCGATTCAGCAATAGGAGTGGGCTGCATACAGATGTGGTACTCCCCGTATTTGGGCTCGCGGAACTCGTCGATCAGGAATTGTATGCTATCCGGAGAAGGGCGAACAAAACACAAACAACGCAAATGGCGCATCTTCTCGCGATTTTGGTCATCGAGGCGTTGGGTGAGGTAGACGGAGTGGTTTAGCAGCGCTGATTGCGACGTCGCCGAAGACACAATGGGCACCTGCTGAACATCAGCGCTGGAGCGCATGGAACACGACAACACAACTTACGGTATCTCTGTCCAGCAGCAGTATCTTCATCTTCGCAGCTCCGCCGCTGGTCGTGTCGCCTTGCGACACCATCTTATTGATGTAGCCCTGGACGCTCTGGAAGACGTCCATGGCTGTGTGTGTGTGTCGCGAGCCGCAGCTCTCTCATCGCCCCCTCGCTATACACACTGCGACTGTGTTGATGCTCTTTCTGGAATTCGACATTCAACATTCACCAATCGATCGGCCAGGTGTGCGATTGTGTTGTCACATGCAGCACCTGGAGCTGGCGTTGTCGGCGCGAGACAAGCCGTCAGCCGCGTTCCAAACGGCGTCTCGAGTCACGGCACCGCCCAGCGTGATTGCCCTCACTTCAACTTCCACCCTCTCGCTACACTCTTCTACAGCACGCTGCTCCTCGAGCTACCGAAGACTTTCTGGACCATACTAAGCCCTTTCGCTCTGTCACTTCTGCAGGCTTCACCTGAACCACGAACTCCACGCGAATCTAGGCTGCATTCACTTTGTGCCGGATCCGGTGCATCATCGCCTACCGCCCGGCGTTCAACCTTTAACCTTGCTGGCTGGCATTAAGTTACCGCTTCCACTTAACACCTGCACGCGCTCTTCTCTGCCGAGATCGCTCTACCTCCTATCATCGCTTTCAACCACCACCACTTTGCTCCTGCAACAGCACCGCAGCAGCTCCCGACATCCGCTGCTAGCGACGCCTCCGCACCGCTGACGACAGCCTACCTCAGCCGCCACCATGGCTGCAGAACGAGCGCTCATGAACGAGTACAAGTCCCTCGCGAAGGAGACCTGGACTGATATCTCGCTGATCAACGAGAACATCTTCGAGTGGTCCGTGGCACTGATTGTGCTGAATCCCGACTCCATCTACTATGGCGGCTACTACAAGGCGAAGATGACTTTTCCCAAAAACTACCCCTACGAGCCACCGACGTTCACCTTCACTCGCCCCTTGTGGCATCCCAACGTCTATACCGACGGCCGTCTCTGCATCTCCATTCTACACCAGCCCGGGGAGGATCTCATGAGCGGGGAGGATGCGGGTGAGCGGTGGTCACCAGTACAGCGGGTGGAGAGCGTCCTCATATCCGTCCTGTCGCTGCTGGATGATGCGGAGTGCAGCTCACCCGCCAATGTGGACGCCGGTGTGCAGTTGAGGAACGATCCCGAGGGGTACAAGAAGCGTGTCGCAGAGGATCGTGAGAAGAGCAAGCAAGACATCCCTGCAGGGTTCGAGATGCCGACCCATGAGACCGCGTTCAAGAAGGAGGAGAAGGTGGTCGACATGAGCTGGAGCGACAGTGAGGTGGAAGACGACTTCGACGACAGCGATGACGACGAGGAGATGTTCGATGAGAACGAGGGTAAGACTAACGACACCTTGTGCGTTCTACCTGTGATACGAGCTGACCACAATCTAGGCACAGACGAAGAGGACGATGAAGAGTAAAAGTCCTTCCTACTCTTCACCTCACGAGACTGGCTGCATGCCATGATATACTTCATGAGCACCACGAGTACACGAACAGCATCTATCGATTTGGGCATGATTTCAGCGAGGAGTTTGGGCGCGGGTTTCCGCGGCACGTAAAGCGCACGCATACTACTTTTTGGGCCACGGGTGGAGAGGCACGTTTTGTGTAGCGCATAGAGCAGACAGCAGTGCCCTCGACCACAGCTATGACTATCGCTCCAGTTCAATTGAAATTCAGTGCAAGATTTCTGAAATTATTCTATGCGCGTTTGACGGTGGGCATCTGAAGCGGTCCAGGATCACGTATCAACGCTTTTGTTGGAGCTGCAGCTGCACAAGCGCGAGTTGCAGCTGCCGTGCTTGCTACGCGTGCCCACCCAAAGATGACTCCAACTGTCTATTTCGATATTGTTTGCTGAACACTCTGATCATCCACAGCACATTGTCGATGGGAGCAGCATCTCGCGTCCGAAACGACAGTCGCTAGTGACGCAATCACGCAGCGGAACGAGCCCGAAAGCTCGTGAAAGCTGCGGCGTGCACGAGCAAATGGCGTCCAAAGAACCCGCCAAACGCAAGCGTCTAATCACTTACGGCAAGCAGCCTCGTCGCCGTCTGCACTTGCAGTTCACAGAGCCTTCGCCCAAGGTTCTGGAAGGTCCTCTTGGACAGCCGTTCAACGCCGATGAACTGGAGAACATGTCATTCGTGCCTGCGAAGTATCAACCAGAACCACTGCGGCCTAGCAGCCAAAAGGCTGCAACCATGACCATGGAACCGACCGACGAGCAAATCGAGACCCTTATCAACTTCACCGGTACTGATGCGGGAACGGCCAAAAGATTTCTGAGAGTGCGTCTGCCGTGATTGTCCATTGCATAGACACGACCCAGGACTCGCGTTGATGCTGACAGGTGCTCTCGTGTTCAGGTCAAGCAATGCAACGTCGAGACCGCGGCCAATGCTATCTTTGATAACGAAGATATTACCAAGCTCGAACAAGGCATATCATGGGACCCTAATCTCATGACAGCTGACCGCGATGGCAACAACAACCTTCATCCACTCGGCACTTCCGCTGCACCCACGCGAGGCAATTCACCTGCACCTAGTCTCAAGGACTCTGCGCCCACCAACAGCGAACAAGAAGATGCCCACTACGCACAAGCTCTTGCTCAGTCACAGGAGATGATGGGCCCATATGGTGGTTGGACGCAACAAGAGACCGGCACAGTAGGGAAAGATGGGACAGAGCTCAAGAGAATCGGACCATCCACGCAGAAAGAATACAAAGAGTCGCGCTGGGGCATGGTGTTACATAACGCGAATGAGCTGGTGCCCGATGTGCCTCTTGAAGAGCGAGTGCAGCTGCCGGACGACGACGCCCCTCGATTTTTGAAGCCTGCACCGGACGGGCACTATGTGCCGAACCTCCTAACCATTTGCCACAACATACCTGTGGTCAGAGAGGCTTTCCTTCTGGCTGGCCAAGGCATTGTGGACTACGGATATGCATCGGACTGGTGGAAAGGTGCCACAATTCCCAGACCGAGAATTGTTCAAACCGATAGCGAAGCGACTGCGGACGACGATGCGGAGAAAGCGAATGAGTTTGTGGCAGAATTGCAGAGGCTCACGGCCTTTTTGGATTCCAGCGCTAGAGTCTACGCAAGCTCTGGTGGTTTGTCGAAGACGGACGTCATGACGGCGTGTCCAACGGCTAACAACCCGCTGGAACACCTCCTGAACAGCTACTTCAGGATTGCCAGCGCGAGATGCGGCAACGAAGCTGGACAAATCGCTGAACTGTTTTGTTCGCGTGCTGGTCCCATTGGACAATCTGATGAGGACAAAAATCAGACAACCAACGTTTTGGCCTTGACGGCTAGCTGCGCGGACGATGTGCCTGAAGATGCCAAACCAGACCTCGCTGAGTGCTTGGATAGATTGGTATGGAGCACGGATTCCGAAGATCCTGAGCCGCAGCAGTACTACTTGCATCAGTTTGGGAAAGTTCTAGTGATGAAACTCGAACAAGAGGATAGGACCGCCTCGCATCTCAACATTCGTGTTCCCGCGACTTTGGTTATGGACAAATATGCCGAAGAGAACATCGAAGCCACGGGTCCTTTGAGGCAGCAGCTTGTTCAGTCTAAGAGACGCATCAAGAAGATCACGGATGTGGAACAAAAGCTGAAGTACTGGACCAAAGACGCCAAGCAGATGGATGCGTCGCAGCTTCTGAAGCACACTCATGGCCATTTCTCGGGCCAGAATCGCAGAGATGTTGATCAGGCTGATAAAACCAATACCACTTCGTTGTCGGCTGATCAGCCTATAGAATATTCGAACATCGCGCAACAACTCGAGACAGTCATGGCTAGCATCGACGAGAAACTCAAATTACTGGCCGAGGAGAAAGAAAAGGCGAAAAAGGCAATCAGTGATTTGAGCAAGGCCACAATACCTGGTCTCGAAGGACAAGAGACGCAGTATCGGTACACCCTCCGCGGAGTCGCAACGAAACCTCACATCACCTACCTTCTCAAGCCCAAAGCCGAAATGGAACAGCAGCCTGAAAACGCGGAGCACAATGAGCACGCTGAGCAGACAGCCTTCAAGTCCGATGCCACCATGAATGACGATGAGACTATCACACCGCCAGGGTATCAGTGGTGGCGAATAGACTACGAGGTCACAGGACAAAACGCCAAGCTTACCCGAACGAAAGCGGACGACTTTGACGTTATCCGAGCTGTGGAGCTGGAGCACAACTCCGCCCTTCTGGTCTATGCCAGTGACGACGCTGTGGATGATATCGACACCAGTGACCTTCCTCCACCGCTTCTGGAGTTCATACGTCAAGACAACGAACAGCTCACTGCTGACATCGAGGCCAGCAAGAGAAACCCTCCACCTCCCTACCAGGTTAGTGAAAATACCTTCAACAAATGCTTGTGGTTTGCACTGACAATTTCAGGACGATCAGGATGATTTACCACAGCTCGTCCGCGCATCTGTCGAGGCTGCCGAGCACGACGATGATGCGGACAGTACCAAGGCGCAGTATGACGGCGAAGACCATGAGTCAACCACTGATGCCTTGACTCGTATGTCTGCTGGCGACTGGATCAATCACAACACGGGCAATCGTGACCCGCCAACAGTAGACATACACTTGGATCCTGAGAACAACACTCTCCCAAGTGGTGCGGTTTCCCACCCTGAGAGTCGGGAAATGGAGATGATTGAGAGAAAGGGCCCGTCAAGTCTCTTGACAAGCCGAGCTGAACAGGCCACTGTCTCTGCTCAGCACGGTGAAGATGTTGGGATGAGTGGTGTGGGCGAATCGCAAGACATGGGCATCGGTGGAGCTCCTAGCCACGGTGATGAGTTGAGGAAAGGTGGATGAAGTGACGAGTCATTGAAACGATGCACGATGCGATGTGAATGTACAGCAATGGCGAGCATGGTACTTTGCTTATTGCATAGCGATAGGGTGTTGCATGGCCTCTCACACCCAATGAGCAATGTTTGACTTCTTCAGCTCCGCTTCCAAAGCGGTTTGCGAGCCATGATAGCTCTGACCTTGTTCGTTCGGGCGCGCAATTCTCGATGATAGATCAAGCTCATATCTCAAGAGAAGCCGGGCCACGAGGGGCAAATGCGATAATCAGGCACATTGCGAGGCTGTAGTTGTAGGCCGCATTTCACACGCCGGACCACACACTCTACCAGTGGTACGGCCCGGCGATGACAATGTTGACAAGGCCTTCTCAAAAACATTAAAGACTATCTCCTACCTCTGGTACGACTGAAAGACAAGATCAAGCCGTGTTTACCCAGCACTGGAGTTGTTCCGCAGCCACCGGCGACTGTTCCGCTCTGATTACAGCCTCCACATGAGATACAGAAGAATGCCGGCTATACAAAGAAACTGCTCGTATCAACCCGAAATCATCGCACTCGCCTGAAACGTGGTTGTTCGGGTCGACGTGCAGATAACCCCACCGCGGATCTGGGGACATCAATTCCGCCAAATCGGCCTCCGACATGCCAAATCTTCTTAATGGCCAAACAGATGCACGCACAATTGAGCCTTCAAGCGGCGCTCGCGTTCATTTGTTGTGAAGATGCTGCATCTCGCAAATGTGAACTGCGAGAACAAGACAAAACTTCGAATATTGCATCGCAGACCAATACCAAGAAGACGAAATAGGGCGTGTGGCGTTTACATCTCATACTGTACACCACATCCCGGCGGAAGACAGAGGTGATTCCGCCAAGCGCCGTGCATACGGAACCACTCAAGCTCACTCCGGAGCTGAGCTGATCTCTAAAACTCCTTCGCAGTCAAGCACATTATGTACCATTGTACATCGATATTTGCGGGCCCGAAAGGCATGCTACCATTGCGGCAGTATCGAAGAACAACCAGAGAACAGTGACATCGAAAGCGATGATGACATAGGTCATGGCTTTCATACGTCTTGAGCACACATCCCTTCTCAGCAGTCATCGCGAACCTCTCCACGCTCGCGGGATTTCGATCGTGAGCATTTATACGAAACGTTCGTGCCTCCGTCACTGTTTGACACGTCAAAGCTCCTCCGACGCGAGACATGCGCAACGCATATACCACTTTCGCACTCCACAATCCGCAGAAGCTGAGTTTCGCGTGGTGCGTGCATGAACCAAATACAAGCTACTTACAGATGCCGAAGCCCTCGAACCATTCACTTCTTGCAGCAAAGCTAGGGCTCGCTTTCGACAACCTTTCTGGATAGGATCCATTTTGCAGTGGAGTGCCGTCCCTGAAAGTGTCTAGCTAGCACGTATCATGGTAGTTGCTCTGCGATAGTCCAACGCTCACGCTTTGCGCCAAACGCCAATCCTTCAGAGGATGCAATGGAAAGGACCCCTTTACAGCGATCTTGCCAGAAATGGAGCTGACAGGTCGTGTTTTGATTCAACTGATACGCGTGTGAGGGCGCAGGCTTCGGCATGCCGTGATTGCTGAACGAACTCTATTGCCCTCATGATGGAAGGCACCTCGTGGGTGGGAATCTGCACTCCTTTGACAGTGTGGAGACCATGAGCCTATATCTAAACGGTGCCTGTCCGAGTATGAGTGATGAGTATTGTGCTCGATTCTTCTTCAACTAGCGACGTCTTCGCTCGTGAATCCAAGGGACAACAACGTTATACATTATGCATTCACTAGTCAATCTCCTCAGCTTGCCTGCAGAAGTCCGGTTGATCATCTACTCTTTCGTTCTCACTGATGAGTGGACCTACATCAATTCCTGCGACCCGACAAGCCAGCCATTGCAGGACCAACGCTCTCGGAACCGGCTCCCATCACTACTCAGGACATGCCAGCTACTACGACAAGAAGCAACAGCAGTCTACTACAGCAATCTACAAGTCCACTTCGATATTTGCAATGGGATCATACCTTTGGAGCTCATCGCCTGGCTTGACGAAATCGGCGAAACCAACGCTGCACTACTTCGACACTTCGAACTACGATGGGGAAACTACGCCGATATCAGCTTAGATCTCAGAAAGAGCAGCTCAAAGCCCAAGCCTTATTCGAAGAACAACCGATCAGACGCGATCCTCATTCAAACATACCATCGCCGTCTCTCTGCAGTCATACAACAAAGCCTCTCCCACAAAACCTCACGACATGATCGACAAATCTTCCTCCCACTGCTCCAACTCGCCACTCGAAACCCCACTACAAGTATTCAAAGAGGTGCGAAGCATACTCTAAGCGTCAAAGGCGTCCCCCTCGCCACTGCGATCCATCCATGCGAATTCTGGGAAATCAATGGTACTGCAGAATTTTGCCGAATATTATCAAAAAGCCTTTCGGATTGGCTTGAAGATCATCTCACGGCGAAGGGAGGGTTGAATGGTATTGAGGGGATTATGGAATTTGTCACGTTGGCGAATGAGCATGCTTCTGCTTTGAGGTGGTTGGGGTATTGGTAGTTTTGAATTGCAGCCAGGATTCTGCTAGTGCAGAGTTGTAGAATACCAAAAAGTTGTGAAACATCTCGGGCATCATCTAGTGGGATCACAGCACGAAAGGTCTTCGTTGAATCTTCATCATTGCCCTGAAGTGGACAATGCTCATAGCGTGGAGTCTAACCACGAACGCGTGGGGGGGAAAGAGTGGAGTAGGATTTGATACATATTTCATCACCTTCGTCATCAGCGTTATCGTCAACAGTACAGAGTGATCTTGTTCTCCCGACAGTCTGGTGATGTTTCACACTTCATTTCTCTGAGAATCGAGGAATCTTCACGACGTCAGGGCAGGACACTGGACAGCGGGGGGTATATATCAAGTATTTCTGACACAACATGGTATAGCAAATCCACTTTTCGTCTTGAGCGGGGTGCATCGATCTCCATTTACAACATCTTCTTCGCTGAACCTGTAGTGAAATGTAATGAACTTCCTTCAACCACGATCCGAATGTTACTTGTACCACCACTGTCGTCTTCGGAAGTTCAAGAATCCGAAGCACGTCCGTCTACTCGTTTTCTTCACGAAAGGGCCGAAGGCGGGTCTGAAGCTTGCCACCGTTTCGTGAGTTTCCCAGCGGCTCAACTAAAACATATCACATTCATATGCACGCACGTGTTGTGCAACACAAGGATGAATCTCTTCAGCTCTGCTGCTGCTACCTTCACCGAACAACGTGAAACACAGTCTCCTGTTTTCCTTTTCAGGGCTCGGTAGAAGGATCATATTCTGCACTGCACATTTTCGTAGTGATAGAGATTTGTCACACATGCACGAGATTGATTGAGAGCCAAAGGTCCTCTCACTCGCCCTGTTCGGGATGCTGCTGGAAAGAATCATTGAAGGCACTAGTGACCATCGTCGTCAGCACGACAATCAGTCAAGAAGCAACAACACCAAAACGAAGAAGAGAGTGGAAAAAGAAAGAGTAAGAGTTTCGAACGAATCAAGTTGGATTTCGCTTCCCATATTTCTCGTTTCAACCATACCAATGGACTAACCGCAATCATAATATTAGCCAGCATACCAAAAAGCATAGCGCAACAGCAGTAATAAAAGATGCTCCCTAGTATATATAATCCATAAGAACGCAGCACCAAAAGCACTCGGACTATCAGCACTTGAATCCTCGCGTCGGCCGTTATCATAGACAATCATCGTGTGTCCCCAAAACGCCCATCTCGTTTTTCAAAAGTTGTTGAGAGAACAATTCTCTGTCGAGGCTCAGCAAAAGCCCGCAAGGATCGATGCCGTGTGGCAATGTTGTGAAAGGAAGTTATCCAGCAGAAGCTGTTTCCAAAGGATCAAAGCGCTGTCGTGAATTCGTCAGGCCGTTACATCGTTCTCGTCGTACCATGCCATGCTGGATATGGCACCCAGCGAAGGCGTTTCTACCACCTGCTGGTAGCGCTTCGTCCTAGATTTGGGCGTGCTGGCGGTCCCATAGTTGACTTTCTCACCGGGCTGCCGGTCGAGCGATCTGGTGCAGCCAGTTGCGCAGACTGGCCAATCTTGCCAAAGTCTTGGAAGATATCAATACCCTCTTCACTGCCATCACTGTTCAGCTCCACGCCAAACAGGTCAGCAACATCTTTGTTGCTCATGGTCGGACCGGGCAGATTTTCTGCACCAAGGCCGACATCGAGCCACTTCATGTCATCCCCAGCGCCAGTATGTATGGGTTGATGAGATTGCTTGAGCGGTGACCCACCAAGCTTTGCAGGGGAGCGTAATGCCCCGGATCTGGTGAGGAATGGTGACATTGAGAATGGGCTATTGGTTGTTGCTGGCAGTGTGAGTGTGCTGTTGCCCTTAGCAGTGCCGGTGATGTCTGCCAGAATGCTCGTGCTTGTAGCTGCACGCACAAGCGACGGGCGCCTGTTGCCTCGCTTTCCAGGTGAACCACGGGCCGCAATATCTTCCTGCGGTTGGTCAATGAAGATGTCGAAAGCAGCATTGTTGAAATTGTAGGCTGCACTCGGGCTTTCAGCGGCAGGCCGCCACGGAGTCTTGCTCGCCTTGTAAGGTGAGATAAACGGTGTGAGGCCAACCGGACCTTCTTCACTAAGTGCGAAGGCAGGGCTCCATGCGCTAGCGTCTGGCATCGGGCTGAATGTCTTGGCTGGTGAGCCCAACAATGCCCGAACACGATTGCGATGGTCTTGCAAGTTAGTGTTGGGTGATGCGGCAGTTGCTGGTCGTGCTGGTCGCTTGAAAATGACAGCTGGCGTGAGAGGGTTGTCATCTTTGCGCGAAGGCGAAGACCCGAAGCTGGTAGGCAGCCCATGATACCGATGCTGGTCCTTGGTTGGGCTGTCAAATGACGAGCTTCGAATGCGCGCGATCTCAGCCTCAGCACGACCCTTCTTGATGCGATGGCTACGCACTTCGTTCTCTGACGCAAGCTGAATGGCGGCGCCGCGAGCGGCAGAGGATTCTATGGACGACCAGTATCCAGAGTCACCAAGACCGCCAGCTCTTCGCCGCCGACTGCCCGAACGACTCGATGGGTGCTGGCGGATCTCAACTGGTGGTGTGCCATTTCGATGCGCATCGAATGTTGGCGGTGAGGATCCCAAGTCTGCTGGAGGAGGCGGCGAGGAGCGCAGGTGAAGCGGAGGTGGCGGCATAGCCATTGCATCTTCGTCACGCTCGTCGTCCTGCAGAGCAGGATCCGAGGCAGGGATTGTACCATCCGAGCTGAGGTCAGCCTCATCTGGGAACTTGGCTGAGTCGATGTCTTTGCTCTCAACCTTTCTCGACGATGACGTTGGGCCTAGGCTGAAGTTTCCAATGGCAGGAGTGCTGCCTGGTCTGAAGCTGGCAGGATCCGACGTTGGTGGCATTGACATGGAATGCGGGTACGGAGCGCCATCAGGCATTTTTCTCATGGGCTGCTTCTTTCCGAGCAAGAATGGGCGCTCCTCGCCGGGCTTGATGACCCAGTAGTTGCCTTTACCTGGATCGTCTTTGGGGCGCTCCTGCTTGATGAAGTTCTTGTTCAAACTCAAGTTGTGGCGGATGCTGTTCTGCCAGCCACCTTCGGATTCTCGGTAGAAGGCAAAGTTGTCGGAAATCCACTTGTATATTTGCGCCAGCGTAAGGCGACGATGTTCTGATCGTAGAATTGCCATGCCGATGAGTTCCGCATAGCTATGTGGTGGTTTCTGGCCGTCATCTGTCACTGTAGGAAGATCTTCTGGGCGCGGCAGTTCGAGGGAGGATTCATCTTGGTACGTCTTTTGCTTCTTTGCACCTTGCTTGACGGGCATCGCGTCGGACAAGCCACGTTTCAGCGGGGCTTTGTACCCATAGTCCACCTCAGAGTAGGGTGCCATGGTCATATCGCCGAAAGACGCGCCCTCAAAGGCGTTCTCCTTGTTGTGCGCGGAGGGATATTGCGGGAACAGGCTTTTCTCCATCTTCGGTGCGACCTGCTGGTACATGGCATAGAATCCGCTGTCTTTGGTAGGCGAATCTGTTTGGAAGTTCGTCTTTCGTGGGGGAGACAGGCGGAAGTCTATGAGCTGATGGGAGCTCCTCGGACGCAAGGGGGAACTGTCTTTCTTGGAGGGTGAAGAGCCGGGGCGGCTATGGCCAGCGGAGGGGTTGAGCTGGACGTTGGACTTATTTGAAGCGTCGCTGAGGGGACCGAATGCATTGAGCAAGGCCGCCTCTACATCGTCGGTGGAAGAGTGATGCTGGTGTAAGTGGGTGTCGGAGTCTTCCCAAATCTCCAATGGAGCGACGGCTTTTTGACGCGTCGCTGCCATCGGACGGCGACCACAAGCTGTCGACGACAGCTCTCTATCGTGCTGTTCTGTTTATTGACGCGTCGGGCGCGTGATTTGGTCGTTGTGGTGGGTTCCCTGGTGCTGCAAACGGTGAATGTGCGATGGGATCGTGGAGCGGGGGCGCGGCGGGCGTAGGCAGGCGCAGCGGCGGACCAGTCGCGGCAGTGCCTGTAGTGGTGAAGAGGGTGGATTCCGGGAAATTTCTGTTCGCGACGCATCAGTTCCTGTCGAGAAGTTGGAACTTGGAAGCCGCGTTGGGCTGAACGTCCATGCCTGGGATCTGGACAAGCCAAGAAGCCAGGATTCGACGCGCCGGCAATGTTCGCACCGGAGCACGGGAAGCCCGACGGCCAGCGAACTTACCTGGGCTAATCGTCGTCGCCGATCGGACGTGTCAATCGCGATGGCAGTGCGGGCAGGCGTCTGCGAAATAGAATGGCGGCGCGTCGGGGTGGTGAGGCGCGGCGGTGGTGGTGAGGTCAATGGGTGAGGAGGACTGAGAGCTCGTGTGAGGTCCTCGAGCTGACGAGCGCGCGAGGCTGTACCTCTGTCGAGCGGGGCACGTGAACGAGAACGTGTAGCAAGGGCGATGTCACACGCTCCTTGCGCGACGCTGATTCGCCTCCGCCACGCAAGGAAGCTGCTGGGCGGCTCGAGGGTTGAGGCCAACGGCACGATCGGTGCGATCTCTGTCGCGAAAATGGTGCGCTGCTCTCGAATCAATCTGCCGTCAGCATCGGTCACCTGTTCTCGTGAAGGTATTCTATGTACTGAAAGTGCGACGAGAACGTCGCGCACACAGCAATATTGCACGATCAGAATAGAAACGCGCGCTGTGACCACCGTGGCTTGTCTCACCGTCGTCGCACCTTCCTCGCTCCAGATTGTGCGTCATCCGTGCAACGCACGGTGGGGCGTAAACGCGAACCCGTCGCGCTTCCCACAGACGTCATGTGACGGATCTCCAATTTCACCTCCAATCTCCATGCATAAACGAGGTCTTGGTCACATCCGAACGAACAGACCCGCAATTCCATCGTGCAGTGGGCCATGCGGCCGGAACCAGCGCGGCTGTTGTCCATACGTCGGCGACCTCATCTCTCCCGGCTGCCTGCTCATCTCCTCGCTCGTAACCAATCGCGACAGTATGGAACCGCCCGTTAATGCCGGGAATCACGCAAGCAGAAAACGCAGAAGCAGCACCCGAAAGGAGCCTGCAGATCTGTCCAACGGCATGTGCGGCGATAGTAGTGCACATGTCGCACAAGCTCTAGAGCCCGGTCTTGCCAGTCAGCAGCTTGTCAGGAGATCCGCCAAGCGAGCATACGGAAAGCGAAGGCAGATGGACACTGCCATGCCAGTCGAACATCAATGTAATACACAAACTCCAGCAGCGGACAGCGGAAACTATTACGAACGTCCGACGGATGCTCTATAGGCGAAATTGAGTCGCAAACGGTAGGTGGCAAAATGACGAACATTGACGAGGAAACGCTCGAAAACAACGTGTCAAGAAAAGGAGAACCAGGACGAGACTGCAGTACTAGGCAACAGAAAACTCCGTCTCTCGGATATCTTGATCGTGCTGCTGCATCATAGGAATACGAGATGTTCTTGTGCTCTAGGCACTCAACACGGCCAGCATCAGTGAGGGGTACGCCTAGCCCACCAAACGCAGAGCCCATCGTAAAACTGGTTCCGTAGCGGATCAACAGCAAGAAGGAAGAAGACCAGCAAAAGTGCGGATGCGATCGCAATTGCAGAAGATGATGATGAAGAATCTACCTGAGATGGCTCCAGTGAGTGATGTTGGCCGAGCAGATCGATGGGTTGAGCACGCTTAGTACCGTGCACTGATGCCATATTTTGATAGTATAGCCTTCGTTGCAGCGTACTGCAATTGGTGGCTTGCGGTCTGCATCGAGCATGTTCACTGCCACAGTGTATCTGGCCGCCAGCAAAAGCGACAGGCAGGCGGTGATGTGCGGCACGTAGCACAGCCACCACAGAGATCTTGCATGAGGTGGTCTTGACGTACCATTGACTACATCTTCAAGCACGCGCCCGAATCTTGAACTCATCTATCAGCAATAGTGGCCAATACATGCTCACTACGTCCGTAAAACCTTATTCGTTCTTTGCACATCTATGAGAGAAGCTCAAGAGGCAGCCATAGCACAGCACGAGGGCAATACTTGCAATGTCGTCACATTCGCCAAAGCAGGATGCAGCCAAGCTCGACCACCGTCAAGGACAAGACGACGCTGCTGACACGAATCCGGAACATGCGGTCGAATACAAGTATGAGCCCTTGCCGGGCGAAATGTGGATTCGTGTTCTGGTCTTGGAGCCTGCCCAAGAGCTAGGGAGTCCACTAGTCGCCCGGCTTGAGCTGCTTGCTTTAGGTTCAGCTCTGCGCATCAATCCGCAACCACCATTCGGAGATTATCAACCGGTGTACACTGACAAATTGCTTCACTATGGCGGCACGCGACAACCTAAGGCCCATGATATGCTCTTTTTCACGAGCAGGTTGCCCTATGCCGCCTTGTCGTATAGCTGGGCTATGGACAATGGCGATGACTCACTGAGTTACGTATTGACCCTCGGTGGCCAAAAATTCTCTATTACTCAAAATCTGTCGCAGGGCCTGCGGAGAATTCGCTCCAAGACCGAAACACAGCAGCTCTGGGTGGATGCACTCTGTGTAAATCAAGATGACACCGCGGAGCGCAATGCTCAGGTCGCTACGATGGCCGGTATCTACAGACTTGCTGAGCGATGTATAGTGTAGCTAGGGGATGATGCTATAAGAGGGAATGATTTTGCGGTGTGGCAGCTGGTCGATGCTATGACACCGGAGTCCGAAACTGAAGTAAACACCAAGATCAGACACAATCCATCAGGCAAAGAACACAGCGCTGTTGGAGACACCACTTCCCTTCAAGTCAAGAGGATGTTTTGTTCCGTAGACGCGCTCATTTCGCAACCGGAGGTAGTCTTGAGGAGGCTCTCGGCAATAAAATCGTGGCTACGCAGAAGATACTGGCAAAGGCGCTGGGCAGTACAGGGGGACGCATCTCGCAACCATTCAAACGGTGCCACCGATTATTGCTGGGCCGGGTTCTCCATTAGCCATAGTCAATTGCGGAATATGCTAGGTCTCGTGTTTTCTCTCTTCAGTTGATCAATCGGCCAATACTCGCACCTACCTCAGAACTATATCGAATTCGGAACGGTCCGAACGGATGTCAAAAACGCTCTCAGAATGATACAGGCTGGAACCGAATCGCACAAGGACCTGAGTGAATATTTGGACACTTGTGACGATATGCAATGCTCAGACGAAAGAGATCGTCTCTACTCGCTCGTCACGCTCGATCTCAGTTACGGAGTACGAGTGGACTACACACTGCCTATACAAGAAGTGTGCATCGAATTCTCCAAACTGATGGTGCGCAGAGGAGAAATTTGGCGGCTCCTCAGGGCATGCAACAAGCAACGTCAAGAACGCTCGGCTGCGCCTGATCTCCCGTCGTGGGTGATTGATGTACGACAATCTTGTCCTTTTTACCGACTTCTTGCAGCCGAACCTAAAATGGCAGTACATCCAATAGTCAGTGCCAGCCTGCAGCTGTCAGTGGAGCTGGACTGGATTGGTCCAATGGTCTACCTGGAACCGTGGGTTGAGGCCCCGGATGATCATTCGCGGAACCGTTGGGTACATGAGTTTCGGGTATCTCACTGGCTCTACAAGCCACATGGCTTGTATTTCAGTCCCCGGAGAGCTGGTTGGCAAATGTCGTGGACGGGAGACAGTACTATGTCAATTTCACGTTACTCCTTACCGAAAAATTACTGGCCCAAGAAAGGAGACGCTGTATACTCTTTCGGGAGTAAAGGATGGGCATCATACATGTTGGTGCTTCGACCAGTGAACATAGAGAACGCCGTGTACCACATCGTCGATGTGGTCGTATCCGGCAGCAAATTGGACTATATACCGAAAGAAGACTCTCTAAGGACGGTTCACATTGTATAAGTGGACTCAATTCCACGTCTGAACACTCGACTGACTGAAACAAGAGTGTCACAACAGGCTGCACTACTACTACATCATCATTGTGGACGGGCAGACCGCTATATAGCCATGGACATAAATCGACAATCTCGTTGCATGTCAATTTACTTTGCGCGCGGCACGACCGAAACTACAAGCAATATTGGCGGCCTCCGGCCAACAATTTGCCATAAATGTTGGTCTGATGTCCAACATCACTAATCAGAATATTCATTGCAGCTCCTGTCTCCAGCTTCTCTACATGGTCGGGCTGCTGATCCCCAAGGGAATAAGGTACAAGACTCGAATTCAAGTCCTGCAGCACTATGTGCGAGGACTAAGACCGTGAGCTGCAGCCACGTGGGTGTACACCACTCAATTCATTTTACGTCAGTCTACATGACAACAATCATTTTACTGCTTTCTACGAATGATCAGTTCTTCTCTCCATCAATATTGTCAGATCATACGCTTGTGCACCAGCAGTGGGGTTGAGCCCACGACTGAGACGTTGTTAATGCTCTTCAGTTACAATGGTGCGTCAGTACTTGCATGCAGTCTCCACACATCGTGCTTCACTTCGGAGCAGCCAGGCTCTCTTCACCACGACGGTACGGCTGGTACTAGAGATGAATCAGCATTGTCGTGTCCAATGTTGGGACGGTGTATCGTACTTGGCCTTCATAGATGGAGACCTTGTCGGCACTTTCTTTCACATCTTCATTACGACGGTACGGCTGGTACTAGAGGTGGTTCAACTTCGTCCATCGAAGTGATCGATTGTTCATCGGAGCGTACCTGGCCTTCATAGATCGAGATCTTGTCGGCCACCTCTTTGTTGTCCTCAGACCGACGGTACGGCTGGTACTAAGAACAGCTTAGCATCGTCCTGCCGAAGCTCGCGACAGACGAACGTACTTGGCCTTCATAGATCGAGATCTTGTCGGCAGAGTGTTCGATATCTTCATCACGGCGGTACGGCTGGTACTAGAAAGGACTTAGCGTCGTCGATCGAAGTCTGTGACTGTCCATTCGAACGTACTTGGCCCTCGTAAATTGATATCTTGTCGGCCGTTTCCTGAACGTCTTCAGCACGACGATATGCCTGGCGCTACAAGTGTTTAGCCCGAGCAAGGAGGAATGGATGTCGCCATCACGACCTACAGCAATACTGTCCCGTGGAACAGCCACAGGTGCTGCAGCCACGCCTGCGGCGAGGACAGCGAAGGTCACAATACTCAATGTGTTCTTCATTCTGGATCTGCTGATTGGAATCCCTTGTAGTCACGAAAGTGCAACAAAGAACTCTCCAGGTGGTGCCAGAGAGCTCCTTTTAACTTGGCCCATGTGGTCTGTTTTCAAAGCAGTGCATATTCTCGATTCAATTCGATTCGATTCATGCGCGTAGCTTCCTGGTCAGTTTCAGCGATCAGACTATCAGTCAACGAGACTTTGCGACGTGTCTGCCACCGTTGACCAAGGGTAGCGCATGGGCAGACCCCTTGGCTGAAGCTCTAGCGCTGTCGCGACACTTGAAAATGTGCTTAGAACCGGGCTCGCAGAGTTCAACAAAGTATGATGCAGCGTATGGACGGCATGAAAATGCCGCAGATCGAGCAGCATTGCATGAGCAAGTCGCTTGGGGTAAACTTGGGCTGGTGTGGGTAGCTGCATCGGCAGTGATGCCCGTTTGATTTTGCAGCCCACCCATCGGACTCGTCACATGAAGGCCCAGGGGCTATTGACACAATTCATCACAGAGCCAACGCGGCACGACGCAAATCACCAGTTTTGGTGGAATCTGCTTTGAAGTCCGACTTCTTATGTGGACTGGCTTGCGCGTTGAATTGTGTCCTGCTGCAATGGATCGTAAGAAAAGATCATGGATCGTAAGAATATCCCATCGTCCTGTGTGTTCTGAGCGGGAACAGAGCTCGCCCTTGTGAGCAGGAAATGCCATGCATCCTATGACACATCATCGATCAAAAGCTGGCGATGATGCGATGCTTCGGCACACCTGTTATGTTGCATGTTGCGATGATGTCCATGTTAGAATCCCCAAAAGTGTTGCTACAACGATTCGCCGCGGTGGTGAGTGGAACCCACACCACCCTGCAAGAACAGCGTTGCCCAGGTTTTAGCTTTTTCGGCGTTCCTCACCATTGTTAGGGCTATCAACAACATTACGATTGTAGGGCTGCCAACGTAACAAAGCATGTGTTGCAGTTGGAAAGGCGCTGAGTACGGGTTCCTTATACTAGCTGCCATGCGGGAACGGGGCCGTTATGGCGATGACAGTAGCTGTCACACGCACTTTCCATTTTCAAGACACGAGCAAGTGAATGATGTACTTGACCAGTTTCGCTGATATCCAGACACATCAGGCTTGTGTTCTGAAGTTTGCAAAGCTGAAGTTGCAATGGACCAAACCTGCTCGCACGCGCATCAACATGGCAACTTCAGAAGTGGACCCTGCTCAATGGTCGAAATCAAATCGAACTGCTCTGCTCTGTTGTCAAGTTACGTGAAAGCGCCGAGTCTCAATGAGGTATAGAACAATACTAGATTCAAGTGAAGCACAAGGGACCTGCCTGGTCGCTCGTGCATAGAACCAATGGCTTCATCAGATAAGATTGGAATTTGAAAGTGAATGGAAGTTGCGACAATGAGACTTTAAACGCACTTCTTGGCTCAACCCATGGTAACATGACCCGAGCCCTTGAAAAGGTTATTTGGTTGATTGAAAAGTCGTTCCACCAATACGATAATGCCTGCGCATGCCCGCTATCGGCGAGTCGCTTCGAGAAGGTTAATGGTATCCATGCAGTATCGATCAAAGTTTTGGATGCGCCTAATGCGACATTTTCTGACTATACTATCTTCTAGCTAGTCGCCCCGAAAAGCTTATTCGTTCGTTGTGCAAGGTTCTGCAGGAATCAATCACGATTCTGCATACCCAGTGAGCACGTAGAGCGGCATGTGCATAGCGACATCCCCATCTCAATTGTGATGCGAAGAGTTTTCCCCGCTGTCTGCTACTGTCTAGTCTACTTCGATTCTCCAATGACTCCGGCGGCGAACCCTCCATCTACGATGAAGTCCAAGTCTTATACTCTCGTTCAGCAAGAAGAGAAGACCGAAGAGCTCGGCCTCATATCGAACACGTTCCAGAACAGAGAAAACAGGGGCAATATCTCGAGAAGAACAGTGGTTCTATTGTCAGCAGTATCACTTATCCTACTGCTGCTCGCTATTGTGATTACACGATGGCCTCATAACGAGTATCACAACATTCAAACATCTCCACTCTTCAGAGATGGGGAACTCGCCTACCACACCCAACGCTTCAACGGATCATTCTTCAAGAAAACCGTGTTTCGAAACGACGCGGGTCCGGAAGTAGATGCTGCGTGGGAAGGCTTGGGAGTCGACTGTGCGTCTTCGTTAGCGATTCTTTCGGCTACTGACTGACAAGCTGCAACAGATAGACCAATGCTCATCCCTGCAGAGAAGGCTCGACAAGCTGGACTCAGACATGATCAAGTTCAGGTGAGCGATAGGTATGGTGGTCATTTCATAGGTAAGTCTTAAGTCGATTCGCTGCCCCTGAATATGTTGCCCTCGGATGCTAAGGCCTCATGTAGCGTATTTCTTTGGAATCCACCAACTACACTGCTTGTAGGGCCGCACCAATGATCATCGTAGTCTCAATACTAATCAGCTCTCCTGAACAGGAATCTGCTAAGACAGGCACTATGGTTCAACTTCGATTACTACGTAGCAAGAGGCGAAGGAGCATTCATAAACAACGCCACAGTCCTGAAAACACACGTCAGTAAGTAAACCCCAGACGGGATCTCCGTAAGCACACCATTGAACATTGAGTCTACAACGTAGCACATTGCCTCGATATGTTACGCCAACAACTCGTATGCACTATAGACACAGACTTGCTCGGTGAAGTCTGGTTCTACCCTTCCGACCGCGATGTAAAAAGCCCACGGCCATTCGTCGATTTCAACACCGAACATCGTTGTCGAAATTTCGAAGTGGTCAGGCAGTATGCTCAAGAGCATCAAGTGCCTGAATTTGAAGAGACGTACCCTGAAGACTATTTTCACTGGCCTGAACCCGGGTATAGGATTTTCAATGGCACGCCATAATGATCAGATACTTGTGCCTACTACGATGACATAAAGGCCATAGAACGGTATCATAAGAAGCCGATACCGCAGCTCCGACAATGAAAATGTGAAGAATGTAAAGTCCAACGCACCTGCACAGTTTAAATCATCGTATTCTCCCTCAATTATGCAATGATCATATCCCTCTATCGATGTTGGTATCAAGAAACAAAAGGCATCGGAAAAAAGCCTTGTGTTAGAGAGTGCTGTCGTCGTTGCGCTCTCGCTCTCATCTCCCACTCCCCACCCACCAGTCAAATGCCAATTATGCCGCAGTCAATCTCCACAAAGAACGCCAAATGCGTATTTCCGAAGATGTTAAAAATACAGACGCCCTGAAAACAAGTCCAAAACAGCTCCTGCCCATCTACTCCAGGCTTTTTTTTGTCTACACTTCTCCATCTATCACAGCAAGTCTCTGTTTGACCGTCTTGGCCTTTTTGCTCGTGCCTTTGCGCTTCTTGAGGGGCGGTTCGTCACCAATCGGCGTTGCGGCGCCGGAGGGTTCGTGACTCGGACCATCGTCGAATTTGCCTTCGCCTGTGAAGTGGTCAGTAAATGATAGCAGGAATGTAAAGAGTGTGTCAGGTTATAGCTCACCTTCGTGATACATGTCGTCCATCGACACCTCCTTGCCTTTCTTCGCATTCTTCCGCTTTTTCTTTCCGCCAGACTTGGCCTCTTCATCGGCAAGCTCAGCTTCACGGCGCTCGATCTGCTCAGCTTCGTCATCATCAGCGAGCCACATAGCCATTTCCTTGCTACGACTGGTTTCCTTCGGGCGATTGGTGAAGTCAACTCCTGTGCCGGCTTGGCCAGTAATGACCACACGTTGCACTTCCTCCTTCTGCAACGCACGCTTGCGGATACGTTCTTCGATCGTATTACGTGTGATGAGACGATATACCGTGACTTGTCTAGTCTGACCGAGACGATGAGCACGATCCATGGCTTGCGAATCGATCGTAGGGTTCCAATCAGAGTCGTAGAAAATGACGGTGTCGGCAGCGACCAAATTGATACCAAGACCACCGGCACGAGTCGAAAGCAGAAAGATGAAAATGCTGGGATCCGACTGGAAGGCAGCGACTGTGTCACGACGATCTTCGAGTTTGGTTGATCCATCCAATCGACAATACTTGTAGTTGCGGTAGGTCAGATACTCCTCCATCAGGTCAATCATGCGTGTCATCTGGAAGTAGAGCAGCACGCGATGGCCACCTGCCTTGAGCTGGCGCAGCAACTGGTCCAGCTTAGCGAGCTTGCCAGAGTCTGTGACGAAGCGGCGCATTGACGGCACCTGAATCTTCGTGTATCGCTGCTTCTCATTTTCAGGACGTGGCAGCAGGTTGGTGACTGGATACGTGGAGACTGGCAGCCTCGAATGCAGCAAAGCTCGCTCGGTCTCGTAGGTGATCGGGTAGAGTGCGCGCCGCGTTGGCACATTAAAGTATGCCGTTTCCTGCTCAATGAGTGCACGTTGAGATGGAGAGACCAGATCAATGGGCGGAGCATTGACTTTCGGCAAGTAGCAAGGCTCGATGACGCTGTAACCTTGTTCTTGGCTGGCGTACTGCGATATGTTCAAAAGCTGACTGAGGTATCCCTCATTCGTTGCCTTTGTCAATGAACGTCGATCATTCCGCTTCACGATGTTGAGCATGCCGTGGACCGGAGTCCAACCGTTGTTCTCCTTGTCTTCATCGTCACTGTCGTCGTACGCTACACGTAGCTTATCGAGGCTGCTCTCATTCTTAGCAAGGTCAACCACCCGATCGATGAGTGAGCGTCGTGCGGTCAAAGCAATGTCCGTGGCGCTCTGATCGGTGAAGCGCAGCCACGAAAAGCCGTTTGCACCTTTCTGGTTTTGCTGAACGTGCTGCTCGTTCCAGATGCTGAGCTCATTTGACAACCACTTCTTCCTCCAACCAGCTTGCAGGTTATCAGGTCCAGCGATGTCGAGTCTCCCTGGCCCGTCAGCCAAGAAGCCTGGCAGCCAGTATTCGATCATGTTGCGCACGCTGTACGCAACATTGATATTATGTCCCTCGCGCATGAACGAAGCTGTCTCAGCGTAGTAAGACATGGCTAGAGGGCTGACAGTGTCTGCGCGCTCGAAAAGATCAGGGTGGTTGCATACTTTTCGGAACTGCATGACCAAGTTCATGAGCGTGGCAGTATCCTGGTCATCGCCTCCAGCTGCTCTCTCAATCAAGTCCATTAGACTGATCTTGTTGCGGAGATTAGTGTAGTAGGCACGTTGTCGATAGGTCAGGTCGCAGAAGACGTCCTCTTCGATCTTGTCGCCAAGCTCTTTCTGAACATGCTTCTTGATACGACGCAACATGAATGGCTTCAAAATCATGTGCAAACGCTTGAGCTGGTCCTCGTTGAGCTTGGAATTCGATTGGGCGTGACTTTCGATGTCCTTGGAGAACCACTCGGAGAACTCGTCGTGGTTGTCGAACAGGGAAGGCATGATGAAGTGCAGCAATGCCCACAACTCTTGCATGTTGTTCTGAATCGGTGTACCCGTAAGCAGTAGACGATTGCGGCAATGGAAGTTGAGGAGCGACTTCCATCGAGAGGATTGCGAGGACTTGATGGCTTGGGCCTCGTCCAGAATCATGTATTGCCACTTCACCTTCTGGAAGTAGGCTGTGTCTTGCACCACCAATTGATAGGAAGTGACAAGTACGTGGAAAGGACTGTCGCGGGTGTAGGTGATGTGCTTGCGATCCCAGAACTTGCGCAAGACTTTGCGGTCTCTCGCAGAACCCCAGTATGGAAGCACCTTGAGCGTCGGTACGAACTTCGCGATCTCTTGTTGCCAATTGTGCAGTGTACTTGCTGGCGCGATAACAAGGAACGGGCCCCAGATATCGTGCGTCTCCGCCAAATATGCCATGACAGAGATGGACTGTACTGTCTTTCCGAGACCCATTTCGTCGGCAAGAATACCGTTGATGCCCTGTTCGTACAAGTTCGCCAACCAGTTGAGGCCCTTGAGTTGATATTCTTTGAGCTGGCAAGACAGCATCTTCGGTTGTGACACGTCCATGGTCTGTAACGAGGTGGGGTTCTGGAAGTTCATTTCACCTTCGTCGAAGTTGGCTTGCGCAGCTGCAAGGTCTTGCCCATCTTCATCGTCGGACTTGTCGGGCTTGTTGAAGGCGCGCGCCTTGTCTTGCGCCTCTTTGAGCGCATTCTGAGCGTTAGCCATGGCCGCTTGCTGCAATGCTGTCTCATCTTCGGCATCGAAGTCCAGTTCGTCGAAGTTGGTCACTTTCTGTCCAGGATTGGCGACGGAGTCAGGAAGGTCGACAACATGCTTGGCATTTGGATCATCCTCGATCTTCTTGTCGCTAGCCGCGACGCCCTCCCCATCGTCCTCGTAGTCGTCGGTCCGTACCTTCTTGCGGATGAAATGCGAGTACAGCTCCGTCTGCGAGATAAGGAAGTTCAGCTTGCGTTTCTGCCTGTTGGCTTCACGTTCTGCCTCTTGCTTCTTTGCCTTGTCCAACTCCTGGCGCTCAGCAACCTTCCTGCCCTCTCGCTCATCACGCTCGTTCCTCTTCCAGAATCCAAGCATCTCTCGCATAGCGCGCTTGGCACGGGCGGCGACATCCTTCTGACTCTTGTTCGTTTTCAATTGCCATCTCCGTGCCTCCTTAGCGGCGAGCTGTGCAGTCTTGCGTGCGTTCGACTGCTTGGTGTCGAGACTGTTATTCTTGATACGAACGACCTTCGGGATGTTCTTTGCAATGTCACCTTTGGTGATCTGCTCGTAGATCTGAATGTAGCCTTTGCTGTCGAATTTGGCCATTCCTGTCAGGCCAGCAGTTGGCTGCATGTCAAACACAGCGGGCGTAGCCTCGCTCAATGGTTCTGAGTCCTCACGCGCGGCAGCTCTGCGCTCTGCTAGACGCTCGGCATAAGCAGCGAGGCGCTCCTCTTCCTTGGGCGCGATCAACGGTAGATCCTGGCCTTGATCGATGAATGCTTGAGCCAGACGAGCATTCTCCTTCTCGGCGAGTTTTTGTTCTTTAGACTTTCTGGCTCTGGCACCGCCACCTCGCCCACCACGTCCTCGACCTCGTCCAGTGGAAAACTCTGGAGTCCCTTCATCGCCGGGACCATTCTGACCTGACGTGTAGAACGAAGTCATGAGCCCGCCATCCAGATTGACCTCACGTTCGCGTCGTCCAAGGGCACCTGCATTGTGAGGCGACTCGTTTCGCAAGTATGACTCCCTGGATGGTGTGATGCCCTGCAATCTACTCTGAGTGTCACGGATCTTCTTGTCATAGCGCTGGATCTCCTTCTCGATCTTCATGCGTTCTTCTGGGTCCTGCACTGATGCCAATGCGAGCTCAGCTTCCTCCTTCTTTTGCTGCTCGTCAGCAATGGCCTTCTCCCGACGTCGTTTTCGCTGTTGATCCTTCTTGCGCTCCTTGTCTTCCTCAATCTCACGAAGCTTCACCTCTTCAGCCACCTCTGCCTCGTACTGGTCGATGAAGACGGTGCGATCAGATTCGGAGGCCGCATTGAAGTGATCGTGGTAGCTCAACATGTTCTTCAGCCGCCGTCGCTTTCTCTTCTGAGCCTCCTCGAATTCTTTCTCCAATGCCCGCTTGTGAGTGCGCTGCTGCCATTCTCGCTTCGAGGTCTCCAAACCCGGAACATCCTCGCTTTCTAGGTCGGACAGGTCACGCTCTTCGATCTCTCGATACGCGAGTTCGGTATCCCTGATGGTCAGACTCGGCGGCCCTGTCAGCTGCGCTATCCCGACAGGTGATGCAGCAGGCAGTGCAGGCGGTTGTGGGACTGGCGGAGGCCGGGGTGCAGAAGATAGGGCGTGCGATGCATTGGCAGTGGCGTCCTTGCCCCGCGCACCCGACTGAGATACGCTCGATGTCCTACTCGCCTTGCGACTTGAAGGCTTGGAGAGCGCAGACGGCTCAGGCGGAGTAGGTGGTTTGCGCGATTTGGGAGGTGCAAGGGGAGCAGCAGGCTCGGGAGCCGCTACTGGATTGGACAGCAGGTTCGCCATGTTCATCGGGTTGTTGGCGCGTTCCGGCTGAGGCGGTGCTGTCGCAGAGTCTGTGCTCGTTGTGTGCGAGTGGTGACCGTTGCCGCGGACAGGATCGTAGGCGGGCGATCGAACATCGCCAGGTGGAAGCGGATGTGGATGAGCGTGTGATGTTGCCGTCGGCGACGATTGACTTGGATGGCGACTGATGTTGGAGCGTGCATCGGCGCCGTGACCATTCACGTGTGACATCAATGGCGGCAGTGGTTCGTGAGGCCGACTTTGCGCAGGTGAACGAGGATGGTATGGCGTGCTGGTCACGCTGGCATCTCTATTGCTGGCTCTTTCTTCTCGTGTCGGATCGTAGTAGCTGGACGTCGGCCTGTCAGGCGCAGGTGGAGGGCCCCTGTAGGCGTTTGGGCTCGCTGGCACGGAGCGGTAGTGCCCTGGTGATGGCGGCGGACCCGCGTTATATGAGCTGGATCGATGGCGTTGGTGTTTTTCTGATGAATTGTAGTTCGGATGGGAAGCGTATGCCTGGGATGGCGAAGATTGGCTGCTTTGCGCTCCCTCCATGATTGCTGACTTTGGCCGTGGCTCTCCGCCGCGGCCGTTGGGCGGTCCTTCGTTATTTTGGCCTTACAAGCGCGCCATCGACCACGTTCAATGGATGGTATCGTTTGCCGACACGGGGCTGATGAAGATGCTGGATGCGCAGCTGCGCGAGGCGTTTGGCTGCGCGTTTTGCTCGACTGCGCGGTCGGTCGTCAGAATGGACGGGCGATCCGCACACGGCAGGCGTGCCCCTTGTCTTAACCGATGCTTGACGTCGGCGTTGCTGCCAAGGCGCGTGATGGTGGAGGACGAGGTGGTGTGCTGGCGGGACGGTGAGGGTGTGGGACGGGGGATACGAAGAGACGGGCGCAGTTTCAGTGGCAGAGTGCAGGCTCGATATGATGGCATGGGGATGAGGATCTTGGTCGCTCGGCTCGTCTGGCGCTGCACGCTGAACTCTACAGACGTCGTCTATGCTCCTCCACCAAAACTGCTCGCCCGAGACGCGACTATATTCTACACGCGTACAGTGGCGTATATTGAGCGTGCATTCTATGGCATTTTCTGCCAGTGGCAGATTCGCGCGTTTGGCGCAAAACGGGCTTGTGTGCTTGCTCGCGTCTGATCACGGGCTGATGGCGGGCTGCGGGCTGCTTGACCACTGCTGCTGAGCTTCTTAAAGAACTCTTTGCGCAAATCCGATCCGGGAAGGGGCGACGCACGCCCGTCTCCACACCATTCGAGACTTCGCCAACACCACCATTTCTGCTAAGATGCGCTTTTCCGATCACTAAAGGCGTACAACTGCCCCAAACAAGGCTGTAGTCTGTTTTGTCTCGGTCTGCCACATCTCCCGCTGCAGCCCAAGCTCACCGCGACGTGTGTGAGCATCGGAAAGGCGTCCATCTTGCAAAGCCACATGAAACGGCAAGCTCGGGCCGTGCGCGTCGGGTGCTGACTAACCTGCCTCTGCCCATCTTTTTTCCTAGTCGCGAACTGTCTCCAAAGTGTTTTCCAGCCCCAGCACCCACATCGTCGTTGCGCATTCACAATGGCGGCAGTCTACAAGTCCGTGTCCAAATCAAAAACGAATGGGATGCCGAGCGCCACCGAAAATGGCGATGGCAAGCCTAAAAATCGTCAAAGAGTGCTCATCCTCACATCCAGAGGCGTAACATACCGGTATGCTATCTACATGATTCCCTCTCTCCCACATAAGCTGACACATTCTCTAGTCACCGACATCTACTCAACGACCTCTACGCGCTCCTCCCGCACTCCCGCAAAGACGCCAAACTTGACACAAAATCGCAGTTACACCAACTGAACGAGCTCGCCGACCTGTACAACTGCAACAATGTCCTCTTCTTCGAGGCCCGAAAAGCCAAGGATTTGTACGTTTGGCTATCGAAACCTCCCAACGGACCGACTGTGAAATTTCACTGCCAAAACATCCACACTATGGAGGAGCTGAACTTCACCGGAAACTGCTTGAAGGGAAGCAGGCCCATCTTGAGCTTCGATAAGCACTTCGATGGCTCAGCGCACTGGAAGCTCGTGAAGGAGCTTTTGAGCCACACATTCGGTGTGCCGCCGAGCTCGCGAAAAGTGAAGCCCTTCGTGGATCATGTCATGGGCTTCACGATCGCGGATGGGAAAGTTTGGATCCGATGCTATCAGATCTCTGAGACGGAACAAGGAAAGAGCAAGGCTGCAGAGGAGAGCGCAGTGGCAGGTGCTGAGTCGCAAGTGATGAGCAAGGCCACGGGCAAGGGCGAGACACACGTCAGCTTGGTGGAGATTGGACCACGGTTCGTCCTTACGCCGATCGTGGTTCTGGAGGGCAGTTTTGGTGGGCCGGTTATCTACGAGAACAAGGAGTTCGTCAGTCCTAACCAGATCCGATCCGACCTCAGACGACAAAAGGCCGGACGATACAATAAGAGAGCGGAGGGTGAGTTGGAGAGAAAGGCCAAGAAGCGAGATCTTGGCCTGCGCACTGGTGAGGGCACGAGAGAAGTGGACGATCTGGACAACAACGTACTATTTGCGTGAGAGCAGCTTCATTGCAGAGGACTTTGTCGAACTTAGCGAGGCGTCGGTAGGTAAAACTGGGAAATACTTGCTTGCTCGGAAGCTTGATCCATTTCTCATGCAACACCTGCGGACTTGCCCATTCATTGACACATCGGTCTCGCTGCGTTCGGCTCGGCAGGTCGTCCGCGTACCTCCTACGAGCATAGCACTCGTCTGCTCAAACGAGCTGCAAATTGATGGGAAATCATCCTCAACGCAGGAAGTCGTCGACATCAGCGCAGAGGAAGATCACGCATCGATTGGCAAGACAGCTCATCTGGACAGACGGTGTGCATGCCGTCCGAGTCCACACATGAGAGCGCAGACCGATCCTTTGCGCTGATAATTTCGCTACAAAAGGTCCAGACGAAATTTCACTCGCCCGGATTCACTTTGCTAACCTGGATCTGCGCTCACCGTAGTGCTCTTGCACTGGAGAGACGAAGAGCTCTCTCAGCTGCAAATCGACGGAAGGGCACGAGCAGTGGCGAGACATCTGCCCCTTCCTCTGTTGCTCTCATGACGGGAATCGTTGCAAAACTTCTTCAGCCAGATGTCCGAAAGCGCGGGAGAACGATGCCTGATGTGCATTATTAAGACCTACCTGCCAGTCATACTTGAACGACAGTCCTATCTGTTTTCCACGTGGGAGTTGTCTCAAGGAAAGACGAGGCGACTACCTCCTATGTCGCGAATCATTCTACATTCCGACTTGAATACCAACGTCGCCATTGCATAAGAGCTTCTCTGGATGTATCAAGATCGTACAGCTCGTGCTCCAGAGCCCGCACAGCGAACAGATCAGCAAACAGGCGAGCGAAGGCACAGCACATATTTCTCCGACAAAGCAGCGCTTCGCAGACAAATATGCCGTAGGATAAATCCAAAGAAATTTAAACTTCGACACGCGCGAGCTTACACCTTCTCGTAGGCGCGAGAGTTTGCGTCGAGGCGTTTCAGACTTCAACACAGGCTTTTGTCCGAAGGAAGTCAACTTGACTTCACCTCTACGAGTGGGTCTTCATCAGAGTACGATGGACTTACTACAAAGTGAAGTCTCGGGCGTTCAGTTCGACCGCAAATCTTCTTTATCGGCATCTTGCTTGTTGGGCCGATCTCATAACTGACTCAAATCTGTTCATGTGAGAGCACATATCCAAGTTTGCTATTCAGTGGCGCGCAAGGTGCAAGACCCATCAAGTCTCACATTACTATAGATGTTATCCTGTTTTCGTGAGCTTGCTCGAACATCACTGAAACTGAAGCAGCAACAACAACGCCACCGAGTCGTCAGCCAGGCTGGAAGCGTTGAGCATTGCATCCAACATTCACATCCTGCCTCAGATATGCAATACGTGGCAGTTTCAATCAGCAATATTGCTTCCCAAACATCGCCTCGAAGGACCAACACAGCAGCAAACTTCGCAAACCTGCCCAGAACCACCCACGCAACCCATCACACCATTTGCCACATCAAGCAAAGCACACCTCACCCTAGCCATCAATACTATGTATGTAACACAACCATACCTCCTACCACTCACCATGCGTGGCACCCGACGGAATCAAGAAACTCCACCTCCATCTCCGTCTCGATTCAACTTCCCTGCTTTTGCTTTACTTACCCTCGCCACACAATAGCTGCTTCACCAACAAGCCCATGACCCCATGCATCAAATCCCATCAACCGCTCGGACAACGACCGCGAATTCTGATCCACCCAATTCCAAATTTCCCCCCGCGAGATCCCTCCATCCCTCACTTACTGTGCTCCCAGAGGACCAGCATAGCCCAGTCCCGGTCCGCATCAGTAATGGATGCAGAGTGAATTACCCGACCGACCGACCCAGTCAGTCAGTCTCCCAAGACAAGCATCACAAGTATGCGAGCAAGCAAAAAAAAAAACCTGCAAGGCCAGGGAACGTATCAAGAATTGGAAAGAGAAAAAAATTTCCGGAACCTGCCACATCCCATGTCCTTGTCACACACATGAGAGCCATGCACGCAGCGCAGGGACCCAACACCGCAAAAAAGTTACCAACCGTAACCCGGCGAGCACAGAACAAGGAAGCAGGCAGTATGGGGAGCTAGGCTAGACGACGGTCGCAAAGAAAGGGAAACGAGTTTAGCAGGGAAGGAAGGGAATGGGAAGAATTGGGGACTGGACTACTGGGTATCTATCCGCGGTACGGTACTATATGCGTGGAAAAAAATTCCATCCGTTGATCGACGACGGCGTTGGCGGCTGGTATCAGGTTGTGATTAGCAATGTAGCTGCAGTGTAGGGTAAGGAAGTCGAGACTGAGTGTGGATGCTTGATGAAGGGAGCTGATTTAACGACTGTGCAGCACGACAGATGTGTTGAACTCGGAATGATCCTGCAATTGGCATCACTCCAATACCTCCACAAGTAGAAGTGTACAAACAAACACAGAAGCAGAAACCGTCGATCCTATCCATTCCCAGCCCCATCGGCCGACGAACAGCATCCCTCGTCGGGAATTTTGTCCGTGCATACACACATGCAAATCCGAGAATCCTACAGCACATCCTGCACAAGCGGAATGCATCCCGCATTGGTGAAGGTGCTTTGTTGTACAACTGGATCGGTTGGCTGCAGCGTGAAGAAGAGAACCGTGGGATGGACACGGTGGACACATGGACAGTCATGGAATCTTCCTGCTCGAACGCGCCGTCCACCGTCTCGAGATGTGTTACACAAAGATCTGATAGGCGGGGAACAGCTCCGGGACAAGCAGAGACGTACAGTCCACAGTCGGAGGTACCTCCTTTGAGCGCAGCAGCCACAATAATGTGCGGTACTTCGCGTAGTAGCCGGCGGAGTTGTCGCGTCGAGGCGAGAGAGAGCTCTGGATGCTAGTCGTTCTCTCCGTGCGAGCGCTCACAGTCGTCCGCACTTCGAAGCGATCTGCAGCCAATGTCACGCGCTCGAAGGAAATGGTGCTTTGGCTGTGTTGGGTACTTCGTTTAGTCCACTCTTGTCTGATACCGCACACTGCTCGGGCAGTCTTCAATATTCGAAGTTGGAAAGAGGGATCTAGCGCGGCAAGGTCTGGACATCTTCATGACAGATGTGTATAAGATTGACGCATGTTTTGGGCACAACTTTTGTATCCTTTGTTACTCATCTCGCTTCTCTGCAATGTCCCGTGTTCCTGATGGCGTCTGCTCTGGAGCATCTACATTGTAAGCAAGCCAAGCAGCTGCGAGCACACAGCTTCCAAAGGTGACACCGATGATGGCACGTCCTCGGGCACCTTGCTTGGCTTTCAGAGCCTCGTTGGGGCCTAAGATAGTGACGACGTTCTTCAAGAAAGCGTAGCTGAGACCACTCCAGGCTGTGGTACCAGCAACGAGCAACTGGAAATAGGCCATGGCACTCTGCAGTTGCACAGAATTTGTGCCAATGCTCGACAGCAAGGCAGTCTCGTGCTGTCCGGCGGTAATAACCGGAAGCGCAAGTGCAGATCCTATGAGGATCAACTGCAGGAAGGTGTTGTACTTGGATACTGTCGTGGGATGGACTTCTGCAGACGGAAGTGAGAAGTCCCAATATCGAAGGAATGTCTTGGGAGCGGGTAGAGACGCATAGCGATAGTAAAGAGCAGCCAGTGCGAGAGACGCATCTCTGCCAAGGATCAGCGCCGCCAAATATACTGTGCCGCAAAGTCAGTATTTGCCGCGGAAGTTAGAAGTCGACAGAAGTGGGGGCGAACGCGATTGCCTTACATGGTATGGCGCCTTTCACCGCCAGTGTGACTGTGAGAATGATCATCAAAGCTTTGTCGGCCATGGGATCCATCACGCTTCCCGCGACGGTTTGCAGCTTCCACTTGCGCGCCATCCAGCCATCGACAAGGTCTGTGATACCCGCGTATGCGAACAGGCCAAGAGCGAGCGCATGGTGATCGTGCAGTAGCAGATAGGCAGTGGCTGGCGCAGCCACGAGTCTAGTCACCGTGAGGAAGTTGGGAAGGTTGTAAATGTTCTCATGAGGTGTCAGTCCGGTCAGCGAAGATCGAACCTTCTCTCGCACGGCTTGCGTGCGTTCTCGCGCAACTTCTAGACTTCTCGTGATAGGCTGCTTCGGAGTGGTCTGCGGCTGTCTCTGTGAATCAATCGCATTAGCTCAGATCCTGCCAGCATGAAGCGCATGGGTGATGCGAAGCTGTTCTGGGTAGCGTAAGCAAGAGCAATAGTCTCGCCGCAGCGGCGGGTAGTGCGCATAAGCGCGAGTCGTGCAGCTCCGCTGCGGGCAAGTACCAAGCGCAGAGCATTCTGGAAGCAGTCAAGCTGCGAGACCTCACAGCTCAGGAGGTAGATCTGTTCTCATGATTCCATGGATGCCTAAGCCGAACGTGTTCCAAGCGTATTTGCCGGCCTGGACGAATGCTGTGCCAAACGCCACTCGCCTCAGATAAGCGTTCGTGGATGGCCCAGGCGGGGAGGTGCGGTGCTTGGACGAGCAGCACAGCATTTCCTGCCGACTGCCATATTCCAAGACCTACCCTGATCGTCCACGGCGCTTTGAGGGGTGGCGGTGAAGGGCCGTTGTTCCGAATGGCAATGCTGCTCCTGCTGCTGGCCAAGTGTCCGGTAGTGGCAAGGAGGGTAATTGTTGCGCTGAGGCAAAGGCGGCCAAGGCGCGTGTGCAGGTGCGATGGTCACAGCAAAGGCGAGACGAGGGGCACAACTTACACTGCTCGGCTCATCGCTTTGGCCTTGGCTGGCAGATGAGGGTAGCGAAGGCTTGCCTTTGTCTGAATACGGACGCCGTGATGCGTGTAGGGCAAGAAACGTGGAGGGACTACGTGAGAGGTGTTAGCAGGCCTCATTCGCGTCACAGATGGTGCAGACCGCGTGTACCGGCAGACATGAGCCCATGAGCAGCAATTCGATGGTGTCAACACATGACGCGCTGAGCTTCTCGCGCCGACGCTTCGCCCCCGATGGTAGTGCTGGTGACGCGCAGCAGCAGGTGAAATCGCCGGCCCACCGAGGGCGGAAAAGGGTGACGCGGTGGTGCAGATCCTCACATGCTGGGGCAGTGCGTGGAGGCGTTGGGAGAGCACCTTTGCCATCGTTCTAATCCATGTCCTGAGGGTGAGAGTGTGATGTTGAAGGGAATTCCAAGGCATCCACAAGGCACCGGAAACAAACCCTGGCAGCTTCCCAAGCCGTTTATCCGAACTAGCCGACCTCCAGCAACTGCCATCCTTCCGTGCCTTCCTCCCTCCACCATGTTGCTGAGGCGCCGGCGCAGGTGCAAGCCCTTGCAATACATCATAGGGCACTGATCAGAGCGATCCTTGACGCTCATGTTTGGGCAGCGGAGATGCACCTCTGCGACCTTCTGCTGCGTGATGTCAAACGAGAGCATCGCAGATCGTGTTCCCAATATTGGCTCCCTGGTCGTGATCTGCAAGCAGGGATGCTGATAGACTCTTGGCCGAGCCATCTTTCAGACTTCCCGCACACTGCAGGTAAGCGAAAGACTGATTCCATCTCGACTGATGGCTGATGAACGTCACCACTAGCCGCGAAACGTTTGTGCGCTTGCGTCTGTTATAGCTGGCATCATTACGGGCAGTCAGAAAGTAACCAAGCTGACGGTGCGACTTGATGCAGGTACGAAAGGCTAGCAATAAGCGTTGGGCGATGTGACCTGCTCATGAATCGCGGCAAACAGTTGAGAGGAATTCTTCGGCACTCACGATCGAAATGAGGGGAATCAATGCAGTCAGAATTGATGGCTTTCCTCGTTTCCACACTGTTCAATGTGCTATTACTACTGTATCTCCAAGTATCCATAATAATAGGCGTGCCACGGTGTATGTGACTATTGCGGCTGCAGACAGCACGCTCTCCCCGCGGGGATACAATTACAAGTAAAGTCAAACAATTCGCGTTTTTTGCCGGCCAACTCATATCTCGTCACAATCCTTCGTTTCTGATGTCTCCGTATCAGTGGACCAACGCCCATGAGCTCATACCCGGGGCCACTGCATTTCTCGAACAAGTCGCACAACATTCCAGCTGGCAGCGCTCACCTCGTTGTGCACTGCAGATTCAGAGCGCAATTCATGGCAACGATCAGTCAAAGCTTGATTGGGGCGCTGGGTGCGGTGCGATGCTTCTCATTTCGAGTGAGCCCCTTCCGTGGGGCATTTGCCAGATTCAAACCCAGTGAATTCCACTCGATCCTCAAGACGGATAAGGACCAGCTACTTGTGCAGAGGTGGCGGATGATCCATAGCTATAGCTGGATCCATTGTGTGAAGGCGGCGGATAGCTTGAAGTCGTGCTGATCCCAAGGCCATTCATGTCACTACCGGGATGCGTTGATCCAGGTGTTGCGTATGCCGACGTGCGGTATGCATTGTGCAGTTGTGCATTCGGGTCGGTTCCGATGGAAGTAGCTGGAGTGCCGGGGTGGGCTGACTGCGGGCTCTTCGCTGAGGGATGCGGAGACTGGCTGATGGCACTTTGGGGAGCGCTCTGTACGCCATAGCTTTGAGTCGGAGAGCGGACCGCATATGGTTGCGACGCCGGATTGCCATACAGGTGCGACGAGGGTCCGTTTGTCGATGGGCTGTTAGCATACGACGAGCGACCGTTGTAAGAGGTGGATGCAGGCTGTCCAGGCGCCTGGTAAGACGACTGAATCATGCCGCTGGCATTGGACTGAGACCCGTTCCTCTGCATGCTCGAATATGGTTGAGCGTATTGACTCCCGTACGGCATTCCTTGCGTGGTGGGCTGCTGGCTATCGGTCTTGACAGCAGAACCGTTGGGTTGATCTGGTGCTTTGTAGTAGCTGCCGTAGCTCTGGCTGCCGTATTGATTGCCATACGGCAATGGAGCAGCAGACGCTTGTTGTGGGGGCCACGATGCACCGCTGACGCCGCCATACATGCTCGGAGCGGTCGATGCGGGCATTCCATACATTCCTGGATATTGACGACCGAAATACTGACCAGGTGCTACACCATACCCTCCAACTGAAGAATACATCATTTGAGGGTGTGCATTCATGTGACCGTCGATTGCGTAGTGTTCTGTCTCTTCAACTGGGGCGCGGAAGTTCTGCTTCAGATACAGTTCTGGCCTGACGGAGATGTTTTGCAGACGCGGATCGGTGAGTGGACGAGGCAGCATGTTGCCCTTGACGTCTTCGACCTTATAGTACGAGACCATGTGGTGCGAAATGCCGTTCACTGAGATGCTCATCGTCTTCTTGACCAAGCCGTCGGGACGGAAGCCATAACTGTCGACCAAGCTGCCGATGAGGCTTCGCTCCAATTCCTTGTCCTGATCTGTCGATGGCACCTCTGGCTTGACCTCGCCGCCCACATTGGGTGTAGGAGGAGTAAGAGGAGTGTTGAGCTGTTGTTCGTCGGTGCCCTCAGAATCTCGTCGAGGGTACGGTTCGCCGGGCATGCTCGTTCGCTTGCGCTTCATGGCTCGCTTCTTCTCGCCGGGTGGGAAGGGCTTCTCGAGTTCGCGATAGATGAGGAAATTGCCGAGTATGCGGCTAGGGCTCCAGGCGACGCCGTCGGTCCACCTCTTAATGCCGCTGGCGTTCTCCTCGTAGATAAAGATGCTGCCGCTCTTGATCAATTGGCTCCTCTCGCGATCGTGCGGTCGACGTGGAACGTGGTGGAGCTTTCCAGAGAGACAGGCCTCGAACAAAACCAGACCGTCCATGCTGTTGTGAACGAATCCATGGAAGGTCGGGACCAAAGGCCCCGCTCCGCCAGCGCTCATGACGGGCGATGCGGATGAATTGTCGTAGGGTTGTGCAACAATGTGAGGCTCGGCAGCGAGACAAGCTCTAGTGGCTGCAGCCGTCCGATGTTCGAAGAACGCGTTATGACAGACGCGAAGTGGACTCGAAGGCAGAAATGCAACTGCTCGACGAGCACACGGCGACAGACTGTAAAGTGCGTTAGCGCATGAAATGGGACAGAGGCATGTCGGTCGTACTTAGCTACGTGCGGCGCCGAGGTGATCACTGAGGGTGCACAGCGGCAGCAGCGAGCAGTCGAGATGGTAGTCGCGGTTGCTAGCGCAGCGCAGGCCGAAGGCAAAAGCGCAGCAGAGTGGGGAGGCAGGTGGTGTAGCAGAAGATGTATGTACCTGAGAGGATGCCGAAGGTTAAGCAGACACGCTCAAGGTTGATGGCGCACTGAAGGGTGAATTTAATATTAAAATTCGCGGCACGCCAGCAGCAGCAGGCGCAGTTGGGTGGAAGGTGTCGGGTCTTAGTAGTTAAGCTCAGGGCTGCCCGCAAGTCGTGTCGGAGTCGAGCCGTTGGCGAGATGTGCTGCAACGGCGGTGCGGGAGTGCGTCAGAGACAGCAGTCCGTTAAGGTCGTGCACCGTCGCGGCGGGCGGGCGAGCGTGGGAGGGAGCGAACAGAGCGAGCAAGCAGTGCGCAGCGAGCGGGTTGCGTGCAGAAGTGATGACCGCCAGGCGCAGATCCAGTCGCGACTCGGGCGCTTCTCCTGGAGGGCTCGCACGGGCAGAGTGAATCAGAATCAGCTGGCGGCGGGCGCACTACGCACTGGGCGACGATCATATAACAACGACGGCAGTGATGGATGATGGGCGGCAGCGTGCGCCGGGTCGCGCTGGTAGACATATGCTCGCAGCATCGACCAGACTCTTGTCTCTTCCCCACAGTTAAGCATAAGGGCAACAGAGTTCACACTTGCCGGCTCACAGCGATAGAGTTCATTGCGAGCAGCGGTCGGGTTGGGATGTGCTGTTGCTGCTGCACGCTTGCAGGCAAGGCACGTCGAGCAGCGGCCTGCCTGTCCAGGCCAGGCGCGCCGACCTGGGCCACCCCGTCGCCGTCTGCTCCACTGGGAACCGCTGGTCCATGGGTTCGCTACGCAGCGCGGTCTTGGGTCCTGGCCGCGCTAGAGTCATTGCGAGCAGCGCTCTGGCCGCGCGCAGTCGTGGCAGAGAGCAGCGCCGCAGCAGCAGCACCACCAGACGTGCGCGCTGCCGCGGCCTGGCGGATCCAATCGCGCCGTGCAGAAGCTGGAGAAGGGCAGAGGGCCACCAGGACGTGCACCGGACTAGTGCATTGTTGGGCTGGAGGGGACGCGACAGGACTAACGTGGTACGACGGCCTGCCGACGCGGGCTGCTGGGAGGGAGCGATAGGACGGCGATGCAGCAGTCCCCACCGTGGTGCCCGTCCGCGAGCGATGCTGCACCGCCCGACTGGGATGTGCAAGGCAGCCCAAGCTGGGAATAATACAGCTCTCCTGAACAGCCAGCGACAGACCACTGCAACAGATCCCGCGCCCGCGCCTCGCAGCATCCACCATCGCGCGCTGCATCGCCAGGTCCAGCAGCAGTGCACTCCCGTCCGTAGCAGCGCGCTCGCTGGCCATATGTCACGCTCCCTGCAGATCCGGAAGGCACGACCCGGCTACAACACTGCCCATCCCAGCACCAAGGGAATGAACAGCACACCGGCTGGAGCTCGGCGGGCCACGGCCAATAGCGCCAGTCTGCGAGATGTCGCAGACAGACGGCACCGCACCGCCCTCGACATGCGCGTGCTTGCACGCCCGCCCGTTGCGAACGTGCTGCACTTGCCATCACAAGGCCCCGTGAAGAGACCATCACGCACTGCCACGACTGTTGTATGATATATGCTTTGGCTCCCGTAGCACAGGAGGATGACAGCGCGTGAAGAAAACGACCACCACAGAGTTTGATACGGCATGCACGCTCTCAACCGGCCAGCCGAATGTGCAGTCGATCACTGGTCCCCGTATCGAAGCTGCCACACCCAAGCCTGCTCCGACCCGACTTGGCTGGCGATCAGCATAGACTGCCTCCCATTTCAAATTCCATCGCTAGTACATGTCACGCCCGCTCGCTGCCAGGCGTCTGCTTACGACTGCGCGCGACTTGCCGCGGATCGCATCGCACGTGCACCGGATGGGAGCTGCTCACACGACGCCCGCCATTCAGCAGGCGTGCGGCATCCACCTCCTAGCGCAGATGCGTGAAAGTAGAGTAGCCGTAGCAGGCAAGAGCACCAAAGTACAGCCTGCGGTTGACCGTCGACCGCGCTGGTAGGAATACACGAGCAGTAGCATCAGCTTAGCACGACCGGGACCGCGCTTGTGACGGCGAGCAGTCGGAGTCAGTGTCAGTGCCCACGCCATGGTCCAGCCTTCGTCGTCCAGCTTTCATCAGCGCAAGCCAGCTACCAGGTTGCTTTGCGCTGCTCCCCAGTCCAGCTCGGCCCTGTCAGATTGGCTTTGCACTCTCTTGGGTTTTGGCTCACACCTTCTGCAGCGTCCCTTGGAGCGAGTCAAACTCAAAGGCAGCTGCCGACAGCGGTTTGTACAACCCAGCATAGTACACCTTCACATCAACTGTCATGCTCAGGGACGCTCTTTCACGGCGCCTCCCTCGACTGCGACATGTACCTCGCTCGAATACGACGCGACGAATGTTGCTGCTCGGTCAGAATGCGACCCACAACGCGGCCGAGCGACCTTCCGTGGATCTGCACGATCACAAATTCGATTCGCGGCAGATTCCGCCGATCATTCTCGCGCGCCCTCACATCCTGGACCAGGATGCAAGCCAGTGCCCATCACCACACGCCTCACATCCATCGGATACTACATACTTGGCACACGCGCTGGTATGGCCCTGGGTCTTCGTGGCGATTCGAGTCATTTCCAACGGTCGCAGTCATTCGGTGACCGCATAGCACCAATGTGCTCGACCAAAGCGGAAGGAGGGGCACCAGTAAACCACGCACGCCGATTCTAAGCGCCAATTGCATCGCATTGCGGGATATTTGCTCATGTTGCATTGGCTAACTGTCTTCGCAGATGCAAATGGCTACTCTAGCTGCATGAGCCATTCGACACTAACACTGCTGCAATAGCATCACCATCTAGATCGTGATCGGTCTGCATTGTAGCCGACCACCCTCCGAGAGACACAACGTGGCCGTGTACAGGCGTGACAAGTTTGTCAGACCGCTGGGCAAGCAAGCAGGCCATGTGAGTCGCGATCAATGCTGCCTCAGTGGGGTTGACTCGTTTCAACTGTGCGGCTGCCAGTTGGCAATTTGCTAATGGTCGACACTGCACTCGAGTAATGGTTCCAGACGTACCACCATCTGCAGGGTGCCATCGACATGTATGCCTGCCTTCCGCGACAACGACGCGGAAATCGCGTTTAGAGTACCGCGGTAGAGATTTGGAGCGTTGAGCAATCCGACCGAATTCAACAACTGTTTGGGACGCTCCAAGGGTGGCCTCCGCCCTCCACGAAACGATAGCCTTGCTTTGGCTTGACAGAATCTTATCCTCAACGGCTTTGGATGTCATGCATGACATATCGACACATTCGTTGAGTTGCATTCGCGAAGATCTGTTATCCGCCGCCTGGCTTCAATGGACGTCTTGGATTGCACCAAACGCATCCTCGCCTGCCACCATCATGCTCACTATCAATCATTCTCGCCACCATGGACAACGCACACAAGTGAGCGTTTCAACGCTAAGGACTTTCTGGTATCGATGTATCTCGAGTCATGATACCAGCTCATATCAGAAGCCACCAGTGTCGATCACTTCCGATGCACTGTCTTTCCGACCCGCAGTCCGTCTGCAGTAGGGTTGTCGCAGAAGCTGCAATAGCTGTTCTGCTAAGGCATGATGCCCTGAACTGTGAATGACAGGACACAACCTGTTGGCCGCTCGATGCGCCGGCATTATACAACGTCTTGTCGGGTCCTGGGCTTTACAGCACATTTGGGCTCGTCCGCGGCGTCAAGAATCCGCCGCGCGAACTTGACAGCAACTGCGCCCTAGTGTTTCGCATCAACCCGATCGTATCGAGTGATCACGAGTGCCATCGCGAAGCTGCCGCGGATTCGCAGTGAGGTGCATTTCCGCCATGGCGATGGAAACAGCGCGGCACATCTACCGATCTGAATCGTTGAAGGCCTCTTCTTCGACAAGCAGCGATTGCGATGGTAATGCAAATATTTCGACGGACAAACCGTCAAGCTGAGTTGTGATACCAGTAGCCTGGCGTCTTCGATTCAGGTCCGCGTCGTGACCATGAATGATAGGGTATATTCATTCACCGACGAGACTTCCGCCTGGCGGTCGTCATCAACAGTATTTCCGCTGAACCTCTGATGCGGAAACTTGACGTGAGTCTTTCGCATTTCCAATATGGAGACATGCATCACGCAGAAACCCCAGGCACCCGCCCTTCAACATGGCGTATGTGATTTGGTACTCGGTTTCCCACGTCGTGAATTCCTCAGCTAGTAGTCACTAGTCAATCATTCGAAGAAGTCGATGCTTGCTCTCCGACGCGGTGATGGCGCATGGACGGGGTGGCTGTTCTGGGCGGAGCGGTGTCTTCACGGCAGAAATGCTTGAGATTCGAGTGTGATCGAAATGCGCTTGCGTGCACTTTCAGCACATTGATCGCCCACCCGCGCACATCACTCCGAGATCGTACCGTGTCGATGAAAGAGGCTTCTTCTGCAGACGAGTCAGGTCAGCAAGGTGTATCAGTCACATGTGCAATGCGGTTCACTGCAAAGCCAGCATCGACAGGAATTTGTCACATTAATCAAGGAGAACAACAAAGAAGTTTCCGGCTACATCACCTGCAATGAGCCGGTCCAGGCATCACATCCAGCAGGACATGGGTCGATTCGACACAGTCGCCGTCATTTTCTGCCCGAATCCATTGAGTTTGTCGGAAGTTCAAATGTGCAAGTGAGGACTGATGTCAACATATCTCGCATGGCCTGTTATAGTTGCTCAAGGCAGTCTCGAGATTTTTCTTCGAAACACAGACGTTTCACGTCGGCTAATGTCGACAAACTCTCTTTCCAGCAGACTTTCCATCTGCAAGCAAACAGACTTCGCCCAGATGACATTAGAGTTGACTGAACACGCGAAACAGAGCTTCGTTCAAACTCAATGCATCCCATTTCGCATTTTCCCAGTCGAGCGATGATGCCACGGCACTACGTTGCGCCTTTTCTCTGAAGGCGGCTTCACAGTCGTGTCTTGCAAAGCCGACACGAATACGGATAGCGAGCAGGAAATGGCCGTCACCACAGCGAGTGGATGTGCCCTAAATGCGCGCACTGCTTCCTCTTCGCGGAAGGCGCCACGAAATGAAATTCTAGGCCAGCAGCGGCACAGCTGACGTTCGTGGCCGATGACAAGATCGTCGCCAATTCTTGCTTTCTAGCGCGTTGTGCTGGTCACGCACCCATGTCACCACATCGGATTTGGAAAACAGACGCCATGACAATCGGGGACATCGCCTGCCCAATTCATCATGGCTCAGCTCTGCAACCTGGTTCTCTCAAGCACGCTGCCGCCATTGGTCTCGATGTCCTTCTAGACCGCGTCACTTCGACGAGATGGCGGCGCCCACTGCAAAGCTATCGATTCCTGCATGTGGCTCACGCGTGTTCGCTGTGACCAAAATCTCAGCCGGACCATCATCACTCACCCATTTGGCAACGGGAGCACGAATCATGGCGTCCTGCAACTTCCATGCTTAGACCTTGCAGCCAGCACTAGCCCGTGCAGGGGAGATGGCCTGAGAAACGGGACACACGGGGCAGCCAGGAGAGCTAGGACAGGAAGAAGGTTCAGCTAATTCGGCCGGCCTTCTTCGCTCCCTGCACAGTCGACAGCGATACCACTTCACATGCAGCTGCCCAGTATCCGGCGCCCTCAGGGCTGCTGTGCAGTTGGGATGATGGGAGGAGTCGCTCGGAGATGAGTGTCACTTGTATCTCATCACGGTATCATCCAACATGCTCACGCATTTTTGTACCAGTTCCGGCGAGAGTAGGCTGGTCAGAGGGAGCAGCAATGAGTGGCTCACTTGCTCACCGCACTCGCAGGGACATTGAGAGACAAGTGTCGTTAACGTCATGACCCTGCGCACGATTGCCAGCTCGATGAAGGAGCTGTCGGCTACAACTAGAGCAGCATATCGGCTTCAAACTGTACAGCAGAGTACTCTGTGTCGCTGTTGAAGAGGTGCGGTCGGCACATGGCAGATCTCCAGCCTCGAAAGTTCCGCGATCTCGAGTATATCTGCTCTGGCATTGCTTGGGTGCAGCAGGTTCAAACCCATGCGCTGGGTTCTCCAGAGCTTACAGTCAGCTACCCAATTCTCCAGTCGCTTATTCCAGACAGTCCATTGGGTCTGTCCAATTGCCCACCCTGTGATCGACGTCCAGGATGACAAGAGCGGCGGTGAGTCCTTGACAAGACTACAATTTACGCGAGGTCGATGACCCTTTTGCGCGCGTTCCCCCTTGCGTGGATCCAACATCCATCACGAGCCGGATAAACCACTCCAAGTGAAGCTCTGGGATACAAGCAAGATAGCGCGTGCTGCGTGGGCGCACATGGGCAAAACAGGAAGAACGACACGCACTAGACCTGGCTCGGATACCAAATAGATTCGCAAGACGAGGTTCCGTTCACAATCAGGAGACAGCGGTCCTCATCCGAGCACCTTCCTCATGGCCGGACAAGCACCAGCACGTTACCTTGAGCTACCTCGCGCATGGGACTCCGCAGGACAGCTGCTTACCAGGTGTACGAATCGAGAGCCAGTGCACACCTCCGTTGACCTCTTTCGGTCGAGGAACTGGACCAGGTACTTGCGCAGTCCCAGGCTCCGTGGCTAGCAGAAATAGCTCAAACCTGGCAAGGCTTGCATAGCTTCATTTGAGGTCTGTGTGTCTTCAAGGCTACCAGTGCCAGCAGCACAGGCGAAGCGCGCCACGTGGATGTGTTCAAGTTGAAGAAAGTCTGATGCGGATCTCCACGAAGCTTTGCATGGTAAACATCTTCACGGCGTGGCATCTCTGGAGAGGAGTCCGCTCGCCAACGAGCAAAGAGGCGTACAACTGCAGCGCCTGCCGATTGCTGTGAAGGAACCAGGTAAGCATCACAAGACCCATCGCGCACGCTACGGCACGGCTAAATGACCTTCTCCGCCGGCTCTCTTTGTATCGGTGTTGGTACGTGCGGATGAGCAAGCAAGTAGACCGAGGTCAACAGAATGACCGGCAGATGCCTGCGAGCCACAACAGCTCATGGAATGGACAGCGAACCGGTCAGCACGGGCGGGATATTGGATTACTCTACGCACGGTGCAGCTTCCATCCTTACGCAGCCCAAGCTACGGAGCATAGCAGGCTCGTCGGCAATTATCGAGGCCATTGCAGCTTCAGAATGTGTCGATTCCGCAACAACGATGCGATGCGCGTGGTGTCGTGAGATGACAGAGCTCTGCCTAATTAGCCATAGCCGGATGAGGCGGGAAACAGGTTTGCTCTCGTAGTGCTTGATTCTCAAGACAGCGTAATTGCTGCGAGAAGACCAGTGCCTCCACGATGAGCCTGCTCATAGATTGCCCGCGTAAACGCAGCATACGTCCTTCCGGGCTATACTTGCTCTCATGTCCAGAAGTTACGTTTCGCAATAGCCATTGCAATCTCACCACTTGATGTCCGACATGTTGAACACTAGAAACACTAAACATAAAACATGAAGTCAACAAAAGCTCCACAGACTCAAAGTCAAAGCCTATCCAGTGTGCAGCGTGCACCCCATACCTTCATCGTTTGAATTAAAATTCTGACAAAACAACCTGACTATCAGCATGCCATCCACGTAAAGACTCAGAAAAGCAACCACGAAGCCAACAACCTTCACAAGGTGAAAATTACTTTGAAAGCAACCAGCACTGTTGTTAAGTTCATTCGAAGCATTTAAAGCAAACTCGAAGTTTTAGAGCAACCAGTTGCGTTCATGAGACTTTCCAACCACATGAACCCTAAGCTCAGATTTTTGAACTGTATTTCAACTGCACGTCTTTCGAATGACCTAAGGTTAGCGGGTAGGGCTGTGAAAGATGATAAGCAGTCATTGAATGATGACTATGTTTCCTCGTTTTGCAGGTACTCACGTGGTATGGAGATGGAGGATTTGGTACTCAAGAAATGAACGTGCAACATGTCTTTCCAATTCATCTGTTTTGCGACGCTGGTTCTTCGTGGCAGCTTTCTATGTTACATAACGTTTCGACAAGTGACATGCACTAGAGCGAGTAGCATGCGAGTGCTGGTCTGCAGCTGCGCTATCGCAGTATTCGCAAGGAAAGCAACGTGGTTGCTATGCAAGACCTCCGCCTTACTTCGTGGCCGGTTCGTGACGTTCTTCGTCGATGGCACCTCGTAATCCATTCCAGGACATACTGCCTCATCGCAGGCGCAGGGCCCAGGGATAGATAGACGACTAGAGGACTTCGTCACGATCTTGCTAAGATACCTGATCAAAGTCCTCCATAATGTCAGGCTGCTCGACGACAGCAGGCTCCTCGAGCGGGCCAATGACTGCCTCCCCGACGATAGCTTCCTCGACGGCAGCCTTGCGCCTCCAAACTCTGGCCCAGCGCTGACCCCAGAGCTGAATAAGCTGTTGTTCGTTGCTGTCTCCATCATAGCGCTCAATCATCTCATCCTGAGCACCGTTGGCCACTGCAGAGACAGCGTCCTCGATGGCGGTGAACAGATCGCGCATAGCTTGTCGCTCATTGGGCAGTGCCTCATCGATCTGCTTCCGGCTCGAATAGTCCAATTTGAGATTGTTACGCTCACCGAGGACTTGTCTCACGCGGTTCGTGACCTTGAACATGGTGATGCTCACCATTTCATAGACCTGGCTGCTAGCCAGTGCCCGTCCGCGATCCATGTTGTCCACAAGCGCCCAGGAGATCACACTCATCGGCGTAATGATGGTGTAATTGAGCAGCTTGTCAACGATGTTGACTGCAGTGCCTGGGTGGTCCGACCAGAAGTCAACCACGGAAGCGATGACCTGTCTCCGCGCCGATTCGGACGATTGCCCGATGTTCAGGAGACGCTCTTTGCAGCGATCAATGGTCGACAGCACGTGTGAGAGCGACTTGGATCCGATACTGAGGATGGAGGTCATGTAAATGTCCGTGGAAGCGACAAGAGGATCCGCCACTCCACGAGCAGCTGCCTGTTCGTGAACAGAATCGAGGACTTTCTGAATTTCATCCTCGGGCGCCTTCTTCTTCAGTAGTGCTAGGACTTCCTGGCCCTCCTTCGCATATGGGGTCTGCGCGTTTGCAAATTTGAAGTCGGGAATATCTTTCTCCTTGCTGGCCGGAATGAGTTTGTGGTAAGGCTCTGGAAGGGTTGCTCGAATACGCTTTGCGAATGATAATCGAATCTCCTTATCCAAGACTCCGTTGATGAATGCCTTTTTCGGCTCAAGGTTAGGTAGATCAACGTCAGGTATCCTGTTGATACATTGTTAGCTTGCGTTGCATTTAGTGCTCGCAAAGGTACTCACCACTCGGTCCACTTCCAACGGAACTCGAAATTGCTGAGATGATGAGCGAACCAATCCATGAATCGATAAGACAACTCCATATCCATCTGGTCGATGCTGCGGAACAAGAAGCGGATCGCTCGCCCCAGACTCGGAGCTATCGCGCCGGGCGAAATCTTGCAAGACTCGGTAATCAGTGAGTGATAGTACACAAGTCGGTGTTCCGGTGTGGGTAATTGGAAAATCTGGGAGAAAATGGCATCGATCGTGACGTCCTCCGGCTTCCACGTCGGTCTGCCTTCTGGCAGGTCGCGTAGCTTGTCAAACGTGGTTGAACGCTTAACGAATGTGTCTTTCGCCCAATAACAATCAATCTCGTTAAGAAACTTCGCCACGGCGTTTCGGTTGAAGTCCAGAATGTTGATCGTGTCGGTAGTCGCATCGCGCAAGAGAGACGCCGCGATATTGTTGGTCGGCGGTACCGACTCGATCTCCTGGTCCGCGAATAAGGAGAAGTAGACCTCGGGCAGCAGGATCTTGGTTCCCGCACTGATCGTTGACGGTACCGTGATTGATGGGAAGGTGTGCTTTGCTGGTTCTTTGGCCTCCTCGACGCCGTTCATTTCACCTTCGCCTTCACCCTCGCCGTCGCCGTTCTCGGTCTTGCCAGCTGCCGGTTTGTAACTTGGATCGTAGACTCGCGGAATGCAAAAGAGCTTCCAGCCATTGTTCGCCTCCTCGTTAAGTTGCGCTTGCAAGAGCGAGACGACACTTTGGCACGCCATAGCCTTCTCTTGACCATCTTGTTGAGGATATGGGTCGACGAGGGCCTCCAAAGCATGCGAAGTGGATGCAATGATTTCGGTCTTCTCGAGCAATTCTCCGACCTTCTGCGCCAAGGATGAGGCGTCCGTGGAGGATGCAATGAGATACGGGATCGTGAGCAAGATGATCTTGCAGAGTTCGATGCCGACTGCATCCTCAGTCGAAGCGGTTTGCAAATCGGCCGCCTTGTCGAAAAGCTCATCCAAGATTGGCACTATTCCATCCTGTTCGAAGAGAGGTCCGAGACAGGCCAGGAAGCGCAGCAGAAGCTTCACTTCCTTCAGTTTTCCAGCATCCATCGCAGCTTGCAGCTCTTGTGCGACATGCTTGATCACGTCTTCTGCCATCTCTGACTTTTCCGCATTCGCATAGAGCACAACAGCCGCGATGAACGGGATCTTGAAAGGCTGCTCCAAGACCAGCTTGAGCGAAGCGACCCGGAATGTGTCCTTGACATAGTCGTCCTCGTAGTTGTCCGCAGCCAGCTTGGCTACGTTGGCAGCCACCTCATGCGGCAGACGCAACAGGTCCTCGCCAATCTCGAGCAGACCCTTCCTAATTCTCGTGCCCGGTGGCGGCTCCTGACGTTGTCGCTGGTTGCGGAAGCCCTGGTCGTAGTCATCATCGTCTACATTTCAATGTCAGCTATGATCCGCGAGCGTGGTCATGGCTCAGGAGAATCTGACCTCTGCGCTTGCGTTTGTTGTAGCCGCGGCCACCTCCTCCGCCACCGTATCCGCGATCGCGGCCTCCTCCATCTCGATAGTCGCGTCGCGTATCCGTATCCGCCATGGCTGCGATCGATGAATTTGCAAAAGTAATGGATTTGTTTCAAGCAGCAGGAGCTACGAGCTGCGAGTTCGCGTTGCCGCGCGAGGTGGACCGCTCCTGCCAATCGGGTGCTCCCGCAAAGTTTCACAGGCTTCACTTTCTTCTGACTGAACCTGAATCGCTAGATATTGAATTCGGTATTCACCCACATCACGAACGTCCACCAGCGTCAACCCCTGTACTTAAGTTCTCGCGCGCTGTGTAGCATCAAGTCAAGCCTGGTCGCATCAAAAGCAGCGGCCCAGACTTTCAGACCCGCCACCATGCCTGCCATCCGCACGGCCAAGAATCGAAAGCCGCCGCCAGACGGCTTCGAAGATATCGAAGATACTCTTCTCGAGTTCCAGAACAAGATGAAGGATGCCGAAAATGCCAGTCATGAGGGCAAAAAGAAGCACGAAATGACTTGGCCGGTCTTCCAAATCACTCATCAGCGTAGGTGCTTACCCTGCCCAACCTAACACAATCCACTCCCAGATTATCCTTCAACGCAAAAAATTGCATTATTATGCTCGCACCGCTACGCGAGCCACAAAAGTGAGTCATTGTCCCATCTTGACCTCGCGCTCTTTGTGGCTCGTCCACTTTGTACCAACTGACTTTTCGCTCTCACAGGCTCGAGATACATCTACGATTTGTACTACGACAAAGAAGCCATCGACAAGAAATTGTACGATTGGCTGCTCAAGAACGGCTACGCAGACGCCAATCTCATTGCCAAGTGGAAGAAGCAGGGCTACGAGAAGCTTTGCTGTCTGAGGTGCATTCAAACCAAGGAGACCAACTTCAACAGCACATGCATCTGTCGCGTGCCAAGGGAGCAGCTGAAAGAGGATCAGGAGATCCAGTGTGTCAGCTGTGGCTGCAGAGGCTGCTCTAGCAGTGATTAGGGTGGTATGAACTGCGGAGTTGTGGCGAGTATGAAGGGTGGGATAGAATGTGGCGTCCGGAGTTCATTTGACAAGGGTAAGAAGCAAAAGCAGAGGCATATTCAGCTATGCAGTGTCGTATAAAAGGACAAAAATGCCGAGCTTCCATGACACTACTTTACACATACTCCAGTAGTGCTGCTGAGACGATGGCATTGGGAGCTGGCAAGCTGCCTGTGCTTCAACACCTTTTCGATCAACCCGGAGCAAGCAGGGCAGCATCGAGCTTCCTCAAGCAGCCACTCCTTCCCTCCCTCGGAAACCCCTCTCTGACTTTTCGAGCCATCCTCAGTCGCCGTAAACTACTATTGGACATCGACAAACTATCGCGTGACGGAATGCTCACTCGGGAGACGTGAAATGTGAAGACACTACGGCACAATCATAAGCACTGCACAGCCTGCTCGAGAATTGTCTCAACCTGACAACCCGAATCAACACCATCACGAAAAACAATCGACGATCTCTGATGACATGCAATCTATACGCATAAGCCCTAGCGAAGCTCTGCCGCGAAACGAATGTCACTAGTACATTACACCGCTTGGACCGGCGTTACAAACCGGCGAAAATGGTCGGCTCTTGAAAAAGGTGCGACAACATTAATGCCTGCACAGCTTGTTTCAACTTCATCACACCGCTTCCCATATACTCGGGTTACTTGGTCCCCTGCTAGACGGTAAGCTAGTTCATGTCACCGTGTTGACGCGCATGAGATCTCGGTCAGGTGATTTGGTGATGTGGGTCTTTGGCAGATATGGTCTCAGCGTCGGTGCGGATGTGAAAGCGAGGTGTTGCTCTTCGTGAATTTCGTGGCTTCTATACATACAGTCCGTCCCGGTTTCAGGACGTTGGTGGCTCTCTGCCTGGAAATCTTCCCATGTACTGTATTGTACACCTTGGCGCCTGCGCTTTGTGATTATGCTTCATATCTGTACACTGTTCATGCCACGGTCTCAATCTCTTGACCCGGTGGCTGACTCTCCATCGCTTCCTTGTATGCCTTTGCCTTCTGGTCCCGCCTCCAAGTGCCGCGAACATATGCCAGTAATGTAAGCGCGCCATTGGGAGTGACGTTCTCAACTCTTCTCGCTTGGCCGACACTTTCCGGCCGGGTCTCACTGAGGATCTTCTTTTCCTCCCAACTTAGCCCATGGATGGCGTGGTAATCGAGATCCGGTGGCAGGAGGAGGCTCTCGTCCCGAGCGAAGGAAGCGGCTTGATTCTCCTGCTGGTGAATATATGGTGCGTAGACACCTTCGATGGTGACTCTGTCTCGTATGCGTGCCGGGAATTGTGAGATTTCTGGGATCATAGAGATTAGGGACTCAGTCGTAATATTCGCATGTCGAAGGAGATCGAACGCAGATCGTTTCGTGGTATCGCTGCGAACCGGGAATCCGTTTTGAAGCCAGCTCTGCGCGCTGAACTTCCTGCTTTCTAGCAGACTTCGCAGCTCTCTCATTTGAGTCCTCTCATCACTGAATGCTGACCAGCGCTTTTCACCAACTGCACCAGCTTCGCGACCTTTCGCTGTGAGTCGCAAGTCTGCATTGTCGGCACGTGCTGACATCCGATACTCGCTTCGGCTTGTAAACATCCTATATGGCTCACTGACACCCTTGGTGATGAGATCGTCCACCATGATGCCAATGTACCCATCGGCCCGAGACATTGTGAAAGGATCACGGCCAACTGCGGCATTCCCAGCATTGATGCCCGCCAATATGCCCTGCGCGGCAGCTTCCTCGTATCCGGTCGTCCCATTGATCTGCCCTGCGAGGAAGAGTCCCGATATGGCCTTGGTCTCGAGCGTGCTCCGTAAACTACGAGGATCAACGTAATCGTACTCGACACCATAGCCCGGCTGAAGCATCTTCACGTTCTCCAGCCCGACCACCTTCTTGAGCATGGCCTCTTGGGCCTCAGCTGGAACGGTCATACTCACGCCATTCGGATAGATAACATCGTTGTCAAATCCTTCCGGTTCCAGCCAGATCAGATGATGGTTCTTCGACGTAAAGCGAATGACTTTACTTTCCAACGAGGGGCAATAGCGCGGACCTTTGACACTCTCGCGGATATGAATGCTCTTGTCCAGATTTTGTCGAATGATCTCGTGAGCTTCTGGGTTTGTGTGAGTGCTCCAGCAATTGAGCTGCTCTTCGACTGCGACACGTTCGTTGAGGTACGAAAACGGCATTGGAGGCTCGTCACCTGGCTGGACCTCGAGCTTCGCAAAGTCGATAGACTTCTTGTCCAATCGAGGTGGTGTTCCAGTCTTCAATCTGCCCAACTGGAATCCTGCTTCCTTCAAGGATTTGGACAATCCAAAAGTCGCCGCTTCTCCCATTCGCCCTGATGGGAATACCTCCAGTCCGATGTGTATCTCGCCGCCCAGAAATGTGCCCGTTGTGATCACGACATTGTTTGTGTTGATGATCTCGCCAGATTCCAATCGAACGCCCGTGATTCTGCCATGTCTGCCCTCTGCCGCTGCCGTCGGCGATCGGTCCACGATGATGTCTGCCACTTTGCCTTCTTTAACCTGCAATCCTGAGTAGTTTGTCATCTCTTCGCGCATGTGCTTCTTGTACAGCGCTCGATCGATCTGCGCGCGCGGACCCCACACTGCTGGGCCTTTCTTCCTATTGAGCACTCTGAACTGCACCCCGGCCTTGTCTGTTATTCGGCCCACAAGACCATCCAGCGCATCGATCTCACGCAGCATCGTCCCTTTTCCGATACCACCGAAGGACGGATTGCAGCTACATACTCCCAAGTTGTCGTATGAGGGCGTGACGAGCGTCGTTCGTGCTCCAATCCGGGCTGCTGCTGCAGAGGCCTCACATCCTGCATGACCGCCACCAATGACCACGACGTCCACAGGTTGTCTGCCTCGATGTCAGTGTATCGACCACCAATGCTTACGTGCTGTTTCCTACTGTGCTGGGAGGTCGGCGACAGTGGCGAGAGCGCGCCTGAACGCTGCAGCCGACCGCACGCGCGACGCATGGCCCCAGAGCATGCGCGCCCGCGCTGAGAAGATCAAAGTCATTGCTCCCGAAGTGTATGTTCATTCATGCACAAGATTTCTCGAGACAAAAGGGTCGGGACTGGCGGACTTGGGTCCGGCTAGCCGAGCCCTTGTCAAGGAGCTTTTTTGAGCGAGCCGACACCTTACAACAGCAGATCACGGAGATCACATGCAAGCCATTCCTTCACTGCCCGTGTCGCCCGCATCATTCATTTGCATAGACTATTCACGGGGACTCACGCGATCTCGTGGTCCCGCAGCAATCGCAGCCAGCGCATGACGAGCGTACTATATCACTAGCTCCAGCGCCAGCGCCACCCAAGGAGGAGTCTTTGTGCGGTGAAACTGCAGCTGCTTCGTTGCAAAGTGTCAAGAACGCTCTTTCTCCCATTTGAGTCATCCTCCCATCGCCAGCTGGTCTGCATCATTCGACTTCCACTGGATCTATGGGGTCGAGGGAGACAATAATGTGCCGGCAGTATGAATAGTCTGCTGCGCCATGCCATCGTCTTCCTGTGGGTCGCCGCGGCGCTCGGCAGAGGCAGAGCGCAGTCCACCGGCTATGAGAGTAATACGGACTCAGTCCCCAAGACCACCCAGGCCCCATACACCGGAAGCGCCATATCGAGCACGCTCGGATTACACTTTACGAACAGCACAGGAACATGTCCCAGCCGGACGGTGAACTATATAACACACACGCTAGCGCGACAATGCCTGAGGACTGATCGCGCCCCGTCCAATGGCACACACCATACCCTCACCACCACAGATCACACTGGCACCTTCGCGACTACGTTGATTTCAGATGAACGGCCGCAGGTGGCCACCGTGACATATACCGTAGCGAATGGTACGACCACGATTTTAGGAGAGCATACATCCTCCGCCCAGCATGAGCCAAGTCCGGCCCATGCATCGAATCCGCCAACTGCCTCTGATGCCAGTGTCGCAGCCAGTACCGCAAGCCCCTCCGTCGAAGAAGAGGAATCGGACTCTGCTCTAGACAATGCCAACTTTCTTTCCTTTGAGGATTGGAAAAAGCAAAACCTTGCCAAGAGTGGCCAGTCTCCTGATGATGTTGGTCGGACGCAGACCACCAACGCTCATCGGCCGCGGCCAGTCAACAATGCTCTCGATACTCTAGGTGATGAGCAGGAGATTGACATTGACTTTGTTGGCTTTGGGGGAGTGTCGCAGTCCGCCGTGCCGGAAAGCCCCACAGCTCAAACAGAAGCCGCGCAAACAACAGTACCAGGTCACCCGACCTCACTCAGGTCCAAGGATGCTGGTAAGACTTGTAAGGAGCGCACAAATTATGCATCTTTCGACTGCGCTGCGACTGTCCTGAAGAACAACAAAGAAGCAAAGTCCGCCACATCCGTCTTGGTTGAAAGCAAAGACAGCTACATGCTCAACAAGTGTGCGGCCGATAACAAATTCTTGATTGTGGAGTTGTGCAACGACATACAAATCGACACAATTGTGCTGGCCAATTATGAGTTCTTCAGCTCTGGCTTCCGCCACTTCAGACTATCTGTCTCAGATCGGTATCCCGTCAAGATGGAAAAATGGCGGGATCTAGGTACTTTCGAGGCCCGCAATACTCGCGAGATACAGGCCTTCTTGATCGAGAATCCTCAAATTTGGGCCAGATATCTACGTATCGAGTTCCTCACACATTATGGCTCCGAGTACTACTGTCCTGTGAGTTTGCTCCGAGTGCACGGCATCACCATGATGGAAGACTACAGACACCAGGAAGAATTAGCAAGGGGCGAAATCGATGATGTTACCTTGGACACCGAAGTTCTGGCAACGCCTGCGATTCATCAGGAGCCTGTGGAGTCTACAGATGAGGCATCGAAGGCGACAGAGCAGGCTATACCGCCTATAGTCCCTGGCGAGCCGGATATTGTCTCGTCTCAAGAGAAAGCCCACGAAGATGGATCATGTTCTTCCTGCACATCAAACGAGGCGACCACGTCCAGTACTGAAGCGATTGCAAGCTCTCTGGCTGAGAAATACGACAACGCCAGCCTCCCGATGGCTGTAGGCGTCTATGAGCCGACAAATGCCAACATGACTTGCGATCAGCGACCCACTTCAGAAGTCGTAACGAGCTCCAATGCGAATCTCACCACGCTTTCACAGACTGGATCGACCTCATCCTTTACTTCGATTTCGTCATCTATCAGTGATGCTGCCAGCACAATCACGCCTACAGCGACGAAGCAGAATGCAGACACTGAAGCAGCGATGAATTTCTCCTCCACGTCGCACGACCCATCGGCACGTGAAGAACCGATGAGCGCCACCGTGCTGCCAGCCAACAGCACTTCCAATTCCACCACAGGTTCCAGTAGCAGCACTTATTCCGCCAATGGCAATCAGACAGCAGCTGCGAGCAATGCGACACGTCCTGTCGCATCCTCGGCAAGCTCGCCACCACCAGCGCAGCCCTCCACCCAGGAGTCTTTCTTCAAACAGGTTCACAAACGCCTGCAGCAGTTGGAAAGCAACAGTACTCTCAGCTTGCAATACATCGAGGAGCAATCTCGCATATTGAGAGAAGCATTTAGCAAGGTTGAGAAACGACAAGTGGCGACCACAAGCAAGTTCCTCTCCCATCTGAACGAGACAGTCATGGCCGAGCTTCATGGCTTTCGCCAGGCATACGATCAACTATGGCAGAGCACGGTGATTGAGCTTGAAGGTCAGCGAGAGACATATCAGCGGGAAATGCTAGCCCTCAGCTCGCGACTGACAATGGTCGCCGATGAGCTCGTATGGCAAAAACGCATGGGTATCGTGCAGTCCACGTTGCTACTCCTGTGTCTGGCCCTTGTCCTTTTCGGAAGATCTAACAACGGCGCTCTGGAAGTTCCATTGATGCAGCAATTGCTGAATAAGTCGACGACGGCACTCTCAGGTTGGGACACACCCCCTCTTTCGCCATCGCCGGAGAGTCGGAGCCCAGTGAGCTTGTTCAGACGCAAACTCTGGCGCTCAAGCACCGCGCCTGCAGATCCACAATATGCAAGCGATGATGGCGGGCCTGCTGGCGCAGAGGGCAGTCGTCCCGTCACACGAGAGGGCCCTCCTCAGCCTGAAATCAGCGTCGAAGCTCCATCGCCGCCTCGTGGCTCGAGAAAGGAAGCACAAACAGATGAGTGGGAGGACGAAGAAGGACAAGTCCAAGAAGGACGACTTTCTTTAGACTCCATCGGGAGTGCAAGGGTGAGCGTTCCCTCTGGACCCTCAGGTAGTCCTGGAAGGAAGAGAAAAAAGGGCAAAAAATTCGCTTCTGGTTTGGAAGGAGTTATGAGGTTTGGAAATGGAATTCGTTCTACTGGTCAGGATAGGCCGAAGAGTCCTTTGGCGAATGGTGATTGGCAGCAGTGATGCTTGCATAGCGATGCATGTGAGCTCTTTTTTGTTGCTTTACTTTTGATATAACTTTTCTGAGCGTTCTAGCGAGCGTTGTAACGATAGGATTGAGAATTGCTTCGAATTCTGGGTTGTGCCTGAGGCGGATGGATTTTTTTGATCACAATACAATACCTATCAATTGGCATTGAGAATGCTATTCGCTTCTACTTCATATCCACAACGGGGCGAGAATTGGAGACGGAGATGGTGGTTTGAAGCTGATATTTAAATAGTCTATAGAGCTTGTGTATCACACCTCTGATTGTTTGCCTATTTTGTGACGGGAAGGTGGTACATTCTCAGCTCTTCTTGTCGTTCTCATCAGGATTCTGGGTCACAATTGCGGTATCGGGACTGCTAAAGTGACGGCAGGAACATCATCATCTATCTATCAAACTGCTGACTACATTGGAAAAGTGCTGGGCGTTCGAGGTAATGCGGCGATCCGTCGACAATTGCGTTCTCCAGACTCGCAGTCTCGTTGCCATCACCAGTCAGCGTGCTGCACCTACTACAGTTCGCATGGAAGGTGTGGTGCCAATGTATCATCGCACACCTCTCGTCACACCGGCCGGAGCTGGAGGCGACTCTGCCGCCAGCTGGCGGAGTTGGGGAAAAGACACATGGCCAGAATGTAGTCAGATCGCGACCTCGCTTCTCGCTTCGAGCCTAGAAGGCATCATTCTTGCGCAAAGGGCCCGTATATTTGGTTCCGACTGCCGGTAGAGACCGGCCCCGGGGGAACCAATGGTAACTGTAAATGTAAGCATAATAGCAAAGAGCTGCGACCTGAAATCTGGTGTTGCTTCTGGCATCATCATGATCGGTTCTAGGGCTCGTCAGTAGGTTGGAGTGTTCCTCGATTTTGTCTCGGCGGCCTGGGGCGAAGTTGGCCCAAGCCTGGACCTGCAGTGGAGTCTGCAGGAGTAGTACTCGTGCCATGTGACTGTGGGGAGTCATTTGTGGTGGAGGGGTGAAGGGCGGGAAAAAGTGGAGCTTAGGCAGAGCGCGGCTCCGCGAAAGCTGAGATTGGATGGGCAGCATTGCTGGTACTAGTGCGGTCACGATGGCGTTGATCCGTGGAGCGGGAGGCATAGCATATTTGGCAATATCACGAGACGGCGTTCCGCAAGTTGTTCTGGGGGTATTTTCGACACAAAACTAGGTCGAATTTCCTTGTCTGTTCCTCTCGTCGTGTCGTTGTATCGCTCTTTTCCCAACGAACGGCATTTGGGCAGCAGGGCATGTATCCTGTCACGTATATCGCGCAAACTCCAGGATTCGGGCCGCTGGGTTGCGTAGTCTTAGTACTGCATGACCTCTCCAGACTCGCAGTAGTGCGGACGAGGTTAGGCACCACGCTGTCTGGAGTATGTGCGACGCGATGTTGAGACGAACTAGCATCGATGTGAATCGTGACTGTTCTCAGTCAGCGAGACGGATTGGCCATGATGCAGCTCACGATGCTGGGCTCGATGCATCAGTACTCCATTCTCCACGCGAATTAGCAAAATCTAGACGACAGTAGCGCGTGTCGGCTTCGTTCCAGGTGTCGCAGTGCACTCGCTTGGCGCTTGTGGCAATGGCATGTGAACTTTGTGAAGTGCTGAGCGGGCGAGATCGTTTGGTGATCCGTGCGGTTGGTTGAGCATGCGGCGTTGAGCTGACCGCGATCGTGGCAGGCAGCGCTGAGCGCTCGATGGCAGCTGTCGGTCTGCACGAGTATGCAGCATTGAATGCGGCTCTCGCAGTTGTTCGCGAACCAGCAGCGGTAGACAAGTGCGAGATGCAGAGTAGAGCAGAGGGCAAGAGCTTCCCACTCGGTCCGTCTGCAGGCCCGAAGAGTGGCAGTCCATGCCGCAAAATGCGGATTTTCTGATTGGTCCGCAGAGTGGAATTGTCGTTGTCAGAGCCGTGATGCAGACATGCAGCACAGAGCGAGAGTAGTGAGGTACCCGAGCGTGCATGCGGCGAGTGAGCAGACAGCTTGCATTGTATTTGCTTTGCCTGGTGCAAGGATCTAGGGGCGCCGATTCGGAACGTCGTCATCTCACGGCATGGTGTGCACGAGGCGCTGCCGTGTGTCAATGGACAGTCCTCGCGACACAGTCAGTCAGTGACAGCAGTATACGTTGCCCGGTCGGAGATGTTCTGATGGAAGTGACAACCGGCACCGCGCCCGACGGCCAATGCGAGCGCGGCTCCTGCTGCATCATAATCATAAGAGCGGCGCGCGCGCTCAACTAACTTAGCAAGAGGAGCAAGCTGTACCTCATGACCTTCCTGCGGGTTTGCGCGGTTCTCAGGAGCATTTCTGATCATCGTGCGTCTGTCTTGTCGCCGGAGCAGAGTCTGCTGGTGTTGCCGCACACGTGGTGCTCGACGTGTCTGCGTTCGCATTCACGTATGTGCTAGCGTTCCCACCGTTTCTGGCGTGAAGCAACAGCAGCAGCAACGGGCTGAAAGGCCTCCTGCTTGCTGGGCTTGGCGTGCCGCCTTCTGGAGGCCCTAATCACACGCAGTGATCTCATCTGAGAGGTCACGAGCGAGCAGGCCCACCCCAATTTCAGCACATACATGTCCGAGCTTTCATGCACGCTGGCTGTCGACTGCTGGCGATCCTATAACCCGTGCACCGCCGTCGCCGTGATTGCATTGTGCTGGTGTCCGTCTTGCTCTCGCCGTGAATAATTCACCACCTGCCACGCCCCTCGTCACCAGCGCCTGCTGCCCTGCACGCCCGCCGCCGAGTCGTGTGCCATTCCCCAACGACGCCATCCAAACCTGGTGTGAGGGGTCACCATCGTCACTGCCTCTTTGAGAACCACGACTGCTGCGAGCACCCACCCGCCCAGCACCACCACCACTGCACGCCGCGCACCCTCGACACACACACACACCTCGCGACAACATCTCCCTCAGCGCCCCGTTGCTCCCGCCGCTGCTGCTGCACTCCGCGCCAGCCAGCCATTCACCACCCACGCAGACTTTTGTCCGCAAAAGCACTGGACCCGCCGCAACAGCCCAGTTGGTGGCACCTGACCAACCTCTGCCGCACCACCTCCACCTTGACCTCCGCGCTGCCTCGCGCCGCCTTTCAACACGACCACACCACCGCCCGAAGCGCACGAAGCATCTCACCAACCGCAATCACGGACCGCATTCGCACCCACCCACCGCGCTCCGCCCACCCGCTGCTCAACCGCAGTCCGCCCTACTCGCGATAGCAACACGCAGCTGCTGAGCGCGTGAGCCCATCTTCGGCTTCCAATGTCGAACAATCGGCCTCAATTCCAAGGCCTCAGAATGGGAGGTGTGTATCCCGCATGACACGATCACTTCCCTCCTGTGCCAGCTCTCACAGAGCCAGGACTCGAGCTCGCCCACAGCATGGCACATTCAGTCCATTCGTGCACTGCACGAAACCTTGCTTGGCAACTGCTGACGCTGTTTCGAGACTCAGGTTCCGAAGTCATTCGCGAAAAGGTGCAGGATGGCCTGACCGGCGAAACCAAGGAGATGCAGTACACACAGTGCAAGATTGTGGGCAATGGCAGCTTCGGCGTCGTTTTTCAGACCAAATTGTCTCCTTCGGGCGAAGATGCGGCCATCAAGCGCGTGCTTCAGGACAAGCGATTCAAGGTAATCCAAGTCTCCACCAATGAACTATCCTTGTGGACATACAGAGCTGACACGCGGACAGAACCGAGAATTGCAAATCATGCGAATCGTCCGCCATCCCAATATTGTCGAACTCAAGGCATTCTACTACTCCAACGGAGACAGGGTTCGAGATACCGACGCCCGCATGAACGTGCAGACTTCTCTGATTGCCGCGCAGAAAGATGAGGTCTATCTCAACCTGGTCCTCGAGTTTGTTCCCGAGACGGTCTACAGAGCTTCACGCCACTTCAACAAGCTGAAGAGCACGATGCCCATCCTCGAGGTCAAGCTGTACATCTACCAGCTTTTCCGCTCTCTTGCCTACATCCACTCGCAGGGTATCTGTCACCGAGACATCAAACCTCAGAATCTACTCCTCGACCCTGCCTCGGGCATTCTCAAGCTCTGCGATTTCGGAAGCGCAAAGATTTTGGTGGAAAATGAACCCAATGTCTCGTACATCTGCTCGCGTTACTATCGTGCGCCGGAACTCATTTTCGGTGCCACAAACTACACCACCAAGATTGGTATGTCGCTGTGCGTGCCCCGCTTTGTGATCATGCGGCTAACAATTCAATTCAGACGTCTGGTCCACGGGCTGCGTCATGGCAGAGCTGATGCTTGGGCAACCTTTGTTCCCAGGAGAGTCTGGTATCGATCAATTAGTGGAAATCATCAAAGTGCTTGGCACGCCCACTCGTGATCAGATTCGGACTATGAATCCGAACTACATGGAGCACAAGTTCCCACAAATCAAGCCGCATCCATTCAGCAAGGTATGCCTGCTTTGCACCACTGCGGGAAGTCCTTTTGCTGACGTGTCGCGTGCACAGGTGTTTAGGAAGGCCGATCCGAATGCAATCGACTTGATCTCGCGTCTGTTGGAGTACACACCCACCCAGCGTCTGTCGGCAATTGACGCCATGGTGCATCCATTCTTCGACGAGCTCAGAGATCCGAACACGCGACTTCCCGACTCGCGCCACGCAGGCGGACCCAGCAAGGATCTGCCAAATCTCTTCGACTTCTCCCATCACGGTATGTTGACTCTGCGGCGACGCACAAGGTTTGGATACTGACCACGATACGCAGAGTTGTCAATCGCACCACATTTGAACGCTCAGCTCGTCCCAGCGCACATGAAGCCGGTACTGGCCGGCAAGGGGCTAGACATCGATAATCTGACACCACTGACCAAGGATCAAATGATGGCGCGTTTGGACTGAGAGGGCTATACCCTTTCTTACCTCTCACTCCGAACGAAAGCTTGAGCTTTTAGTCATGAAGTTACGCAGCGACGCATGGTCATAATCACGGTCACACAGGGACGGCGTTCATCGAGCCTGGAGTTCACGACCCACCCCATGCTGAACTGTTCTGACCTGGATACTCTTTGGGAAAAACGATACACCTCATCAAAACTTCATGGATCTGATATGGACGCGCGCTGGTCCAGCAACGAACCTTAGCGAGAGTGCCTCGATCGATGCTGCTTTCCACTTCTTCACACAAGGTAGATGATGTTTTCTGCGATGGCTGTAAAAGAGGCGAAGATGGAGCATTGAGGGAGGGATACGACTTCCACCAATCACTTACGGCGCATGGGTGGGAAAAGGGGAGAAGGACGCGAGTTCTGCCCTTTTTCTCCTCAACAAAAATTGTTCTCTTTTTGGCCGAAAAGGGCGAAATGTTTTCATGGCCATCACCCATCACGACGAGACTAAAAGGTTTTGCGGGACGAAAGCATAGGGAATGAACCACATTTGGAGGCTTTTGATAAGCTCTCTGAAGTACGGTAGCTAGCGGCGATACCACTGGGGCATTTTTGCAGCCGTGTGTGCGATATGCAGTGACTTGAATTCAGGTCATGGAATAGTCTTCTTTTTACACTTCACTTCTCACTATGATTCGTGGGATGCCAATGATGCGGACGACACAGCGTGCAGCTCGTGAGGTCGAATTAGGGCCCAGAAACAACCGGATAACCACGAAACCGCACTGACCAACAGGGTAGCCACAGAATAGAGTTGGGCTCGGAACATGGCGAGATCTTAGATCTTAGATCTACTGCTCGCCGTGGAGCGAGGGGATGAGTAAGGCGATGAAGAAAAGGCTTGCTTGGATTGGTGCTGTATCCTTGCCTGAGGCTCGGACCTTGATGGAGAAAAACTTGCTGATCAGACTGTCGATGTTTTTTTCACCCATTCCACTTCATCTTCATTTCTTCTTCCACGCACTCTCCTCCTCCAACCACGATCGAAAATCTTTAATAAAGGGATACTCTTCCCTCAAAGTTTTAATCTCGGCTCCGAAACCGTGGGATTTGAACCAATTGAACATTATACCTAATTGTTCATGAAGAAGCCATTTGATTATTTTGGCGAGGAAGGGGTAGGTTTCTGGTAAGGCGGTTCCGGTTCCGGTTACGGATTGGAAGGTTTGTTGGGCTTCGAGGAGAGTTAGTTCTTCGCCTGCGAGGGAGATGGCGCGGTTTTTGTATTTTGGGGAGGTGTGGTGGAGGAAGGCTTGGGCTGCGATGCGGCCTATGTCGCTTGTGGAGATGAGTTGGAGGGTGGTGTTGGGAGAGTTGAGACGCCATATGGAGATGAAGGCTCGGCCGAGGAAGTCTTTGGATATGTTTTCGAAGAAGGCGACGGGGCGGAGGAAGGTGTAGGTTGCGTTGTGGGCGGGGGTTTGAGAGATTATGTCTTGTTCGATTTGGTATTTGCTGGCGAAGTGGGGGATTGGAGTTGGAGTGGTGGAGGAGATTTGGGGACCGCCGCGGTCTGTGGCTGTGAAGACTATGTGTTTGACACCCGAGGAGAGGGCGGCTGCTGTCATGGCTTTGCCTTGGGATTCTTCTTTGGTGGCGTTGGTGGGGATTGTTACGCTGAAGAGGCCCCATGGGTCTTTTACTTGTGAGAAGATGGCGGCTGGGTTGGAGAAGTCGCCTTCGATGAGGTGGACATTTGGGCTTGAGAGGAGGCGCTGAGCTGAAGGCGAGGACTTCTTGCGTGTGATTGCGTAGATCTCGAAGGTGGGTGTTGGTTGTGCGAGGAGAGCTTCGATGAGCGCGCCGCCTTGCTTTCCCGTCGCGCCGGTCACGATGATTTTGCGGAGACTTGACACTGGAGTAGCCATGACTGTTGTTGTGTAAAAGCGGTGTCTATCTGTAGCCCGGTCTCGGTTCTGTTTGATGTATTCTGTGTTTGTGATGGCGTGCAAAGACAGTGGCATTGGGGAGCCGTTCCACAAGTTAATATACTGTCGCACTCCATTCTTACCGCGAAATGCCTATGGTGCACGATACCTACTTCGGTGCCGAGTGTGCCATCGCGAACAGTGATGAATAGTTGCTGTGCGAGAGACACAGCGTCGGTGGGAAGATGAAGAAGAAGGGTTGCAGCATCCTGCCGTCGGGCGGATTGGTGCGACTCGGCTCAAAGTCCAGCCGTCAGCGTTCTGCCGCTTAACAACAGTCTACTAAACACGTCCTCGAGGGCCATTACGATGTTTAAAAAATCTATGCGTTGCGTTGATTCTGGTTTATAATACTTGCCGGTCCCGGGAATCACAAACGCACAGTCTGCACGTTGCGAATGCTCTCTTCGCGAAGTCCTCCCACAGCCGATGCATTGACCAAAGTGGTTCTCTTCGCATTTCGTGGTATACCAGCGAAAACCATATACAGCAACAAGTACACCATATGAATTATGGCCCAGAAACCAGCGTGACCGGAGCACACATCTTGGTAGAGCCGTTCGAACCGGTCGTAGACCAATATGTCCTGGCCGTATCCTCCGTGTGTGTGACCAAATATATGCAGTTTCGGCTTCCCTCGTTCGATCTCCCGGAGGAGAGATATATCGCCCCAGTCCGCAACATCAAGGTGAAATTGCGGGGGAGAATGTGTGACCAGAATATCAACATTCTCGGGTATTCGATTGCTGAAGACGTCTGCACTTCTGTCATACTGGAAGGCCCAATTGCCATGCTTTCGAGTCGAAGGATTTCCATAGATGGACACAGTCCTCTCTCGAACTTTTACGGTAGTCTGAGAGTGTTGCAGATAGATGGTAGATCCCCACTGCAGCGATTGTCGAGCTTCAGACGGAAACCCGAGCTCTGCAGATTTCGCAGCGTCGAGTACAATGTCGTGGTTGCCTGCAATTACAATCTTACAGGAATGTGGTTGAGCGTCTAACCAAGTCAATTGGGCTTGCAGCTCTGCTGCAGTGCCGCCTTGTGTCAGGTCTCCCGCGTGAATAAGTATGTCGCCGCGTGGGATTTTCGGCTGACTGTTGTGAGTGTCCGACACGCAGACCACCGTGATGTCGTTGGGATTCTCATGCATCTGCTTAGAGGCTTGGTCGAGTGCTAAGCGTTGCCGCCATGAGTAGAGCGTTTTGGCAAGTGTAGGGCATGGCGTCTGCTGGAATTGTTGCCACCAAGCTGTCTCCCTTTCGGTGAATGATGGCGTCTAAAGCCATTGCGTTCAGATGATATACGTACGATCTCGGGGTGCATTGGTCATGGTCGAGTGAAGGACAATCCGGCAACAGAATCAGTGCGAATAGTAGGATTGCGTGTTATCTTCAAGTCGGCCAGGCAAGGCAGCAGCGAGCCGAATCCAGGCAACACGACAACATCACAAGTGCACTCCACATGAAGCCTGTTCGTAAAACAAACAGACCTACGATAGTGAAAGGAGACGAAGTGCACTTGACGAAAGGTGAAGAAACAGTCCACGCGTGGAAAGCGCGGCGAGCTCTGACCTCTCGCAGGCTTGCAGCTCCACCTGCCACAACACAACACAAGCTGGACCTCAGCTGAGGAACTGGATACAACAGATCCAACACGCTCTTTAAGCTGAATCAGCTCACACAACCTGCCATCCTCTTCCCTTCTCGGGCTGAAAAGCTGCTCCCTTCCATCTCCAATCTCCTTCTCACAACCAAACCTTTTCACACTCCCATCATGGCCACCCCAATCCCCAGTCCCTACACCATCTTCTTCACGCTCATCGACCCACTCATAGCCCTCTCAGGCATCTACATGATGTTCTTCACTCCCTCCGTCGTAACAGACGCCTTCATCCCCGCCTCCCTCTCCCCTTACAACCCCCTCCAAACATTCTTCCAACACCAACTCGGCGGCGCACTCCTCATGTGCGTGATCCTCCAACTTTTCCTCCTCAGAAGAACTAATGAGAGTTGGACCTGGAAAACTTTTCAAGCTGGACAATTAGTCTACGACTTCGCGTTGCTGTATAGCATTTTCAATGCGCTGCATCAGCAAGGAAGGATGGATCCAAGGGTGTACAGGGCGGAAGATTGGGGGAATATTGGGATTGGAGGGGTTTGTGCGATTGTGAGGGGGTTGTTTTGTTTTGGAATTGGGCTGGAGGCAGAGAGGAAGGGGAGAAAGCGGGAGTGAGAGCAATGGTACGACCACATTTGCTTGGGAGTTACCTTTGGGTCTTTCAGCAGCTCGAACTCGGGTTTTCTGAGCACACAAGTGATTCCAGGGCTCTTTCAAAAGTCACCGAGCCTGAAGCATTTGTCGTCAGAAGCATATCAAGCCTGGGAAAAAAGATGTCTCGGCTCCTCGACAGAATTGCTGAACTCGGAGTTCAAATCAAAATGCCTTTGGCGAATGAGCGACACGATTAGCCATCGCAAGAAATGACGTTGTATCTGTGCGGCAAGACTATGAAGACCACATGCACGATGGAGCAAAATTGCAACTAGCAATGCTGGATTTGGCTACTACACCTACTCGCTCTGTTTAGCTCTATCTGTCGTACATATCCACTGTGCTCATAGCACCTAAATCCCAGCCAGCTCCTTCTGCAACAACTCCGTAATCTTGCCCTTTGGCGGCGCCAACGCAACAACCTCTCGACTCGTAGCCGCAGCGTTCGACGATCCGTTGTAGAGAGTATACGCCTGGTCATGCATATACGACATCAAATACGTGGAAGGATGAGCCTTGAGATACTCATCCAAGAACGTCCAATCCCGATAACTGACATCTTGAATCTTCTCGCCGATATGCTTCTCAACCAATTTCACAAGCTGTTCACCAGTGACATCTTCCGGTCCATAGATGGAAAGTCGCTTATGATTGAACGGAGTGGTGTCATCTTGACTCAGCAAATGTGCGGCCAGAATCCCAACATCATCGGAATCCACTATTGCAATCGGTGCCTTTGGATCTAGATAGGTGCGGAACGTATCTTGTTTGCCCGTCTCTTTGAACTTCTTAACCCACTCTACCATCGGTGCGACAGTCATATTCTGAAAGATAGCCGGTTGTAAAGAGGAGAAATGCATCTCGCTGAATTCCGGGTGACTGAGCATTTGTTCAATCGCCCAGTGGGCTCGCGGATAGTAGACCTTGCAATTCGGAGTCACGTTTGCGGTTGTCGTGCTAATGCGAACGAGATACCTGACGCCGACTTGCACTGCATTGACGAGGAATTGGCTCTCCTCTGCGAACTGCAAAGGCTCGTTGTGAGAGGCGATGAAAATCCTGGTGATGTTGCGATCGCGGAGCCATTTCTCCGTGATCTCGACCCAGTTCTGCTCCTCCAGCTGACACCTGGGAGTTGTGCGAGCTTTTGAGCGACAGCGCCATTCTTAGACCTTGTCAACGCCAGTATCTTGTGGTTCGAGAACGTCTGGCTTTTGGCAAGCAATCCAGGAAGGGTCTCAACTACAGCTCTGCCGGTGTTGCCTGTAGCGCCAACGATGAGAATGGTGGGAGCAATTATTGAAGTTTATGGGACGCTGGGTCGTGGGCGGTCGCTGTCGGTTGCAGAGGAGATTTGTCGGGAACTCGAATGCTGTGAATATGGCATACAAGTCTTCAAGAACGCATTATAAATATGTAGACGTTGCTTTATGCAAGCCTGCTGCTATGTGCACTATGCGGCATAATTCTGTTTGTGAAACCGCAATGGCTTGGGATCACTAAGCTGTCCAAAGATCGGCAGTGGCCGACTGCCGGACTCGTTCCTGCTGTCCGTTTCCGTGGTTCTAGCCGACCTGTTGTCTTCACAAGATGAACTCTGTTGTTCTGGCTGCATGCGAGACACATTTTTGATTTGCTGCTGACATCATTGCTCCAAGGGTTGTGAATGGCTGTCATGGCTGCTCGCTGACAAAACATTGCTTGGCTTGAGGTGTGGTCGCAAGCCTATGTGGCAAAGAGGTGTTGCAATAACCCAATGCACGCACACTGCATATCATTTATAATCAAGACACCGCCAGCGCGCGCTTCATCATACAATTGGTGAAATTCAACATATTTGGTGCGCACGCGATCAGCAGAAGATGTGCCGAGTGGGAGGAAGTCAAAGACTTTCGAGACGGGCTCGAGCCCAATATATCTTTTCGTCGCTCGTATTGTCATGAGGCCGCGAATCGCTGGGAGTGGCTGTAGAGGGGCAATTCCCTATAAGGCTTCGTTGAATCTGGTCGTTCCGTCTGATGCTTGGGCACTGATTCGGCACGATGAACGAAATGTTGATCCGTCGAGTGCGGTCGGAATATGCTAGCTGCGATGACGGACCGGTCGCGTGCTGTAAATGCTCCCGATGCATAGCAGGATAATGTGGAGCTGGTGGCTGCGAACAAGCGTAGAAATGTGTCAAGGGTCAATGGATATCATTGCATTGCCCATTGCATTGCTGCATTAATACTGTCCGGTCTACCGATTTAAACTCCGAACACCCTCGCTCAAAACCCAAACGTGCTGTCATTGTAACCATTCAGGGGTATCATGTGAAGTATGTCGTGGTGTCGTGTCGACATTCTCCGTGTGCGCCGGTCGCTTTGCAATTCCACAGTCGCTCAGAGGTACGGCACGACTCATCGTTTCGTTACACCGTTTCATCATGTTTCCAATCCTCCCTACCACCAACCAGGTGACGAACCCACGATGTCCGCATCGCGCTTCCTCTCGGCCATCTGTCGCTCGATGTCTGCCTGGGTGATGATCTTTGCTGGTGGTGTCGTGACCGGTGTGGAGCAGCCGCTGATGGAACCTTTGGCTGGCGGCGGGCTTTGCGATGAGCGAACAAAGCCCTGGAAGATGTTGCCCAATACGGTGGTGGAAGCAGGTCGCGAAAGCTGTGGTTGCTGTAGAAGAGATTGTGTGCACGGCTTGTCTTGCGAGGCGTTCTTCAAGGCGCCGGCTACCGCTGCAGCCTGTGCCTTGGCCTGCTGTTGTTGGATGTGGGCGAGGCGCCTGGCAGCGTCGGCGGCTTCGCGCTCCTCGTGGTATGCGGCAGGGAGAGAGTCGACGGGGAACATGGTGCCGCAGCGTCGGTGTGCTGTTGCTGGGTGTTGTGTGTGGGAGCAGTCGTTGATCGCAATCGGTATGTTCTTTGTAGTGGCTGACGTAGGACGAGGTGGTGGTCGGCGATTAGAAATGGAGGTGTTCCTGCTCTTGTGGATGGTGTCGCACGCGACTTCCTCCGAGCGTGACGTTTGTGGGCAGTCGTGACTTGGTTTGCCGGCCGTTCGGAAGGGGCAGGTGGAATCCCGTCGAACCGGTGCACGAGAGTAAGGTGAGGTACCAGCCGCCCTGATCGGCCGTCGCGTGCCTGCGAACTGCTGCTTTTTGTCTCGTCGGGCACCAGGCGCGGGACACTGACACAATATTCACAGCGACACAACGACACGGGTAGACGTGCTGGATATGAGCGCTGGCGATGGCGAAGACGGCGGCGGGGTTGCGAGCAGAGGTTGAGGAAGCAGGATTCGCAGTCGAGTTGTAAGCCGCCTCACCGACCGCTCGCTGCTGCACGGAAATTGTCGTGATTCTGGGATGGAGGGACAAGCACTGCGCCGAGCCTGCCGCTGATTCGCTTTGTGCGTGCATTTGCGGGGAAGACCAGCGTCCAGCCTATTCTGTGGACCCGCAAGACCCGGCATTCCAGAACTGCAGATCCGACGATAGAACAAGGCACCAGGAGCATACTTCGATCTCTACAACACCAACTGTTGCTCTTATTCCTCCGAGAATCTACGGATGATTTATATCTTGGCTTCTGGTGGCACATCCGTACCTTCTCTCACGGTGCTCGCAGCAGGTCGCTATCTGCCAGCGGCGGCACAGCTTTCAGCTCCTGCGTGAAAAGCAGGTCTGACGGGCATGAACGCTTCGCACTCCGATGCACGGCAAGCTCTCCCGCATGCAGCTGATGCAGCTTACAACCACAGTTCCCACCGAGACAGGTCCACCGCTTATGTTGAACGATAACCGCAGGGCGACGATGAGCGTTGGGGTTTCATCTGAATGCAACGTTTCACACGCTCAAGATATTTCCCGACGACACGCGCCGAAGAGGCATAGTAGCAGCATGTGGTAATCTGGATGCTCATTCAAAGATGTCTAGGGAATTGTTCGAACTATCCAAGCAATGCGCAATTTCGTGTATGGAACAATTTCGTCAGCTCAGGCCATGAATGCTCGATCTTCATGATACAGCTCAAGTCTTACCCTCCACCACCGCCACCGCCGCCGCCTGAATACACACGTCAGCACAAGAATCATGTCACTGCCGCAATCGACACAACTTACCGCCACAACCACCGCCTCCTCCTCCATCGCCTATTATCCACACCTCAGCTTCAGCAACAGCGAAGCGTTTTTTCAGCTCATCACATCCTTACCTCCAGAGAAATGTCCACCATGATGTCCGCCACTATGCCCTCCTCCTCCTCCGTCTCCACCGAAGAATCCTCCACTAATGTTACACAAACATCAGTGCTTGGCTCCCCTACAAAGGAGAAGAACTTACGATGCAGCGTACCCGCCGCTATGATATCTATGTTTGTTATGTCTTCTTGCATATCTGACAGCTATCGTTAGTCTTTCGAGCAACAGTTCATACGGGTAGGTGGATAGCTACCTAGCATTTTGCCCGCTATACGAAGGCTTCGAAGATGAGCAACCCATGATGTTTCTGTATCTGTTTCCGTATCTCGAATCTCAATGTTATCAAATATGCAAGTTGAACAAAATATCTGCCATCATTCAAGGTGGTCCCGAAACAAAAGATCCTATATAATAGCTGCCTAGGTTTGTCTCTCATTCCTTTAACCCGATCAAAGCCCATCTACGGATTCTACACCTCACGAATGAAATAACAGCAATACTCAAACTACGTAGAAACAGCGCTCCACAGCCCTGCGGCGCGGCATGCACAGAAAGCGGTTAGAAAGCAGACTAGAAGCAAGGCGCAAGGCTTAGACGAGACGAAGCACCAGACGCCGACGAATCCCCATCGTTTTAGCAGGAAAGCACGCGCACAAACCCGAAAACCCGCCAATCGTGTGCTAAATGACCAGTTGTCACGAGATAATAAGTCATCGAGAATCCCACAGGAAGTAGGATTCCTGAGGCCTCCAAATTACGTTTTCATCTGACGTCAAGTTCAAAGGCTGAGTGTGTGGGAAAGGTCATGCTTCGAATCCTTCGAACATGGCGCAGTTGTAAGTAGAGAGGTACAGACAAAGTTTGTGGATGGATGGAACGTGGAGTAACTCCGAATTTCAGCCTGAAATTCCGAGGCCACAGGGCGAAGCAGCAACAACAAGAATCCTGTACTGTAGTCATCGGTCGTAGCGCCCCTCTCTCCCAGAAGAGACAGGTCAATGCATATATTTCCATACTGGCGCACGTTTTGACATGCGCCTGTTAGCTGAGAGTATGCAACTATGTACAAAACGACCGAACTCTCGAGTCCGTATGGCTGGCTTGTCTCTCCACAATCGTCTCAAGCCACACGAAGAACAGCGCCTTCTAGCCAAATTCCCCGGAGAAAGCATCAATCGTTCCGAAACGAGAGCCGAATCGAAGCAATTCGTAAGCCGCCTTCTATGCAAAGAAGCGAGCGCAAGAAACAGAAATGTATAGACACGCGTGTCGGCTCGCGGAAAATAAAAGAAAAAGAAAAGAATCCTCTCATCATGAATGCCTGGAAAGAGCAGCGCTGAAAGAATATGTTGTAACGGGGGTATTCCATGCTCTCCATCAAGTACAGGCCGCTTCGCTAAACGCTCAATATCCACAAGTTTGCGTTCCGTAATCGAAGGAGGTGGAGAAAAAAAAGGCATGAAAAGACCAAGACGGGTCGTAAACACAAAGTATCTTGCACAGTTCGGATGCGTACGTTTTGCGAAGTTGTAAAGGACATCTCACTGACCCGCGAAAGAATGGTCGTAGCGGTGCAGGATCGTCGTCGTCATCGTCGTTGGTTCGTTCGTATCGTGGTTCAAGAAAGCTTCTCGTGAATACTTTTTAGGGCCGGAATGTCCTTTTATCGAGCGGTTCTTTGCCCATGGACCTGGGTTAGAGACCTTGCTCGCCGGCTTTGCACAGTTTTATCCCCTTGCCCCATTCGGAGTTGAGGACCTGATGGGCGGATATTCGACGACTCGCGTTGGGGTCGAGAATGCTGTAAATCACGTTGCGACAACGAGCCTGACAAGAAGTGTGAGTACAACCTTCAAAATATACTGACTTCTGGGTAGAAGTTGCGTCTTTATGCAAAGAGGAATGGCTTACTCTGTGTAATGTCTCAATGGGTCCATAGCCTTCTTCGCTCTTGCGACCTCGAATGTAGTTGTCGTAAAATTCGTCTTCGTCCTTCTTCGCCACACGCCAGAGGTGGCGTCCAGTGCGCATGGCCATGTAGATGACACCGCAAGCCCAAACGTCGACTGCACGAGGGTCGAACTCTTGCTCAATATATTCTTCTGGAGCAATGTAGGGAGCGCTGCCACAAAGGCCTGCCGTCATGTGTGGTTCTGTCTCCCACGCCATTCGGAAGCACTCTCCGTTGCCGAAATCCGTAATTTTTAGGGCTCCGTGTGTAGTCAATAGCAAGTTCTCAGGCTTCAAATCGCGATGTGCCACGCCCATTTCGTGGATATACTCGACGCCTCGCATGAGTTGTGCGAAATAGCAATCGGCCTCGGTGACCTCGAGCTTGCCAGTAGCAAGCACCAAGCTGTACAAATCACCTCCGGCACAGAATTCCATTACCTCGCAGTAGTCACCCTTGGCGTCCTCGAGCAAGTCTAGTGTATGGATGACATTGGGGTGTCGTAATGACGAGGAAATGCAGAATTCCGAGTTGAGGCGTTTGCTGTATTTCTTCGGATCTTCCTGCGGCCGGCGCCGAAATTCCTTGACGGCATAAAGTTGTTCGTGTTTGGAGTCGTTGGGATCGGTCTTGTGTGCTATCCGGACGATACCAAAGGCTCCACGCCCAACAATTTCCTGACATTTGCCGTACTTTTGCACGAGCGAAGCTGTCGCGTTCGGGCCCTTTTCCTTGTCCTTCGCCATCTTGTCCTTTTCGTTCCTGATCTGATCGACCCAGGTCGACATCAGTGACAGTGGCTGCTCCTCATGCTGGTCCCGGCCCCTCCTGCCTGACATGAAATCACGCAACATGTCTGTCAGCTTGTCCTGTCGTTTGGCACCTCGCAGGTAGTGGAAGTGCTCTCCGCTTTCTTCGACCCAGAAGCGTTTCGTAGCCGCATTGGCAACCTCGTCACCTTTCCCCTTCTTAGAGACGGATCCGTTTCGTAGGTTGCCCTCCATCTTCTCGTGCTTGGACGACTGTCGGCTAGGCTTCGGTGGTCGCGGCTTCCCACTCTCTGCCAGTGGGTCTTCTGCAGCAGTCTCGGGGACCTTGTCAGCAGCTTCGGCCTTGACCTGCTCTCTTGAACCGTTCGCATCACGCTGCGAGAACATGCGCGAGAGCCGTGACGTAAAGGTCGGCTTCTTCTGAGGACCAGCCGGTCTCTCTGCCTTGGCCTGTATCGATTGCGCCAGGTTGGATGGAGTGGCTGCGGTGTTGGTAGTAGAGGCGGGCTTGGTGTCGCCGTTCAAGGTGGGCGGGTGCGGGGCGTCGAGCGACGCTGATGGCAGAGGCGCGTCACTGCTTTCATGCTGGCTGAAAGAGGTAAATGACGCCTTCGACACCGTGGGCGCTGGCGACGGCCGCACGCCACTGTTCTCGGCCGGCGGCGTGGTGGCCATGTTCTGCGCTGGTGCAGTCCGCGCCTTCCGCGTGGCAGAGTCGAGTTCCTGCTCTGCCTGGCCCGTCGGCGGCACAAAAATGTTACACGGCGTCAGACGCTTGGCGTGGCGACCAGCGAGGCGTTGTTGGTAGGATCGAGATCGATGTCGCGGGCGTCGCGACGTCGTCTGCGTTGTTGTGCCCGCAAGGCGCAGCGGCCTCCGGTGGACCGCGGTGACGTGAGGTCGGCGGTGACGATGGCCAGTGACGAGGAAGGCAGTCCGGCAGCGCAGTCAGGATAAATAGACAGGGAAGCGTGGGATATGTCACCGAACGAAGCTTTTCAAAGCCACCCGTCTTGGGTGCTTGGGACTCGTCGTCCTCGAGCAGCAGGAAACGGGTTTGTCAGCCGGTGAACGCTTTATCCCGGCCACGACAGCGGAATCAGCAGCAGCGACGACGGGTGGCTGGACGGAGGCAGATGACGAGGACGGTGAGCGCGACGGCTCGTAATAATAATGAGACGCACAGCACGGAGCAGGACGAGCAGACGAGCGCCTGGAAAGGCGGCAAATTGAGCTCGTCTCGTGGGCAAGGAATTCCATAACCAGCACACCCAGACACAGCCTAGCCTCGCGGGCCCAAGCTACACGAAAGAGAAAAATGCGCGCGCGCTCGGGCGAGAGCACCACGCTGGCAAACCCACTGCTGCTGGTAGCTCTGGAGGAGACCCGCTGCCCGCCATGTCCATCCCAATGCACACCTCTCATCATCACATGCACCAGCCAAGACCTCCACATTCACCTTCACCGCAACATCCCACAGGCTCTTCCTGTGCCAGCGGCAGGAATGGGCCATGAGGTCGGGGCACGTGCAATGCGAGCACGGCGTACATAGAGCTGCACTCGCTAGCGAGCTGCTGCGGCTGCATGCGTGTGGTCGTTTGTGGGTATGCCCCTCGTGCAACCAATCGACTCGACCTCGGGTGAAGTTTTGTACGTAGTAGCTGGCGGTTGCCAAAGGTCTACTGCACCCCCGGCGCGGTTGCATAATGAAACAAGCTGTCCTGTCCAAGCAGTTCACAGCTCCATCAGTAGCGGAACCGGTGCTGACTTTCACATCAACGCCCACTCGCGTGTTCTGCCTATATTCTGTACTCCCTGCAAAGCTGAAGATTGATCATGGCCAGTCCGTGGCCTGGCCTGGGCAGCGGTAGCAACCTACGCACAGCGGCAGCAAACACAAAACGTCAGAACTTCCGTTCCCTGTCGAAATCGTCGCTCAAGCTCAGCAACAGGTCCGAAGAGGGGTAACAGAGCCAGTGGTGAAGAAAATCGCGCAGCGCGATTCGTCATGACGCCGACGCTCGATTCAGGTGGCCAAGGCGCGCTTGTGCGACCAGCCGTTTCTTGTTTGCACAACTGCCGAACGATATCAGAGTGATCTGCGTACCCGCGTTTGGGACGTGGAGCTCGGAAGTGCTAAATAATCGCTACATGCACTCATTGCATTGCAGAAAAAACGGACTACAACGCGACTGCGCTATCTCGCGAGGAGGGTCTGTAGCCGTTTAGATACGAATGACGATGTGTCCGCTTTCAATGGTGTGCTGAGCAATGCCTCGATCATTTGTGAGACCTTTGCAGAGCCTCCAAGGAACGCTCGGCGCTGATGATGTCCCTTCGGTGTGGTCAAGATTAGGTTGACGATCACCCTTGCACAGCCAAGGACCATTCATATGGGTCACATCGTGTCCTTGCAGATCAAGCGAGCTTCCGCGATAGCTGATGCTGGGAAGAGTCGAGATTTGCATGTCCATCTACACTCGCTGCTGCACAAATGAAAACAAGCTGGGCTTCTGGCCGCCTCACACAAAGGTCATATCTGCCGACCACGAGGTCACTGCGCCAACGCCTCGCTCACATCAACAGTCTTGGGGTATTATACATGTCGTTCAAATGAGGCACCTGGCCTTCTTCGCCCTCGCATCAAATAGTCGCACAGGGTGAACCAGTGCACGGGCATTCGTACAGAGATTCCGCAACGCCTTAGGCCTGTGTTACACAGACCTTTTACGAGGTCTGTTCGGCAGCATTGGCGTCCTCGGTGTTCTTTGGCCTCTGGAGGAGTTCGAAGTTGCCTGGTCGCTGACATGAGTGGACGTTCCGTGGTCATTATTGGTGGACTTACGTTGCAAAAGGTTCAGTGATGTGCGCTTGCCGGCCTCGGTCTCGTAGGTGTTCATGCGAGCCTCTGCCTCAACGTAGATGTGGCTTCTGAGGAGTTTGTTAGCAAAGTGTTTGAGTTGAGATCATGGACACCTCGAAAATCCGCGATTGTGCGTCCGCTCAATGTTCCGCTCGTGGAACGTCATGTCTTCCTAGCCGAATTGAACGGCCAACAGAACGAGCGAGCTCGACATCGTCCAGCGCATTGTCCTGCTGCTCATGCTCCAAAGCAATGTGTTTCCATCTATTCGCACGAACGGGAAGTTGCGCATTCGCCTATGAACGCTCACAATGGCGGCTTCACTCACCCTTTGGGCAAGCTGAGCAACAGGTCTCTCTGAGGACCATCTTGAAAGCTCGCAACCTTGAACCAGCTAACACCTCGCTGGCCATTCTCATCTCTTGGACCCTCGCTAACGCCAATTGCGTACTTCACGATTTCGCGACCAGTCGAAGTAGGAACGAGTTCTGGAACATCGGCCAAACGGCCAATGAGCTGCATCTTCGCAAGAGGTCGGGCGGATGTCGTCGAGAATGCGCGCGCAGCGCGAGAGATCTGGAATCGCAAGGACTGCATTTTGATCCGTCTTGGTATTCGGTAATGGGATGAGATTGTTGTGTGGTGTTTGTCGATGAGGGGTTTGCAGATGCGCAGAGTAGGTCGGATCGCGGTGGCCTTGACGGGACGAAACACAGGGGACAACGCGTTTCGCGACAGAAACTCTATTCGTGGGCACGTGCACGCTAGTCGAGACCCTTTCCAACTTGCTTTTGGACTTCTGCCTTCCAAGCTTCACTCGCAGCCTGTAGACTGCACTGCTGCGAATTTCCATGCACGACTGGTATTGGACATAGCTGCAGATCATACATTGCATTGCAAGATGCGACACTTACGTACACATTACCCATGAGTCTGGAAGCTGAGAAGCTGGGAAACCACTTTTCGACCAAGGACCTCTTCAAGCAGGCATCATGATTCTCGGCGCAAGATATTTCGTCCGATGAGTACCTTGGCCATCACATCGGCACCACATGGACGTGGGAGTGCTGTCAACAAGACTTTGAACAGATCGCTATGGACTCAAGGAATCTAAGATTTCGCTCACTCAAGTTTGCTCAATACCAAATAATCGCGTCAAGGATATCCATCTACACGGCGCAAAGACCCCTTAGGTGTGCCACTCCAGACATATCCGCAATTGCCATTGCCAACGACAGCGCCATCGCTTATGTCTCCGCCTTCAACCACCGGAGAAGAAAGAATGAAGTTGGGCTGACTCTGCGAGCGGCAGCTAGCTCCAGGATGAGAAAGCAGGAAGCAGTTTCGAAAGGCCTTTCTGAAGACGAATGTCTCGCACGTGCTGAGACGTTGGCAAGCATTGCAGCACTCGAGGGCCGAAGAAGCACCATCGGCGACAGTCTCGAAGTTAGATGCGACATTCGGGCCATTGTTCGCAACATTGACAACATAGAATGGCTCGTTTCCGCTGCGGAAAACAGCACCAAACTCGTTGTCGGGGTTGCAGGCATTGAAGACGGTAGGGCCAGGAAGACTCTCCGTGGTCGTGGTCACTGCGCGCCTAAAATCGGTTTCGATGAGAGTGGTAGTAGTCTGCACCTTGCTGGTTGAAGTCTCGGTGATTATCTCGGTGGCGACCTCCGGGATGATGGTTGTTTTGACAGTGACAGTCGTCGTCCTGATAAGAGTGCGGGACCAGTATGCTTTTGTGGATGTCTGGGCGGCAAGAGTCGTGTAGGAAGTGAAGGTGTTGGTGTTCTTTGCGTAGCTCGTGCCTAACAGGAACAAGAACGGTTAGTCGACATCGATCGTGGCCAATGAGGAAGTCGAGAAAGCGGCTCTGGACATGCATCTCGAAGGATGAACTTACAAACAACCCTATTTGGTCTCGTCTGGGCCAAAACACCTTGCTTTCCGCTCAGCAAAGCTCTCTTCACTGGACTGTGAGGATTCTCCATCGCTCGGCGGGCGACCGATCCTCTGTTCAGAGTATCACGAATGTTCAAGAACCCTGCGGATGTAGGAGTAATAGTGGTGGACGTCGTGGCTGTGGTGATGGTATCGGTCGTCGTGGTTGTCATCGTCGTCGTGGCGCGGAAAGTCTGGACGTCGAAAAATGTCGAAGTGACATAGAAGGTGTCTGTATCTGTGGTGTCCGTGACGGTCTCCGTCTTTGTTGCAGTCCGCATCGAAGTCGAGGTCAGGCCGAGATATGTGGTCACTGTCTTCTGGACGACTAGTGTTTGCGTAGGTCGAGATGCAGAAGTTGATACTATAGTTGACGTTGGCACAGGATTCACCGCTTTGGTGCCCAGCGTCGTCCGGCAGGTCATGGACTGAGCGGTAGCAGAAGCCAGGAGCAGCGGCAGCAGTGCTGCAATCTGAACGATAGACATCATGCTGAGGTACGAGACAGCGATGCAGTCGAAGAAGCAAAGTTGATGGAGCTGGTATGCCGAGAGGATGAACAGCAACGATTGAACCCAAGCGGACTCTGGTTTAATACAGTACAGTCGTCGAAGTCGAGCAGTAGCACATACGATCTAGCCTTCTGCACAGCACGTGGCATATGCCTCCTACCGAACACGCGATACTCCTTCCACGAACATGGCCTGAGCTCATTTGCGAAGAGCACTAGTAGAACAGAATCGAGACTGTGTGTGACGGACAGTCCCGAGACATCGCCAGAGCCGCTTTTGGAGATCCAGTACTGGCTGGGAGCCGACAGTAACTCTGTTTGAACGACCTTGAACCATCTGGGCGAGAGGGCTGTAAAGTTGCATCGCTACAAGCTCTAGATGCAGAGCCAAGCCATGCGCCAAGACGACAGTCACTGCTCGAAGCAGCTGGCGTGAAGTGTTTGGGTCACGCAACGCGCTTGTCAAAGTTACCATTCGAAACAGACGCCCGGAGCACAACGAACTACGGAGGCGCTCGAGCTGTCTTGCTGCTGCTGGCGACCTCTGCCAGCTCTCTCGTCTGGAGTTCTGATGATTGAGATGAGACCTACATGAGAGCTCGCTTGATTCCCGTTTAGGCAGGACACAGCTATTCCCAGATGGGCTCGAGGCGTGTGATGCAGTAGTGCTGCGCCGGCTCCGAGAGACATGCCACGGAGGGTTTCCTATGGTTCTGGCAACGCCTTGCCCACAATTGGTTACTCCAAGCCACGCATACTGGACGTTTGGACGGTCGCGAACTGTGTCATTATCAGCTGAGGAAAAGCAGTTCCATTCACGCTGCGTATTATGGCATAGTAGAGCTTTCAATAGTCACGCAAGCGCATGTGGCTTGCTCTCAAGCGATACTGCACGACCAATTGTGTGCAGCAAGTTTGATGTTGGTCTGGACCATGAGGTAAGACCGGCCAGAGGCACAGACACCATTCGTCGTCTTGCAGGTATTTCAATACTGACCCCGAGGCGTCGACCATGCATCAAGCTGCAAGCGACCCAAGCTGCACGTGGCCATAGCAGTCGGCGGCATGTGTGGCGTATTTTCCGACCAGGCTTCATGGAGGCGTTCACGAATGGGATTGCACGGCCTGCATTGAAGCAGCGTGTGCCCATAGTAGTGACGATGGGTTTTCAAACACCACAAAAGTCTACATGAACGCATAATGACTCCCAGCACCCTTGCTCCGCTGGACGCTGGAGATCTCAATGTTGTCGATCGTTACATGAACCGAAGGACCCTTGCCGAGAGCTCACAAAAGTGATGGGTCTCGATACTGGATCGAGTACTTCTGAAGACTCGTGGCGACCTAGCCAAGGCACTATCTACCACGTGCTGGATGCGGTATGTGTTCGAGAAGAGACAGTTGCCAAGAGAGTGTGGCTCCGTAGCGCCATTTCCAGTTCGAGGTCGTCTCAGCCACGCGACTCACAGGTGTTCCAGTCCTGTACGCCGTCCGGCATTCGCGGTCGCTTCCAGAACACTTTGTACGCTAACATGCAGCTATCCGTTGACCATCTTCAATGGAACATGCTTGCCAGTAGGTCTCTGGACGCCTCTAGGCGTCACATGGCCCGCTGCTTGTCCCACAGAACGGTAGATGGCTTCAGATCTGGGCAAAGTTACTGCTGTTCAATGGGCTGGCCGAAGAAATGGCCGGAGGCGGGCTCGAACGCACGATGGCTTAGAAGCTGTTCTCCAGGAACGGAAGCCATACTTTGCCGCATGATCGCTATATCCATGATACCTCCTTCCTGGCTGAGGGGATTGACTGGCTCACTGACAGGTGTGTAATACTCACCACCTATCGTTTGGATCCCTTGTGGAACATCTTTTTGCATCTACGGTACCTCTTCATTCACGATGTTGTTGCCAAGATGCATCATTACACGCGCGCTCGTTGCACTGCTCACCTGTCATCAAGTTGCTGCTGTCCCAGAATTCTACAGCAATGTACGACACAATGTTCCTCGTCAGGAGCAGGCTGCAACAGGCAGCGCACCGCGGGCGCTTCTCGAACCCATTATACCTCCGATGATTGATGAAGATGCTCTCTTGACCTTAGCTACAGCGAAGAACGTTACCCTGGCCTGGGCTGGATCCAGCAACACAAATACCTCAAAAGGAGTTTTTCGACGCGACGGCTCGGCGGTTCTCACGCAGGCGACTTTCGAGTTCCGCCATCCAACGGTCGCGCTTGATCATTCGACATACATTTCGCAAATATCTTGCTCGAACGGCAAACTTACTGCAAAGTTGACGGACAAGGCTTACGCGTACGTAAAGAAGCGGTGGCCAACCAATAGCCCGATCATCTTTGTCACAGCTGTTCAAGGCTGTGGCAAGGATGAAGAGAACGACTACTTCCTCGCGAGATCTGTCACCTTTTCGGACACCAGCAAGACTTTCACCGCCTCAGGTGCCGAATCCACTTACAAGCAAATTGGCCTTCGGTTCGATCTGTCATGGGGCGATGTGGGTATTCTACCTATCAAACGTGCCCACGACAAAAGACATGTACGTGTTATACGAACTGGCCCGGCAACTGATATGTGACATTGTGCTGACCAGTCGACCTTTTGTGGCATAGATCTTTGCGCCTCATCCAGCTTTCCGACGTAGAGGTCTTATCGATGTGGAAGAAACCCTGGACTTCACATTCGGATTCGGTGTGTACGCAAGCGACATCCTCGGTGTCGATTCAGATGCCCCTTGGCCAAACGCAGTGCGACTTCTGAAAGTCGGCAAAGACGAGCCAGGCGTGAAGAATGACACCAAGAAGGCGTGGGAGAAAGGCGAATTGTCGAAAGACGTAAAGAAGTTCGAGGGACCCAAACCTGGCAAAGTGTCCGGCGGCCTAGAGTACGGCGTCAAGTTGTACTGCGTTCAGTGCGGCTTTGGTGGTCAAGCAACCATCTACGGAACTATGGGCGGAGAACTGCCTACTTTCTCACTTACAAAGCTCAAAGTCGGGTTCAAATTGCAGATGAAGGCAGGTGCCAATGCTGGCTTCGAGGCCTACGCGCTCTACAAGAAGGAGTACTTGAAGCAACTAGCCAGGATCAATCTTGCAGGATGGAAGATTCCGCTACTCGCTGACATTGGTCCATTCATCCAGCTCAGTCTCCTCCTCGGAATGGAGGTCAAGGCTAGCGGAAACTTGCTTATTGGCTCGAGCGTGGTCTGGGACCAAATTGAGATCGAACTAGATTTACTGGACTCGTCCAAAAGTTTCAGTCGTGGCTGGTCACCAAGATACGAGCCGACTTTCTCAGTGTCTGGCGAGCTCAACGCTCAGCTGTACGTTGGCTTACCTGTCAAGATAGGACTGGGCGTCAACATCCTCGAGGGTACCTGGGAGGCTGACGCCTCGTTCGTGGAGACACCGAAGATCGTCGCCGAGGGCAAGTTCGAGGCGACTGCCGCGCTCGGCGCGAATCCGAACAAATTTGGCACAGACGTGAACGAAGGCTGCTATGGCATCGTAGCGTCGCTCTTTTTCTCGAACACCCTACAATTTGTGCTTCAAGGCAAATACGTCGGCTCACGAGCCTACGATCTCATGGACCCCGTCAAGATCGACCTCATTGAGCCGAAGTGTCTCTCTTTCGAGAGAACAGGCGGCGGTGACGGACTGCCAGATTATAAACCCCAAGGCACAGGACCGGGAGCTGGCTTGGGAGGCAACGGACTCAACAGTGGAGGCATCGGACTCTCCGGAGGAAACACCAATAACAACAAACCTCCTTCGACAACCACGACGACTACGCGTACAGGCAGCGCCACCGGAACTCCCACTCCGCCCAAGCCAGCCTGCACACCAGGCTTGGTCAAAGACAACCCATCGAAGCCCAAGAACACAATCTGTGGTAGATTTGCAAAATCTTCCCAGGTCCTCACCAATCCGCAACCAAAGCTATTCAAGGAATTCGACATTGGCAGCGATACTCTATGCCGCAACGAGTGTCTGGTGAACGCCGGCTGTCAGAGTTATAGCTACACCAACAAGGGCAAATGTACGCTGTACAACCGCAAAGTGTTCGATATCGCCATGGCGACGAAGCCCAATTCACCAGATTTTACGCTATGGGACAAAGATTGCTATATTGTCACTACGTGCTAGTATCTGGAATCATGTTGTCTTCTTCATAGCGTTACGAATCTTCCTTACTCTATCGAGAAACCAGTGAATGACATTCTCGTTTCCATCCAAGTTGCTCAATTGCCAATTTTCTCCGCTCCTCTTACCAGGTGAAGACAATTGCTCACCATCATACCCTCAGCGAGGAGCGCATGGCAGTACGGGAGGATGGAATGTGGTTCGAACTCATCATATGCCAACTATTTTATGTCTATGTGTCTTCGCATCATCTTATACACAGTACTGCACTGCAGCCCTCTGGTGACATCGTTACCGAGCTACACGAGTCTAATTTGGAAGCTCAATTTTTGGGCTTCTCAAACAGATAGTGGCACACACCCCACTCCTCGCCTCCGTTCCACGCGAAAAGCTCAGCGCAAGCCAGGTAGAACACTTGCCACCTATAAAACCACTTCGCAGTATCCTGCTTACCATAAGTCTCTTCCAGATGCGGCCATATTTGCTTCTTGTTCGCATTCATAGTCTTGAGCCAATCCTCGCAAGTCTTCGCATAGTGTTTACCACTGACCCACCACTGCCTCTCTAGCCTGAGATCGCGTTGGAAGAAGTGCAACAGATCGGCAGAAGGCATTGTGCCACCTGTGAAAAAGTGGTCTGTCATCCAGCCTGATTCGAAGTCGTAAGGCGAGTCCTTGTTTGCGAAGATGTGGACGAAGAGTTTGCCGGCTGGTTTGAGTAGAGTTGAGACTTTGGCGAGGAGAAGTTCGTAGTTTTTCATGTGTTCGAATAGTTCGATTGAGAGGACGCGATCAAATTGGCCCTCGAGGGAAGTGCCTGAGAAGTCGTATGTGGCGATGTCACCGGTCACGATTTCGAGGTTGGAGAGCTTCTTTTGCTTCGCTTGAGAGTCGATATGCTCTTTTTGTGTTCGGGAGTTGGAGAAACCTGTTACTTTTGAGTTGGGGAAGATTTCGGCCAGATAGAGAGATAGAGAGCCCCATCCACAACTACACATGTCCTGTTAGACATGCCACATATAAGGCCTTGGCGTGCTCACCCGAGATCAAAAATCCGCATGCCATCTTTAAGCTGCGCCTTCTCCACATAGCTCTCAAGCATGGCAATCTCAGCTTGCACCAGAGACTCCGTACCCTTGGGATAGAGGCAAGAACTGTACTTCATTCGAGGTCCGAGCATGCCGGTCAACACGCCAGTTCCGACTTCATAATGCTGCTGGTTTGCCGTAGCGGTCTCAATCGCGATTGGCCGACTCCGTAATAGTTCGACATATTTCATCTTGGTCTCATAGCTCTCTGCTAGACTTGTGGTCCTGATGAGGTTGATGCGCTGTTGAAGCTGGCCGCGTATCCCTCTTCGGAGCAGGAACTCGGGGAGATAGCCGCCATCGACGACGGCCTCGACCAGGGAATCTTCAACATGTCAGTAGAAGATCGTGATCAGGTGAAGCATGCTACGTACCGTAGTTCATATTGGAGATGCTTTTGCACGATTGAGAAGAGGGTGAGGTTGGCCAGCTCAACATTCACCGGTTGTTCACGGTGTCCGAGAGCAAATGCCAAGACATTGCATCATGACTTTCTTCAAGTGAAACCTGTCTAGAAAACGCATCGACGAAAAGATTATCAAAATATACGCTTTGACAGAAGCATTTCGAAATTTCTCGTTGCAATACTATCTGGATAAGCCAGTATGAGCCACACAAGTCGAAATACCGGGATGAGTTCTTTCTTCAAGCATTTCGTCCAAACGGAAACCAGTTCCCTGCCAGGCCAGAACTATTCACGACTGCACCTTATATATCACCACGGAAGTGTTTACGCACAGCAGTCTCAACAACTTGAATCGAATCGATACTTGTCATGCGCAGACGCAATGCATCAAATATTGCCAATTGACGATGCACATACCTCAACGCTTTTCTTGGCATTATCTATGCTCCACAACTGACCAGATGACTTTTCCAGAGAAGCTTCCAATCGACTTCGCGACTATGCGAGACTCTCAGGGTGATAGCGAACAAACATCACATAGCTGCATTTCCGTACCAATTCATTGCTGAGAAGCTGACTTAGAACTGCCTGTCCTCTAAGTACCATGTCCGCTGCAAGGACATTCATGTACTGGGCATTTTGGAAGACCCTACGTAAAATTCAGCCCGAAGAACATCTAGAATTAGGGAATCCTGAAGAGTGACTTCGCAAACATACAGTTGTTGGGCATCTTTCGACGTCGGCCGGTTCGAGTGGCTGGCTAGTGATCTCCTTGTTCTCCTCCTCAGGCACAGGAGTCGCCAATACGATGACAGCCTGAGAAGAGCATATTGTCAGTGAAACAAATCCAATTGTACATCCCATCACTGGTTACGCACCATAGCCATGAGAAATATTTTGACAAAGACCTTCATATTTGAGTGGAGTGCGAATCGCCTTGATAAATTTGCGAGCGAAGGAGTATGTCTTCCTTCAAGCAGAGCTTCGATGTTTCAGAGTTTTGGCCCAGTTGCAAGGCACCACTGCTTCACTCACTCCCTATATATGCACAGGCTGAGCGGGGAAGGTGGGAGTGAGCGAAGCATTCCTTGCTCGATTCCAGCCCGCGATCGAACTGCTCTGCGTACCCAGCTTGGAGTTCGTATCACCGCGCACGGAAGGAGGCGCATCCGAAATTCGTCTTACCCCCGTTTGTGATTTCTTCACATCCTCTTCTGGCGCCTGACAGCCTTGGACTGGCGGGTCATTCGATGTCGTACACTTCGTCCGTACGGAAGGGAAACATGCTCACACAGTGACTGGCGGATCATTTCGCAAGAGGCCTGACTCACGGTCTTCATCATTGTGATGATACGTCAACAGGAGCCCTGGGGGGCAGGCAATACACTTTAAGCTTAAATTAGACGTATCGCAAGCCTGTCGTCTTCCATCATCTTCTTGTCACTCCTGAATAGTGCCATAAATCGGTGGTCTTGTGTCATGTACTGAGACTGAATGGTTGACGGTTTCCATCAGACCTGTCTTTCTTGTTAAATGATCTCGCGAGGGGCCCCAGGGAAATCTGCCTCTCTTGCTGTTGTCTCCGGTTCCAAGCTGGTCCCTTGTTCACGGGCAAGGTTGATGGCCTTATCGAGCATCTGGCGCAGCTCGAAAGCCTTGCGCGATACTTGTTCGTGATCCATGACGGCAAAGCATGTCATGCAGCCGATTTGAAATACTCACGCGGTGTGGAGGGATGAGTGCATTATGGCAGTCCTTTGAAAAAGAGACGGCCAATTTGTAGACTGGGATGTCGACATGTGGATCAGCAGCCGGCAAGTTGGCGAGAGTCTTCAGCTTCAAGGACGCGACGTGTTCTGCTCCATATATGTATGCCATCCTGTCTCTGAGCACTTTTGCGGTAGTTGACCATGGTCGCGGGAGATGAAGATGGAAAGAACAGACACGGGACTTTCCCGCCCTTGTCGACTTCCGAGCCAAGACAAGTCAAGCTTGCAGTGGGGCTTCATGTGATTGGTCTGGGGTTGCTTCGCTTCCACCGCCTCTTGTCTGCTCTTCTTTTGTTGTTCCCTAATCACGGTCAAAACAACCGGTTTATGTAACCGCACACCTTGCTTTCCGCCCTCGCTAAGACGCTCTAAGCCTTGCAAGCACTCGTGCATCCTTCCAAGACTAGCGATGCGTTTCTATGCGGCTCTGTTCCAAGAAACAAAGAAAGAAAGAACTTCACACGCTCAAGAAATAGGCATGTTTGGACTACAGATGTGGTTCAGCACGCTTTATGGAACAGGACTGTGGTCTCGCTGAGATCGGAATCTAGATACGTGCCACGTGGGTGCATGAAGGTTGGCGGCCAATCCAACCAGACTGCCTGCCACGAACCTGAACCATTCTTGGCGATCCGTCCAACAAATGCTCGGAAGAAAGCGATGGAAGGAACGCTTCTACGTATGAGGCAGCGACACAAGAGTTCTGAAGCATATCCGCCGTTTTAGATTCGTTCTGCGCTGTACGAGCAATGCTAGTAATGACCAGTAAATATGCAATTCGCAGATTGTTGAAGCGAGTCAAGCGCCCGGCTTGGTACGATCATCCTCAGCCACAGCCGTCTTGTACTCTGTCGTCATGTACTGGCGAACACTACAGCAAACCTGGTTTTTCAGTAGCCGATTCTGAGAGCAGCGCATTCTGTGACGATACAGCTTGGAAAGAACTGATACTGTATTTACTCCCAAGCAGGCATCCCTCCGCGGAGACGATCCCAGCACTCGACCAAACTTCGTGGTACAAGGATCATCCAAGCTTTACGAGGTGAACCAGGCCAAGCTCTGAGAGCTTAAAAGCACAGCATGGTCAATGCAGACTTTCTCGAACTTGGGGAAGAGGCGATCAACGCTTTGGTGGAGACCGAAACGGGCGAGCAGGTCATTGGGAAAGTCTCCAATACAAAATGGTCTGATGGCAGCAGCATTAGCAGTAGTGACGACGAGTCGCAACGTCGTTCACGGAAGGAATCTCGCCGGGACAGCGTGCAGGATGGACGTCGACCCAGAGCTAAGGAAGATGACAGAGAAGAAAAGTGGTCCATCAAATCATTCTTCCGGAGCAGCAGGCATCAGCAGAAACCATTGGAAAAGAAGACAGACGACAAACCCCGAAAATCGAAGTCCAGCTCAAAGACGAAAACCTCGACTGCGAAGGACAAAAATGAAGCACAGGATGAGCAGGAAAGGCTAGAACAACGACGTGAACGATTTCGAGCTGCAAAGACAAGATACATTCCGCCTGAGACAGTTCGGAAAGAGGAGCGATTGCACTTCAAGCAAGATCGACTGAACGCCGAAGTGGAGATGGCTGTCGCTGCGGCCAAGAGGCGGTCAGAGGACGTTGGGAGAGACAGATAGGAATACCCCTCTCACACGAAAGATCTCACTATCTTCCAGCTTCCAATCTGGATATTTTCGGCCTCGAAAACGCTTAGTCAGCGACACACATTAAGGTGTCTCCACATGGACACCGGCACGTTCGACTACCACCTATCTCCCGAGACTTCGTGACTACAAGAGCCGAACGCATGCTCACTCTGGATAATAACGAAGCCAAGACCAAATGACGGAAATGCCGTTCACCCTCCAACCCCTCAAAGTGTCCGACGTGGAACAATGCGTAACAATCTACTTCTCCGCCTTCCAAAACCCGCATTCTCTTGCCTGCTGGCCTCGCACACCCGGGATCCGTGCCTGGTGGGAAAAAATGATTCGATTCGAGCTCCACGAACCTGGAGCGCACTGGCTCAAAGCTGTGTCAAATGAGACAGGTGCCATAGCTGGATTCGTCAAATGGCAAGAACCCAAACCCGGTGTAGAGCCAGACACGAACTTACCAGAATGGCCGGAGGAAGCGGATCAGGAATTGTGCAATGAGACATTTGGTGCATGGGCGAGGGCGCACGGGGATTTGATGGGGAATGAAGGGCATTGGTGTGAGTTGCTCTTCTTTTGTTTATTGCTTTCGACGCGTGGTGGCAAAGAAAGGCAAGCTGACGCGTAGGGATATAAATTGCAGATCTCGAACTCATAGCCACGGAACCTTCTTATCAAGGCAACGGCGCAGGATCGCTGATGATGCAGTATGGCTTAGGAAAGGCCGATGAACAAGGCGTACGAGCTTTCCTTGAAGTATCACCAGATGCAGTCCAGCTGTATGAGAAAGTCGGATTCCGCGAAGCTCGACATCTCGACACTTTCATCAAGAATTCTAGAGTCGAAGGAACGATGTATCGGAATCTCTTCATGATTAGAGATGCGATTAAGAAGAGGAAAACACAATGAAATAAAGAATTTGCCTTTTGCATTTTGCGGCAACAAGGCACTACTCTGGGCGCACTCGATATTTGAGATAAGTCGTCTCCGTAGGCTTATACGAACCGTGCCGGTTGCGATCAACATCCCAGGTCCGCGCCTTAGGCTTCTTGTGCTCGTCCAGTAATTGTATGTTATCGAAATATGCCAAGAAGAAAGCTACGATGAGGTTGATCTCGAGTTTTGCGAATCGCATACCTAAGCAAGGATGGCGAGCGACACCTGGTAGAGAGTGGTTAGCAAGTGAAACAAAACGACGCTCGCAAAGTAAACACATACCCCATCCCATCCAAGCATGCGTCTCCTTCTTGTCCTCTGCTCTCTCTGGAGAATATCTCGCAGGGTCCCACTCTCGAGGATTAGGGTACAAATCTGGGTTTAAATGCATATTATCAACGGCCATGGCTACGTAGTAGCCTGCTGGAATTACCTCGCCAGTCTGCTTGTTGATCACAACATCCGTATCCGAGGAATTTTTCCGGAAAGCGGTCCCGCACATTTGCAGCCGGATTGTTTCTTTTAGGCAATAGTCCATTGCGTGGAATTCGCCCTCCCATGCTTCGATCGGAATGTGCATAAGACGCTCTTTCAGCGGCAAGTCCTTGTTCGGAGCATACTTGTCCGCAATCGCTTCGACTTCTTCGCCCACACGCTTCATCCATTCGGCGTTGTTGGCGAGATAGCACAAGACTGCAGCTGAATTGATGCCGCTGTTGACCTGTCCTGCAAACAGTGCTCCAACGACAAAGGTGATGATATCGGTAAAATTGTCCCCGTGGTCCAGACAGAATTGCAGAGCGTCATCATCCTGTCGTCCTGAAGCTTTGCGGTCATCGATTATCTTCTGAAACATCATATACAGCTTCGTACCAGCCATTAGACGCTTCAACTTCGAAGGTGTTGGAATCCAAGGGTACATGATCTGAGTAGGCGTATTGGCCGCATCGATCTGTTCGAACAACTTCAAGACTTGTTCCAGCTTCACTGGGTCATCCGCGATCTCAGTGCACGCCACGGTTCTCATTGTGAACTGGAAGACCATGCGATAAATCGATTCGAAAGGGTTCGTGACCTTTTCAGGTTGCTGTGCTAGAGAATCCAATGCCTTTCGCGCGTCCTGCAGTAACTGCGGTAAGCGATCCCTTAACACATTTCCCTTCAACATCGCCACCAGACGAGTAGTGAAGTACTGAGATATTTCCACGCCGCCATTCTTCTCCGCCAAGACGTTGTTATTCTTCTTGACTTCTGGTGCGCCGGCGAGGAGTGCAGCATAGCCTTCGCTGAACCCTAATCGCTTGTCCTCGAGGAAAACTCGTCTCTGCTCGACCGATTTGCCTGAGAGTTCGACAACGGGATGCATGCCGGCGTAGAAGCTAAAGTTCCCGGTGGGAGAGTGACTCTGTCCATTCTTCATGAAGTCTATGCGCCGAGTAAAGAACTTGAGAGCGCCGATCAGCGGTATGGAGTCATGGTTGGTGACTTTGGGAGCATTCTTGGGGAAAGCAGGCTTTTGGAAAATGTAGAGGACGAGGCTTGTCAGCACCAGCAGGGAGCCGATTGCCAGCGGCAATGTGTGGGTGCTCGCGACCTCAAACGGTATCAAGGCCATGTTGAAGGCGTCCAGTTGTGATGTGTACAGAACCGTGTCTTTCGAATTTAGACGCTTGTACTTCCTTCCAGATCCAAGCCGTACGGCTCCCGCGTGAACTGACGTCTTGAGCGCAGCCCGTCAACGCGAAGCTTCCAATCTGTCAAACAAGCAGTAAAGAAACAAAAAATAGGAAAGCACACAAAGGTAAGTCCAAATCCTACCTCACTTTCTACACCGACCCTATAGTAATCACTAGTCAGCAGCCACAAGCAACGGAATTCCTACGAGCCGACAGCCAAAAAAGCGCCACTGCAGTTGGTCGATCTTGCGAGTGTGTTGGTGGGGCACAGGGGGTCAGTGTTTGGCCCAAACTTCGAACTGAACGAAGCTGCAACCCACAAGATTGGTTGGCAGATCCTTGCGCCATGCGCTCAATTCGTCCGCGATCCGCGGAAAGCGCCCAATCACCATGGGTTCAGTTGTCAAAAACCGTTCAGCTTGCAACTGTAATATTCGGGATCGACGTCGGTTCGGTTCGACTTTGCGAAATTTGCACCGCTTCCTCGCAACGAGCCGTGAGAGACAGAATTGTGTCGACGCGATGTGTGCAAATCAGGCTTGAGCACTTGTATGTATATTATTGAGATCCATGTCGTACGCAGGCAGATAGCGACCACTTGCATCAAAGGCAACCTAAGCGATTAGTAACCGCATGATGGCGCGAGGATCAACAGCGTACATGCAGTACTTCTCGGGTCTATACGAGTTCATCTACGACTCGCCTTTATCACTCATCCTCACTCTCGACAGCCTGCTCTCTCGCAACTGCATCCTTCTCCTTCTCAGCCAGCAGGTCTTGCGTCCACTTCTCAGCCAACTCCACAGCCGTGCGTGGCTCTTTCTTGTACTTCATCAAATGATTCTGGATCTCCGCGGGCGTGAAAGTATTATCAGGGATATGGCCTGCGAACTCGACTGCCAGGGTTTCGATATCAAACTCCGATAGCCCAGACAGCTGATTCTCAGATGGATGACGCGTGTGCCCATTGCCATTGCTGTGTCCGTTTGTCTTTGGCAGACCATCGAGCTTTGCGCGCCCATTCGCAACACGGCCATCGAGCTTGACTTCGATATCCGGAACCTGGTCGCTAGCAGCGTACATTCTTATGAAAAGCTCGCTGATTTGATCCTTCATCGCCAGCTGGAATTCGACTTTGCGATCAACTCGACCGGGACGAACAAGCGCCGCATCGAGCTTCTCTGGATGATTCGTGGTCATGATCAAGACACGACCCTCCGCACTGGCGACGCCATCGATGGCGTTGAGAAGTCCCGATAGCGATATACCTGTCGCTGGTTGGCGGTTTGGTCCGAGGTCATTGTTTTGCCGATTGCCAGGCTGCTGGCGGCCTTGACCTCGAGCAGGTGTGCTGATGGCTTTCAACTCCCGAGCCAGGTCTTTCAACGTATAATCTTCGTCCTTTTTGGGCTTCTCTTTGCTCTCTTCACCCTTCTTGCCATCTTTCTTATCTTTCTTGTCTTCCTTCTTTTCCTTGAGTTTGTCCTTACCACTCTGAGCATCTCTGAGCAGTCCTGCGGCGTCCACATCCTCCAAGAGGACAATACAGCGCCTCGGTAGGCCATTGAAGAGCTGAAGCAGGTCACCTTCGGTCAATGTAGGCTCTTGCAGACTAATGGCATAGATGTCGAGACCGAAGATACCTCCTAGCGCGAACGACAAGCTGGTCTTGCCTGTCCCAGGAGGTCCATGAAATAGATAGCCGCGTCGATAAGGTATGCCGCGAGTTGCGTACCATCTTGGTGAAGCTGGGTGAAGGTACTCATTCATATCCCGAATGATCATGGACTTTTGCTGAGGGTCGAGAATGACAGTCTCCATAGGCCGCGACGGTCTCGAAGAGGTCTTCGTCCAAGATCCGCCATACCGAGCTCTATCTTTTGGTGTGGGATGTCGAATGGTGGTGACATTCCGTTGTCGATTCAGCGACCAGATCTTGATCGCTTTGAGGAGGGCCTTGATAGGCTCTGTGCTTCGTCCAATGCAGTCCAGCTGGATCTGGTCGTCTTGTGTGTTCCCACTAAAGGTCACTTGGACTCGCTGATTACTCTGCTTCTGCGACCGTTTGAAGAAGAATATTGTGCCATTGTGGAACACGTAGTTCTGCCCATAGTAGGGCTCAAATCGAGGAGGCAGTCTCGAGCTCCACTTGGTGTAGTCGAAGATGCCGTTCTCGTCCAATGCATCGTCAGCCGCATCGAGTGAGCCATCTTCAGCTTTGGAACCTGTCTGTGTCTTGGCTGTCAACGATCGCCTGGACCCGATACGTTGATTCTTGGCCAGCCACTCCATCACCATTTCGAACAAGTCGTCTTGTTCGTCTATGTATACGCTGGAAATGAAGGCTTTTCGAAACCAAGATTCGAGCATCGAGTAGAGGTACTGACCACCCTTCAGTAATGCCAGCACCACGAGGCCGATCGAGACAAAGATGGAAGGATCAAATCCAAGAGTAGCATACACGTATCGCGAGATCAAGCCATACCCCGGTATCAGGGCCTCGAGGATGTTGGGTGGCAACTCTGTCAATGATAGAGGTTGTGTGCCATTTTGCAGCATCTGTGGCCCTGGCATGGCCCTTACCAGTTTGCGAAAGTCCATCGTTTCAGTGAATGTGTTAGTAACGAAAGGCACGTCACCTTGTCACTTTCAACAGATAACAGTGCGCTTGTCAACAATGATTTGAGTGCTGATGCAGCAAGCGAAAGGGCGTAGAGCAATCTTCCTCTTTCCAGTAAAAGCGATGATTGTTCTGGTCTTATAGGAAGCCACGAGCACCGCCACCCAGCTTCTGCATCTCTAGCTCTTTCGACACGCAACTTTGGTGCCTGGAAGTAGAGTCATAATTGCTGCAGGTGAGTGGCGAAAGCTCCGGATTTGCCAGACTCTCGCACGAAGTCACTCCGTACAATCCAATCAGTTGGAAAAATTGTGCTTGACAACGGCGTTCGCATTGCGGAGGCCGCTTGCAGAATTCGGGCCCTGTAAGCGCAAGCTGAGCGCCGCCATCTTGTGGAGCAGTCTGCATAGTGCCACTCGGCAGTCGGCAGCTCACTGGTTGTTGTTGGCATCGTGGCATCGTGACTTGTTTTGTCATCACATGCTTGGTGCGTCGCAGCTCTGCGGGAGGATCAAAGTTTCATCAATGCAGCTGTGTGCAATCGTCACGCAGAAGGATTTTCGGGAGCGATTCCCAGGGGAATTGTTGCCTTGCGCACCTGTCGCTGGATATATGTATGTCCCTATTGGCGACGATCTCTTCGAGGTAGAGACGAAGTGGTGGCGGAAAAGCTGGGCTGGAAGCTTTCGTGGCAAAAGACGTGGCACATTGGGGATAATCATTCACCGGTCATTAAATCATTGCGATCATGTATATCACGTCGGTCTGTATGTATCACAGACCATAGTGGCGTGCCACTATGCCTTCTAGCAACCTGTTGCCGACATGCCCATGTTGATCAAGCCTTCCTTGCTCAAGACTCGCTCCTCATCCGCATCTTCCTCTAGAATCTTCTCAATTGCTTTCGCATCTTTGATCCTGAAAAAGGCGTGAACGCCGTCTGCCAACCTCTGCGTCACCCCACCGAGATCCTCCTCATCGATCGCGGCGAAGCACAATCGGAAGTGTTTCCAACCTTTCTTCTCTGCGATTTCTTCTGTAGGAGAAAACATAGTTCCTGGGGCGGCTAAGACCTTGTACGGAGAAGTCGTCCAGAATATCCAGAGTGCTCTGCCGAATCGCTGAAGCTCGCCGCGTTTCTTGTACTCTTTGAATAGTGGATGTGATTCAAAGTGAATCTTGAGCCACACGAACATGCCGCCAACAGGCCAATCAAATGAGTACAACTGGGTCCGTTCGACAACACTCCACTCGTCTTCGTCTTCGTCATCTTCGTGCTGAACAAGACTTGGTCGTCTGCCGGCCTTGACCTGATACTTGGCGGCATCGAGAATCTTTGACATGGTGTTCATCCGCCTCTCGTAGTTGCCACGCAGGCCTTCGAGCCAGCGGACCCACCCATCCGCTTTCCAGCCATCGCCATCTTTGAGGCCGCCTTTGCCGCCATCTTTCTTGGTTGTTTTCAGACCATCGTGATCTGGGCCGAGGATGAGCTCCGATATCATGGCTTGCACAAATCCCGAGGGCTGTTGTGTGCTGGTCTCTGTGATCCGCAGGATTCGCTTGATAAGAGCAGGCTGACCGGTGATCCACCCCAATCTACACCCAGGCGCAACAGTCTTGCTGAAGGTGTCTAGGCGAAGAACTCGCCCGTCTGTATCAATGTTGATGAAGGACGGCACAAGCGAATCTAAGAAGGGATATCCGCTTGACTTCCAGCCATCTGGCACAGGCTCGGCATTTGCGAACATGGGCTGGTCTGGGTTGAATGAGGTATTGGAAGCGTCGGCAGTGGTTGTCGTGTTGACAGTTGTGGCCGAAGGAAATTGTAGATACCAGTACGGATCGTCTTCGATGATCAGAATGTCGTACTTGCTGGCGATTGCGTACAGCTCGCGACGACGCGCAAGCGAAAGGACGCCAGAAGTTGGGTTCTGGCCCATACTGTGGCTTGTCAGCTGCAAGAATCGTGCATAGCATCGTTGTACTCACGTAACAGTGTATAGCAGATGCGGCCTCTTCCCCTTCTTGTAATCCCAATTCTCTAGTACATCACGGAGGCCGCCTGGTCCTTCAGCCAGCAGACCTTCGTCATCAATTGCCACTGGCGTGACGGTCAATCCTCTTGGCCCGGCACTTTGTATAGCATTCATGTATGCGAACTCTTCCACCAACAAGCCCTCACGATCTCTTATCCAGTCCTTCTCCTCGCTCCATTCGTTCGTGAACGCCGAGAGTACTTTGGACCATCCATCTGTGTTGCCGCATGTCAAGACCACCTCGGGACCGCCCTTGTACGGCGTGTTTGGGTGCAGGTTTTGCTGCGTGAATTCGCGGATGAAGTAGTATAATGGCGGGTAGCCTTGCGCTTGGCCGTATTGCAGCGCGGTGTTCAAGTCGATCTTCTTGACGGGGTTGGGTTGTTGAGATTCGTGCGGCACCAGGATGGCATCTTGTGGTTGGTTCAAGGGGCTTTGTTTGGAGCGTGCCTTGTCCTTATCGTCCAAGGATAGGGCTGTGAGGATTTCATCGTCACCTGGGTTATCGACCGGTCGGTTCGGCGTTGGCTGCCAGCGATCTGGACGCGCAACTTTCGCTTCGAGAGTGTCGAAAGGAAAATAGTAGTTATTTGGCAATCCGCCTGCGAGCTGGCCGATACCAGGAATTTGAAAGTATTTGTAGAATGCTTTGATAGCGCTGGCGTTGCGTTTCTTGGTGACTCTGCTGAGATGGTGGGACAGGTCTTTAGGTTCCGGCCGCGAATCCATGTTGCAGATGACAGGCACGCGACGCCTCGTGGTGGTCGGTGGCTGATCACAAAAGTCCAGGTCGTTTGTCAAGACAGAACAACGACAGCAATCGTCGCATCAATGTTCCGTCCAAGTATAGTCTTCCCCGCGCGGCTTATCAGTCGATGATCAGGTAATCAGGAAGCGCGAGTTGATATAAAGTCCGTCGACCGCTCGGTGTGGCGCTGGAGACGGGACGATGTGCAGCGAATCGGTTCGCCAAAAGTGGGTCAAAAAGCGCGTCGACAGATGGCATTGAGCATCATAGATCGCGTTCCTCTTTGTTGGCTTGGCGACGTCGACGTTCACAGTAAGGCAGTGGTCTTGGAAGCAGTTTTATAAACAGGGAGCAGCGCAATGCTGAGAAGTCGCGTTCCTGTGTCGTCCGTCTTAGCACGATACATATTGCTGCGACTACGAATGGTGAGAGAGGGGCAAGACATGGCGTTATCGAGCACATCAACAGGCCCCTGTCCTGTTCGAAGAGATTCTCATCCAAATGGACCAGGAAAACGAGGGCATATCTTCGACATGCCTTCTGATTGCCCACTAAACCTTCTGCCTGCCACCTACCTGCAGCCTGCAAGTGCTACAGCGATAACTCTCCACAGTCGGCGACGTGGTATCGAAGAGCTCTCATAGCAAGACGTCCAAGGAGCTCATGCTACGACATCCTAGATCAAATACCAGCTCTCATAAGCGACCGGTAGAGTGTTGATGTATCATCGTTGTGAATTGTGAAAATGGACAGAGTTTGGGCCTTGCATTACTGATGCGGACCTGCATCCGACAGCTCCAGCCGAGCACGTAGAAGGTTGGGTCTTGGTCGTTCCGAGCCCGGTGGAGCAGTCGCCAGTCGCTCTTACCCGCGTTGGTTGCTGTAGAATGCTTGGAACATAGTAGCATACCTCAGATCACAGACAACAGCAGTATGATACGTTGATAGCAGTATTAGCATCAGGCAACTGCGACAAGGATACCGCCGCGGGGTTAGATCGGCGATAAGATGGCATCCAGATATGAGAGCAGTAGCACCGACGAGGAAGCTCACTTCTCGAGCTCCAGCAGCAACGGCTACACCACCCACAACGACATTCACACCGACCGCTACCGCGACTCTCCATCCGATACCGACGACGATGAGACGATTGGACCCGATGCGCCCCTCCGGCGACGCGCTCCGGTCGACGACTTCGACCCTTCGCCTGCACGACCGAGACCTTCACTGCAGAATAAGCTTGAAGATCGCATACCAAAGCCGTTAAAGAAGGCATGGACGGCGACAGTGACATGGGTCAAAGGGCCTGATCCGCCGAGGATATATTGTATCAAATCGATCTTTCCTAGCATACAGCATTTGCCCATCAACTTGCTGGACCGCTATGCGCCGAAGAGGATACATCGGTTCTGGCTGCTAGTCGCAGCAATTGCTTCATGGCTTCTGGTGTTCTCTTTGCTACTGCATAGGTCAGCATTCGCTGCCCAGATACCTGGCTATGGCACACCGATCAGATTGAGCTGCGCAGCAAGATACTGGGGGGACGACAATCGGTGCGGGCTCAATGGCAACCTGTGCAGACCCTTTTCAAATGCGAGTCTCGCGTTCCGATGTCCCGCCGATTGTCACAAGGTACCGACACAAAGCCATGCCGTTGGTGACCAGTTCGTCAGACGCAAACCTGTGGTTGTCGGCGGGCCAAAAGACGAGCAGACGGGGTTTGAGGATGAAATTGTGGACAATGCCGTTTACCGCGGCGATAGCTTCATTTGCGCTTCTGCAGTGCATGCCGGTTTCATTCGCGACATCGAGGGCGGCTGTGGTGTACTCACGTTGACTGGCGAGCAATCTACATTTCCCTCCATGAAGCGGAACAGCATTGACAGCATTGGCTTCGAGAGCTATTTCCCACATACCTTCGGCTTTCTGTCTGGCACAAGGACGCAATGCAAGGATTTACGCTGGCCAGCGCTGGCTCCTACTTTGATCTTCACAATCCTCGTCTCGCTCTTCACGACAGATCCTGCTGTCCACTTCTGGAGCATATTTGTGGCTCTTTTCTTCCACGTTGCCCTTGTTTCTGATCCGCCTGCAAATACGACCTACTACGGTCTCCTCAGCATTGCTTTTGGACGTTTCTTGCCTGCTTGCTTTTGTGCATATGTTACATACAGATTTACGAGCAAGAGAAGCTTGACAGGACTGACAGCACAGGTTGAGAAAACCATTCTTTGGGTTGGGCCAGCTTGGGTCGGAAGCTTGAACAATTACACGTTCGACAGGATTCCGATCCAACGACTGACTCCTCACGATTTGAAAGCAGAGCCAGGCGCTGTGCCTGCTTTGATCACGATTGTTCTTGTTATATTCTTCATTGCTCTGGGACAAGCCTGGGCTTTTCGCGTGGAAGGACGAATGCCGCGCTACTTAGCTATTTACGGATCGATGGTCGCGGCACTGCTCATATTCCTGGCCATTCCGGGACTCAACTTGCGGATTCACCACTACATCTTGGCGCTCCTGCTGTTGCCAGGAACGAGCTTCCAGAATCGCCCAAGTTTGATCTACCAAGGACTTCTCCTGGGCCTTTTCATCAATGGCGTGGCGAGATGGGGATTCGCGTCCATCGTTGAGCTGCCAGCAGAGCTGCTCAAAGGCACTGCGCAACATTCTTTACTTCCTACCATCAGCGTCTTGGCGATTGAATCAAAGAACATCACCTTCAACATGGGCTCTCTACCAGTATTTGACGAGAAACTTGGTGTTACTTACGATGGTATCTCGGTCCTCGTCAACGATGTCGAGCGTTTCCGCGGATTTCGAGACGATTCGTCATACTGGGACGGCGATGGTCTAGTCGGAACCGGAAATTATACTTGGACGTGGAAACGTCATCATCTGGGGAGAAGTGAGCCTGGAATTTTACCTGTCGCATCAAGCGCTGATACAGATGATCTTGCGGAAGAGAGTGCCGGAGTACGCGAGTCCGATTCGCAGACTGCAGTTCCAGAATATTTCAGATTCGCATACATGTCTGGCAGCAGGACCGCCGACTTTACTAATGCGGGAACTTGGAAACCAGATGGAGATTGGATACCGATGAAAGACGGTACGAGCGAGCCACCGTGAGGCTGGTCCGAAGCGAGCAATGTACATTGTACGAGAATCACGGCAGAGTCAAGACAAGAGGATGTGACGAGGCTGATGTCTTCGACGTACATATTCGGCACATGTCTCACGATTTCCAACCCTGATTCCTAAGCATTAACCTGCATCCTTGAGACCCCCCTCCTCATCGACGCCAACCCACACATCTCCCCTCCGACCCTCATCACCACAGCATCGAGTGTCCCCTCCTGCACCGCCATCCCCCTCGTCAAAGCATTTATGGCCGCTTTACTCAAATTCATCCCCCTAGCCGAGCGGTCAATTCCCAGAACATATACTGTGTTCTCGCCATATGTGACTCGATAGCATTGTCCACAGAACTCGCTATTCCAGGCTTCGATATCGGCCGAACCGCCCATGAAAGGAAATGTTGGAATCTCGGATTGGAAGCTCCAGTTTTGGGTTGTCATGAGGCCATTTTGGCCTGTGGAGCAGGCGATGGCTGTTAGAGGGCGAGTGGGATCGTCGTAGCCGGCGTCGTAGGTGATAAGTGTTGCGGTTGTGGAGTAGAGGAAGAGGGGGAGGGTGGCCGGGAGGAGGTTCATCTTTGGTTTTTGTGGGCGTGGAGAAGCTGTAGTATATATTTTGAGGAAAGGGATCTACTTTTGAGCGAAAAGCTGTTGCTTGAGGATGAAGTCAAGAGAAGATGATAGAAGCACGAGTATAGTGAAGCATTTCCAACAATGTTGTAAAGCATCGTATACTTTACTGAAATGCAGGGTTGGAGTCTGTTCTCGTATCTCGCCTGCATCCGACTACTTGGAGACTTTCAGACAGACATGGCTCTAGCGTTGGCAGATGAAGTGTCTCTTGCTGCCGCTGGCCTGCTTGAGATATCACGAACGTTTATGAGACGCAGGTAGTGAGATCCCCCCGAACGCCCAATTGCACACTGAATCGTATCTTTTCCCTAGAGCTATCCTACGTCTTGAGGAAGACGTGAACGACAAATATTTCCAGCTGGTCGCTGATCTGATCATCAACACTTCAGAGGCTGACCCGCGGAACCAGTACAGTCTCTGCAGAAGATCTTATCCTCAAAGAACTCTCCTTTCGCATCTTTACTCTCAGTATTGAACGTATAAATGAGATCTTTATCCGGATTGTTCGAGGCCTCCGCTTGCACTCTCGGGTTCTTATACTTGAACACACTGACAAGCACTCCGCCCTCTGTGATGTCCGGATTGTAAACGATATCCAGTTCGACTTGCTTCTCTTCTGGAGTACATGGCACAACCCAGGTATTGTCTGCATACGGCTTGAGATCCACTCCAGTACAGAAAGCGTCTTTCAATGGCTCCACGATATCGTCGTTGTCCTTGTCATCCCAGAAGTAGACGTCTAGGCGAACGTCGCCGACTTGTCCGCCTGTTGTTTTTTGTTTTTGGAGGTCGATGGCTTCTTCGGCGGAACTGGCCTTGTTGGCGCCTTCGTGGAGTGTAGCATTGAACCAGATGCAGCCCAGGGTGGAAGGAAGATATGCTGCTGCTGCCAGGGCGGCGATGAAAGTCTTGGAGTGGCTTAGCATCTTGAGTTCAGTGAAGTGAATGTCGGGTTGAGTGTGACAATTGATGGTGCTTTGGCAGTTGTTTTTGACTGGAGAACTGACTTTCGGCTGTACTTGTCGCTAACGGTGATGGTCTTTATACTGCCATAGGCACTGGCATTTTCCGCTCACCTCCGGAGGATGGCTAGTCTAGCATGGCGGTACAAACATGCCTATCCCAACGTTACTTTATTGCAGTTGTCGCAACAATTGCCAATTTTGGTCGAGACGAGACCGTGCCCCTCAAGGGTAAGATCTTGGACCTGAGAGCTGACCAGGTGTTTCCGCGGCACCGCAGCCGGATAGAGTAGGTCCAGGAGCAGAGGACAACGATGGAGGGTCTGGACACAACACGTGCGTGATCATGGCCACAGGCAGTTGCAGGACTGTTATGATACCTGCAGGACGTGACGTCGTCTCCGCTCTCTTCGCCTCTTCGAAGAAATGCACCAGAAAGTTGATGGCCGAGGAGTCAACTCCTTCGAAGCCAGTGGCGTGAGAATGGAGTTGGTGTTTCTGGCAGGCACACCGCTGTCGCTGCTCCAGGAGCAAGGCTTGGCGTGCGGGCCTGAGGTGTCTGGGCGCGAGATATTTGACAGCAGCTCTTGCAGTAGCCGAGCAATTCTAGAACTATCAACCAACATGTTCGTTGCTAGTCTGTCCGAAGGTACCTAGGGCTGTACTTATACATCGATTCTGATCGCTGAGTAGCAAAGCCCATGCCGAATAACCCTGTCGCCTAGACTACTCCTCGTACACCACATGATTGATCAAGCTCCCTAAACCATGGCTCATCACAATACGCACATCGTCACCATGGCGCAGAAACACCGGAGGCTGACTGCTGACTCCTATCCCATGTGGTGTCCCAGTCATGATCACAGTACCTGCCTCGAGCGTGGTTCCCTGGCTCAAATGCGAAACGATCTCTGCGATGGAAAAGATCATGTCATCCGCTCTACTCTCCTGCATGACCTTCCCATTAAGCACGGTCTTGAGCTCGATCACACTAGGATCCGGAATCTCTCTGGCAGAAACAAGACAAGGACCGATTGGGGCGAAGCCGTCAAAACCTTTGCCATACCCCCATTGCGTGTTGCCTCCTGCGAACTGCCACTTGCGAGCTGTCACGTCGTTGGAGCATGTGTACCCTAGCATGTACTTCATGGCATGCTCGGCTGTCACATTGCGGCATGCTTGGCCGATGACCACTGCTAATTCGGCCTCGTAGTCTGCCTGCTCATCTGTGGCTTGTCGAGGAATCACGAGGTCCGCATTGGGACCATTGAGGCAATTCGCTGGCTTGAAGAATACTGAAGGATATGTTGGGACTTCTAACTTCATTTCGGCGGCATGATGGCGATAGTTGAGTCCGATACAGCGAATTGTCCCAACTTCCTGGCGTGATACAGGCGGGAGAATGGTCTTGATGGTGAGAGTATGTCCGGTTGGATGTATGTCGTCCTGCAAAGCGGATGATCCTGAATATGTCTTTACTTGTATTCTTTGATTGCTGGCCAAAGCAGCACCGACTGTTCAAGGATTCAGCTCTCGCGCAACTTACAAAGGCGCATCTGATGCTCACCATCAAGCTCAGGATCGACAGGTTCGCCGATATGTTCAAGCTCATCTTCCACGCTGATAAATCGCACAAGTCGTTTCCATGGAGCCATATTGCGGGCGAAGACGATAATCTTGTGCTTGCCTTCGCGAGAAATTGTATTATTGAATGTTACACAGCTACACCATTCGGCGAACACGAATCGCCCATGATCGCAGAAGTGGAGCTACTTTCTGCCTGCGCCGGCCATCGATTAGGCGAAGAAGTTGCCCGATCGGGCTACGAGGAGCTCCATGGCGTGATGCCACGGATTGCGTGGAGCTTGCGAACATCAGAATGATTGTCGCTTCACACTTATCTCGAGGTCGGCCAATTTTTTGGCAGAAGCGTGCCCGATAGGCCTGCGCCTGCTATCACAAAGGCTTGGCACAATGCTTTGATGGAAGTGATAGTTGCCACATCAATGTGTTCGAGGAAGCAAGCACTCGACTGCACATTCCAAAATGAACAGCCAGGATGAGAAGCAAGCCATCGACGTCGAAACTACTGCTACGACGTGCGAGACGACCATCGACCCGGCGGCTGAGAAGCGGCTAGTGAGGAAACTGGATTTGTGGCTTTCACCTATGATGGTGGTTGTGTTCTTAGTGGCATACCTTGATCGAAGCAACATTGGTGAGCATGTAATCGACCCCGTATCTGTATTTTGTTGACACTCATCTCTTAGGAAACGCCGCCATCGCAGGCATGAACGAAGACCTGAACCTGAGCGGCTCCCAACTAAACGTCGCAGTAACGGTCTTCTACGGTCCGAACAAAACCTCCCACATCCCGAAACCGCAACTAACACAACGAGACCAGTCACATACATAACCTTCGAAATCCCCTCCTCTCTAATCCTCAAAGCCGCTCGCCCCTCCCGCCTAATCCCAGCCTTCATCATCCTCTGGTCCCTCGTAGTCGTCGGAAGCGCCTTCATGAAAAATTATGCAACACTCCTCGCCACCCGCCTGCTCCTCGGAGCCTTCGAATCAGGCCTCTTCCCCTGCTTGACAGTCTACCTCAGCACATTCTACAAACCAGCCGAACAAGCCCAACGAGTCTCCTACCTCTTCGTAGCTTCAGCACTCTCAGGCGCATTCGGAGGCCTACTAGCCTATGGTCTCACCCGTCTAAACGGGGCTCTAGAAGGCTGGAGATGGCTCTTCCTGGTCGAAGGCCTAATTTCCATAGCCGTGGGAATCGCATGTTTCCTGCTCTTGCCAGATAATTTCGAAAAAGCCTGGTGGCTCAACGAAAATGATAAAAAGCTAATGCGGATTCGAAATCGTCAAGCTGCGATTTACCAAGGTGAGAGCGAGACGTTTGATCGAGAAGAAGTCAAGCTCGCTTTCAAGGATGGGAAAGTCTGGTTGAGTGCTTTTTGTCAATTTTGCGCGAATACTTGTTCTTTTGGTTTCAGGTGAGACTTCGTTTCAACTATTCCCAACCGTATACGTTTGCTGACGAAAGTTGAATAGTACCTTCCTCCCCACCATCATCCGAGGTTTCGGATTCAGCAGTGTCAAAACACAACTCCTGACTGTACCAGTCTACATCTGGGCCTCAGTCTTCTACCTCACAATTGCATTTTTCTCCGATCTCGCCCGCAGACGAGCATTCTTCATGGTCCCGCTGGCTTTGATTACGGCAGTAGGCTATGCCATGATGCTCAGCGTTGATACGAAGAGAACAGCAGTTCTCTACTTCGCGACATTCGTCACCGCAACGGGGATCTACTGTTGTGTGGGACTTAACGTCACTTGGAACAGCAATAGCAATGCAGGGTATTACAAGCGCGCAACAGCAATTGGTCTGCAGCAGACTGTGGGTAACAGTGCAGGAATTCTGGCGGGACAGATTTACCGCATCACTGACTCACGTGGACGATATGTCATCGGACATGGCGTGAGCTTGGCTGCAATCGTCTGCGCTGCTTTAGGGTATTGCGGTATCTATCTTGTGCTAAAGTGGATTAATCAGAAGAGAGAGAAAATGGATGTCGTCGAGCAGCGGAAGCTGATAGATGCTGGAGTGAAGGGGGATCGCCACCCACATTTTCGCTATACGCTCTAGTATGCAGAGGAGAGAGTACCTCTCTGAAAAAGAAGGGCACCAATGGCAGCGACATTCCGTCAAATGAGCCGCGTAAGGTTCGTACAGGTTCTCAGTATGCAGTGCCATCTATTGTGCTTCCACATGATCACCAAAGCTTCGCGGGGAAAGTTCATGGGTAGAGACTTGGCTTGACGGCGACGGCCATACCACCGAGGTGACCCACATTGTTACGATGGTGTTGAGGTCTCAATCTTGGCCATTGCCGCCACAAATCGCTTAGAGTCACCCAACTTCGGCTTCCACAGAGTGACAAGCGGGTGAGTAAGTCCTGAGGTAGTCGAAGCCGAGCGAAGCCTGGTCCTATCGCGGGAAGAATAGCAGTGGATTTTATGATAAAATCTCGCGTGAGACCGCAAAGGGTCCGAGGGCTCGGGGCTTTCTCCATCTCCGCATTCTATCGAATCGAGGCAGATCCATCACGAGTGGGCCACAGATCTTCGATGCGAAGGCAAACCGATCATGTGAAAATCTTCTGCGGCCTGCATCTTTGTGCTCAGCTTCATGCGCAGAGTGCTGTCCGCCATTATCATGAGCGCTCCCAAACCATAACCCTCCTACACCGCGCCGAAATCGTCGTAATGTCTGATGGCGAGCCCATTCAAGCGGCGGGGCGCCATCCAGGTGGATTGGGTATCGGCCGGCCAGCACCTTCGGCCTCGTTCTGTGCAGCACGTTTAGAATCTTTACGCATCTTCATCTCCGCTCGTTCGAAAATTTCGTGCGTGTGGTCCCAAACGATCTTCTCCATGCCCATCTCGCGATGCTTTGACAGCACCGATTCATCTCCAGTAGATTTTCCGTCCCAGTCAAGTAAGTAGGCACCACCGCCCGGCTGTCCATTCACTGCGCGCATGGCAGATAACCCTTCCGGAATAGGTATGCCAGTTCCTCCATTTCGCGATGGGTAGCATCGACTCGTGATCTGGAATAGATGTCGCTCTCCAGATTCCTGTACGTTCAATATCCAGGGAGTCATGACTGCGTACATCACTTTGACGGCCAGTCTGACCGGTCCGCTGAGCTCGTTGGCAATTCCTGTCTTGACGGTTCCTGGGTATGAGTGACTGAATGATGTCCCTGGATAACGTTCTGCCAGTCCAGCGATGAAGAAGTCGGTCATGACGACGCAGTGAGCCAGACATGCGTGTAGAGTGAAGTTGTGTTTCAGGTCGAGATCATCAACTCGCACGTCGCCTTCGGATCCTGCAGCGAGCACAGAAATGACGCGCGATAGTTCGCCTTCGCTCGAAGCCTTTTCCAGGCTTGGCATCATTTTTTCGATACATCTCATGCGCGCGTAGTAATTGACTGCCATCTTGCGATCGATGCCGTCCGGAGTCTCTGTTCGCCCTCGGAGAGTCATGTAGCCAGCGGTCAAGAACAAACAGTGAATCTTGGGCTCCCGTTGACGGAGTTCCGCACATAGCTCGTCGACATTTTTTAGCGCGCTGATGTCTCGCTGAATGAAAATCGCTTTGCCTTGGGGGTTGATCTCATGTAGCTCGTCGCAAATGCGTTTGCCACGTTCTTCGCTCCTGCGCTCAGCGATCAGTCTTGAAAATGACGAACAGATCGAGGGAGGAGACCGCTCACCTGCCGATAATGTAGGCCTTGGGACTTGTAGTGCGGAGGAACAACTCCTTAGCGGTGCTCTCTCCGATGCCTCCCGTACCACCTACAAAGACTGCGACCAGGCCCACGAGAGATTTGCACTTGGCATTGGATTCGCGTATTGTGTCGATGCGCACCATTTCAATGTTCGCGCCTGGAGAGTCTCAGCAAATGCGCCAAAATTCAGTGAGCGCAATGGCGTTGCGACGACGTACCATATAAAAGGGACTCCATTAGAGAAGTGGCAGTCTGCATGCAGAGTGCTGCAGGGTCGACCCGCTCTCGGCAAAGCCGGGGTCTGACAAGGGTATTGAGGCAACGTGGATGACTGGCGCTGAGGTCGACTTCGTGTTATCGCCACTTCGCTGGGCCGATCATATCTTCGATGTCGCTGTGGCCTTCCAGTCGGTTCCGTCCTGTCGGAGTGGCAATGGCGAATGTATCCCGGAAGGTGCCTAGAACGCGTCCGTCGAGAAGGCGCCTGCTCTCTTAGCATCGAGAATTCAGCCAATTTGTGCCTGCTGAATTTGCACAAAATGTTGCATGCTGAAAAGGAGAGCCGGGGATAGGAAGAGCGGACAGCATGCGTCACATATGTATACGACTATGGCGCAAGGAATAGACTCGAAGCCAGCGCTCGTGAAGGTGCTGTGAAGAAACGACTGCCAGGGCTTTTCGGTTCTTCGAGCCGGCCGGTGCATAGCAATATTTGTGCCAGTGCTAGTCACGTTACGGCTACTCACGCGATGACCCGGGCGTGTATCCCTGCTTTCACCTAGCTGTCGCGGGCATAGCTGGAGAATTTCGTGCAGGAAGAAGTGTATTTCGACGACGCCATGTGCGTCATGCCGGCCACTGGAGCACGCGGAGTAGGGCTCTCGCACCGATAAAGTGTGACCCGCACGCGTCCCTCCCGCAGCGCCAGGATAGCAGCACGATCGAGTGCGGTACAAGCTATATGTGGCACAGATAGGCACAGGCTTAGCGTTGTCCGTGAAACCGTCGACTTGTCACGGTACTTGTGCTCGCTGGCAAAGATATTTTGCATCAGCCAGATAAGGGACCAATTGCCAAACCATGCAGCATGAAGTTGCTCATGCCGTCTTGTATGCGAGCTAGAGAACAATGTCTCTGAATTCCAGTATGAGCGGCAGCAGTCCAACTACAAATGGCCCAAGTCACCTCGCACGAGCTGCAGAAAGGTATGCTGGAATTTCGGCGGCAGCAAGGCAATATGGCAAGACGGCAGCGGTTGGAGAATCCATGGTACTCCCCGGTTCAGCCGGACCCAATGCATGTTCTAAATCTATTACATCTATCGCTCTTTCAATTTTCTCGTAGCAAGAGCAGCCATGACTGAGCTCATGCTGCCAATGAACAGACACACGCCAATGCCACTCAACCCCTCAGTAGAATGCACATCATCTGGATGTGCGTCTTTGGCAAGTTCGGGACTTTTCCCTGGTTCTAGAATCCTGAACACAGCGAAGCTAATGAAAGTGCCCACGAATTGTGGAATCGTCGTATAGATGTTCAGGATTCCAAGGTATATCCCGCTGAGCTCCCCGCTCTGTGAGTGTGCTCCAGACTGGGAGGGCCGTCGGAGAAGCGAAGGCTCGTCCATTTCGAAGTCGTTCGATGAGCGACGACTGTTGGGCGTGCGGGTTCCTTTGGGGCCACTCGTAGGCAATGTGCTACCCAGTCTGTTAATCTCGACACCGATTAAGGTAGCACTTGCAAAACCAGCAATAGCACTTGGAATGCCAGCAGCTGCCATCAAGAAAGTAGCGAAGCGAACGGACTTGACCACTGGCGCAAAGACCAGACAACTAGTGAACATTGCGCACCCAAAGGTCCAGACATCCAGGAGATGAGGCTTGAACAATGGCACTTTGTTGGCAACTGCCTCAAGACCCTTGGGTGGTCTTGGAGTGAAGGAGTGCGACTTCTCATCATTACCCGGACTTGTCACGAGGGTCGGCAGTATGATGGCCGTGACGAATCCGATCGTCGAGTGGATGATCAGGGCCGTGCTGCCCGCTCGCCCAACCTGGCTCAGCGCATCGGTCGATGAAGGGGGAATGCCATCGAGGCCGTGTCGCAGGTAGATCTCTCCCACCCATGTACTGCCATAGAACTGAACCCGTTAGCGAATGTCAGCTGTATGGGAAGTATCATACGCACCATGAGGGGAAACCAGCCAATCCAAGACCAGAACTGCACGTTGCAGATATACTGAATGCGTTGCGGGACGTGCAGAGCTCGACTGTAAATCTGCTTAATGATAGCGAGCAGGCTTTGGTCGCTGTCCGTCGTGTTCCTTGGGTCGGCGACCAGCACCTTTTCAGTCACAGCCCAGCAGTTCACGCTGAAGGTGAATACCATCATGAAGGCCGCAAACGCGCAGACCTTCTTGAACTGGGTGTCTCCAAACATCGGAGGAAGCCAGTAGTTGAGGTCTAGAGCTCCGAACCCAAACACCAGAATATGTCCCAATCCCACCATTCGTGTGATCCATGCTCCGCCTGTTTGCTGTTTCTCCACCGGCAAGGCATCAACCACGAGTGCCCGACAAGTAGCTTGTGCGATATTGATCACAAAGTCGAGAACATAAATGTCGAAGATCGCAAGCCTGATCGTCAATGCTCTCCTCTGTCCACATATCAGCTCTCATATCCTTTCCCTTGTCTTCAACCAAAACGTACTCTTTCCACAATTTCAGCGCCAGTACCAGGCACAAACCACTCCACAATCTCAATCGCCCATCCCAATATCAACAAGCAAACCGCAACAGCGACTGTACCTCCTATCATGAATGGTCTCCGTCTCCCATATTTACTCGTGCTCTTATCACTGATCATGCCAATGATCGGCTGCATGATCAATCCCGATAATGGTCCAGCAACCCAGACCAACGACATCGCCCCCTTCGACAACCCCAAAGCGAGAAGATAAGGTGTAGCATACGTCTGCTCCGTTCCCCAGCAGAATTGCAATCCTATCAGCGAGAATGTGAGGAGGAACATGCGCATCGATTCGCTTCCGCCGCGGATGCGTGGTTGACCCGTCCATGTTGTGGGCGAGTCGCCGTAACCCATTGTGTGAAGGTGGCCTCACTGGCGGGGCGGGGGACGAGGTGGTGGAGTGACCCTATGTCTTTTTGTGTTGTTGTGAAGACTTGCTCCTCCTGATTATAATTCGGGGTCGTTTCTGCGCCAGCCAGAAATATCACAGGCGTCAGCAGGAAACCCTGCTGGCGGCAGTGCTAGGTCAATCACATCCGTGCAATGCTTGTTTGAAGCCCGACGCCCGCGACCGCGTAGAGCGTGCTGAAGCTATGGGGTCTGCACAAAAGCGTTCGGCAGAGGGAAAGGAGAAGTAGTGAGAGTGAAGTCGTATGGAACAGATGGGCAAGTTGTAGCTGCTGCCATTGGAAGCTGTTAAGGTTGGCGGAAGAGTGCATGCTGCAGCCGCAACAAGCAGGGGTCTGGTTAAACGATCAAGCTGGAAATCAGGTAACCTGGCACGTGCTCCAGTCTTGTGCCAAAGGCTCAATAGGCAGCAGGAGCTAACAGTAATTGAATGTATTCTAGGACTTCGCAGGTACATTCGGCATGAGGCGAGTCGTCAAATTATATCCACCGCTCTATACAAATCCGCATCCCTTGGGTATCATCCAATTTTTCCTCCTCGACTGTAAAGTCTGGTTGCCCTCTTTCAGTGTATTCAAGCCTGTGTAGACACATGTCTAGGGTCCTCTATATAGGGGAGAGTCTGTCAAAAAGCTGGACAAGCACCCTCCCAACCATGGTAGCTGCGGCTATCGGCATGAAGATGGACACGAACTCGACCGGATTCCTCAGCTGCACCGATGTGTTGATGTATGGGGTTTTCGAAGTGTTCAGAGAGTCGCGCTCGAATTTGACAGCAGTCGAGTCAGCCGGGAACTTTCCTGTCTTAGCAAACGCTTCCATCAATTCGTCCTTTTCCCGCCATCGTGCTACGATCCATTCATAGAACGCATCCTTGTCGTCCAGCGGTAAGTCCGAAATCTTGAATCGTCTCCAGTGCATGTTCACGCTCTTAGGCGTGCGTCCTTGGAAATACGTGGATCGTAATGTGAAGATCTCTGCTCCGTACCGACCAGCGGGAACGCCTTCATATCCTATTGTGCAGTCGTACAAGTAGTCGACACTTCCCTTCAACTCCTGCAAGCTGAACTGGAGTCCCATACTCCTTGGCAAGAGCTGATGCTTCAACTTCTCCTGTCCCGACTTTTCTGCGAATTTCTCGGATTGCGATCGCGTGTTTGCAGACAGATTGGTGCCTTCAGGGAAAATTAGTAGCCACATGGGATCCAGCTGCGCCTTTCCAGATTGTCCACTCATCGGTCCCGAATGCCGAGTCTTGAGCTTCTGTAGCCTATACCTCATTCGCTGTTGATCCGTAGCCCATTTTCGTGCCATGAAGATGAAGCCGTAGAGCTGCATAGCTGGCCCTATCATGGGCACCCACTTGAGAGAGTCCTTCAAGATGATATAAATGTGTCCATGCATTGGCATCGCGTTCGCGTATGCGATCCACCACAGATATAGCCAATCCGTATACAGCTGATGATTCGCCATCAACACCGCTCTATCGCCGAAGTTCGTTTGTAGCATTCCATGCACATCCTGAAACAGTAACCCTTCAACGCTCTTATCTCCAGAAATGCGAACAACGGTCGGACTCCACCACTGAGTCATTGTGGTTATGAGCAGGCCGAAGAACTGCTTCGTCAAAGCCATATAGGCATAGAACCAGTCTTTGCTTATGAAGTAGAGCGGGAGTCCCAGGAGCTGCGTCCCATGAATAGCGAGACACGATCCAAAGAAGTAGATGCCGAAGCCCACAATGCGCAGAATCTGCATGAGCGCGCCATGCTTAAGAGGCGGGATAACGTGAAAATCGGATGCGCTGGTATTGCCATTCACGAGGGTATGCTCGGTCGGCTGCGCTGCAGCCTTGCGCTGCTTGAGTTCACTCATGGCGGCGGGCGGGGTGGGAGGGTGCGCGGAATGATCGGCTTCTGCTCTCGAAGCAGGCAGGTCGAGGTGGTGTGTTAGATATTCTTTTCCCAGCGTCCCCGCTGTGTAGATAGTAGCTAGGTCATGTCTCGTGAATGAATCAGGCGACAAAGTGAGTCGTCTGAAGTAGTTTAGCACGTGGAGCTTTGTAGTCCAGAATGGAACGCACCTGTCAGCAACAGCAAAGCAAACAATGACGCCTTCCTCGGCTGACCCCGCGGGCATTCACATGCCCACTGGTCTCCACGCCCGAGCTTGCTGTGGATGAAACAAACATCAACTTCACTCATCCTCGTCGCCAAGCCATCGCCGTCACTCTTTATTGAAACGTGTCAGACCGTGATTGTGGCATCGACGATGGGAGCATGAGAGCATTTCTACGATGTTGGCGAAGCACTCGAGCGCCAACACGATGTTTTACGACTTCTGCAGCTCGACACGAGGTTCGAGGCATCGCTGAACTCCCGGATCGCCTGCATCCTCGTTACCAGGAGATCAAGAGCCACGACCTATTGGCGCTACGATGGCCAGCACCACCTCGTAATGTCCTCATTGTCCGGAAAGATGAAAGCTCAGAGTGTCACGATGCCGCGATTGAGTACGCGAACCACATCTACGAAGTCTATCCTGGAACCTCTGTCATCTTCGAACCATATCTGGCCCATGAAGTGGACAAGCAGCTAAATTTCCCGATCTATGCCGCAAATGGCGAAGGTAATTCTGCGTATGAGAAGAAGGTCGACCTAACTTCTACCTTCGGCGGAGATGGCACGATCTTACATGCAGCCTCTCTCTTCGCCACAGCCAAAAGCGTGCCACCAGTGCTCTCATTCAGCATGGGGACATTGGGGTTCTTGGGAGAATGGAAGTTTGCAGAGTACAAACGCGCTTTTCGAGAGATGTATATGTCGGGATCCCCATCGACTGTCCCACCCAAGAGCACAGACGAACCCGAGCTCAAGGAGAGATCTGATGCGTGGACCGAAGCACGTGGCAAATCGATGGGCGAGTCTCGAAGTGCACGTATCCTCTTGCGAAACAGACTGCGCATTGGCATCTTCAATTCTGAGGGCGAGCGACTTCCTCATGAGCCACCCTTTGCTCATGCGGACAACAAATGCGATGACATTTTCGCGCTGAATGAGGTGCTGCTGCATCGTGGCGCTCTACCGCACTTGGCTCACATTACGATCTTGATCGGCTCTCCTCCGCATCAAAAGACATTGACAACTGCCATCGCGGATGGATTCTTGGTCTCGACACCCACAGGATCTACAGCCTACAGCTTATCAAGTGGCGGCTCTATCGTTCACCCTCTGGTATCCTCCATTCTGCTGACGCCTATCTGTCCGAGGTCTCTTTCATTTCGACCTCTTGTGCTCCCGGCGAACACGCCGATCACACTTCGCATCGAAAAGCAGAACCGCGGCAAAGAAATTGAAGTCTCAGTTGATGGTGTAAGACGACAAGAAGGTCTGAGAGCAGGCATGGAGGTGAGAGTCGTTGGCGAGGAAGTGCGCTCGCCAGGAGCACCAGGAGCAAGAGACTGGCTCCGAGGAGTGCCTAGTATTGTTCGCTCAGGTGGTGCCGCTGATGGGCAAGATCACTGGGTTGGCGGTCTGAACTCGCTGCTGAAGTTTAATTATCCTTTTGGAGAGGACGGCTAGAGTAAATGTATAGAGAAGAGGCATCGTAGCCAGAACTTGTGTTGCGAACATCGCGCTGATCAGTTATCAATATCCCAAGTCTGCGATAAAGCGTTGCCAATGGCAAGGTATTGACATAACTCTACTTCTCAGCCCCATAGGACATAAGGCTTGGCTTAGGCTTCGCATGGCGATAGTTCCCGTTGCTGTATTCAGATGACTCATGACCAAGGACTTGTGTGTCTCGGCGGTGCTTGTATCCTAGTCAGCAGAAATGAGAGCGGCTTGGAAGCGCCCAAAGCGGTGTGCGAAATTACATCTCGCCTACCTGTAACATCAAGAGGGCACCACTACAGGCAGCAACCATTACATGATGCTGAGCAGAGGCTCGACTGCAGTAACCGAACCACTGAAAGAATAAGTGCTTACATATGGCGCAAACATGCGTTCATTTCATCCTTCAAATGCCGTCGTTGAACATGCGGTATGGTTCGAGCACTGCAGTAGCGGCACTCTGTCCGCGGCTGTCTCAGTAGATGAATGGCTGTGAGGCGATCGATGAAAAAATAATGCTGACTCGGTCTAACCAGATCACGCTATTATTCCTGGTACATGGACCGTTGTTGTGGCTGTGTCGTGAACCGGCAGGCTTGTCCGCTCCACGATCCTTGCACTTTGAAACGCCTGCGAGATGAGCTCAAGATATCCGGCGAACGCATTTTCGAGACTATGGCTCTGGGCGCTCAACGGTTCTGTATTTGTGGTTCAAATGTTGCGAAACGGCGGAAACTCCGCTACCATGCAGCGCGCATCTTCGACGTTAGCTATAGAACAGCCGGTGCCCGAGACATTGAGCACCGGCTGAGACTTTGTGCGAGGTCCGTGCCGGTTTATCGTGAGCTGTAGACCGAACTACAGGAATGACATCGTGCACGAGCTGCTCCAGATAAGGAATTTTGATCATGAAAGGGGAGCGTAACGTATACGCAAGGCTGCGTGGAAGCGATTCCGACATGGGAGGCGAGCTTCACAATACGAGCATCGACTGCAGACTCCCGACAGGCAGGAGTCTCGTATTTCGGCGCTGCTGTGGCTGCTGTGTGCTTTTCGCTGATCGGTCGTCAGAGGTGGGATGCCAACAGATAGCGGCATGAGGCGTGCAAGTTGGTGCAGCAGGCTTTCTGCGCTCGAACTTGATTTTGCGCATTGCTTAAGACGGCTTGGTCGGGAGCACTTCGCGCCTAAAGGTCGAGGTGCGTAATGAATCCTGGGACATGATGCCAATGCCGTGCCGTCGCCGCAGCCGGCGTATGAAGGCCAGACGGGCTACAGCGCGCGCGCCTCGTGTATATCGTATGTTTCATGCAGCATGTCTTTGAGGAACGGCGGCGGTGGCGAGGGTGAGATGTGTGGTCAGCGAAGAAGCAGCTGAGATGCGAAAGTGGAAGTTGAGCACCGGGATGTGAGGTGTTTGCATGTAATAGAGTTGCCGCTATTGTCTGCCCGCCAGCTGCAACAAAAGCTTCTGCTGCCGGGTGTTGGCTGGAACGCGTCATTTGTTGGCAGCGGAGCGGAGGGAGAGGAGTCGCTTGCAGGCTGGCGCGGGTGGAAATCACGCAGGAGGACAGCAGCGGGCAGGTCGTCATGGTGGTGCTGGTGGTGTCCAAGCGAAAGGCAGATCGGCGTCTGCATCTTCGCCCGCGATGTCATTTGGTCGCGCTCGAAACACCAGCGTAGCCCAGGCGTTCCACGCGCCATTCGTCATGGATGCATCCTGGTCACTGCACAGCCCAACTGCCGCAACAGCTCCTAGCTAAAATAACATTAACGTTGTGTGCGCATTTTCGGTGGCCGCCCATGTGCCAGACACCCCCTTGGCCGCCGTTCCATTGCACTGCACCATCCTGGACGTCGGCGTGGCTAGTCAGCAGCTGGCCCGCTCTTCAGGCTCCTCCCAATGCTCATCTTCTCCGGTGAACAACGACGAAGCGTGCGAGCGTTGGCGAGCTTGGGGTAGTTGGGTGCGGGCGCCTGCAGAGTCCGATCATTATATTCACTTCATCCATATTGTCCCGGCTGTGGCGCGCGGGGGTGCGAGCACTTGCGGGCAAACGGCCGCTCACCACGCGCGGGTTGGAGCTATAGCTGGACGACGTTGGTCTTATACCGCCCAGCCAATCTCCGTACGACGACTTCGTCAGCGCTACGGCCTGCAGCGGGAGAGTCAGCAACTCCAGGAGCATGTCGGCGGCTGCCAGGGATGGCAGAGAGTCCTCGAAAAGAAGGAGCATACTGTCGCTCGCCGGTCTGCGCTCCAGCGCCGACCTCCACGACGATGGCGGCCGAGATGTCAAGAAGCCAAAGACACTGAGCAAGAAGCCGAAGCATGCGCGAGGGCCGAGTCAGTTGGGACATCTGAACTATTCCGTGGTGGCCGACGAAGACCGGACGAATACGCCACTATCAGACCAGTCGCGATCGCAGTCCAGACGACCCTCGATCACCATGAGAGCCTCCAAGCGCCCACCTTCAGTGTTCGAGTCGCTAAAGACGAGCTTGACGAGGGGGAGCACTGAGGACTTGTCCAGCTTTGCTCAGAACTATACCAGTGCCGAACCGCCTTCGACCACCTCCTCTAAAGCGCCTTCGCTGGTGTTCGATCATACGCTTGATAGCATCGGAAATGCTTCACCGGGTGCCTCCAAACATGTGCTGCTGCATGGCGAAGTCCAGACGAGCGCTGGAATGTTCAGAAAGAAGAAGGAATACCTCGTGCTCACTGAGTATGCTATATTACGGTACAAAACGCAGGCGAAGGCTGCGGAGCACTTCAGGACAATACCTAGTGGGAGCAATCGCAGTCCCATGCAGAAACATGCGTCAATGCCGTCCGCGGGTTCACACAGTGATCTTCAATCGATGTCGGACTCTTCCGGCGACAAGGATGGCCGAGTACTATTGCGGCAGATTGTAGCTACGCATAAGCTGGACGATGGGAAACCATACTTTGCGCTGGAAGTGGCTTACTTGGACGAGGATTCTGGTTCTGCGTCAGTCATGACGCTTCAGTTCGCACATCCAGAGGAGCGAGATGGCTGGCTGGTACGAATACGAAGCGTTGCGAGCGAATTGCGGTCCAAGGAGTCGACCTTGATCTCGCCTCGAAGCCTTGAACATGCCGCGCGAATTGTGGAACGAGAACATGACTACGACCCTACGAATTGTGCAATCTACAAGGTCGTGCAGAGACAGCCGGCAGTCAAGTCAGGGAGCAAATCATCATCGGATGACTTGACGAAAGTCTCATCTACGGTGTGCTTCCTGGCCATTGGTGTGCACAAAGTACATCTAATCGCGCTTGCCAAGCCCCCATCAAGGACTGCCAGCCCGCTCATTGCTCCCATTCACTCGCAGGCTTCGTTTGGGATTCTGACCTTGATTGGAGTTAAAGTCAGTAGCGATGATGACACATTCGAGCTCGTATTCCGACAGCCGATGCAAAAGCCTCGCGTGCTATGCCTTGCTTCAGCTTCGTCCTTCGAGATCGCTGCAAGATTACACTGGTCCGAGAACTTCCTGCGACCGGAGTGCGGCTATCGACTGTTTAGGTTCAAAGTGCCTGTTGAGGTCGATGATCTGCTCCTGCCGCCAGCGGCCGCGGATGTTGAGGAACACAACTGTCTGGACCGGACTTTGATTGCATACTGTGTAGCGTATGGCGTAAACCCCTCGAATATCCGGTATACAATCAACTACAGCTGCGAAGATGCTCCGCGGTTCGAACTTCTCGCTCCGGCAGATCTGCGTCGACCGAGTTATGGCCCTCTTGAACTCTTGGCCATCATGCGTGCTGTTCGCTACAATGAGTCTTTTGGCAGCATCTCGTTCGCTGGAATCAATCTAGACTCGCTGAACGGCCTGCATGACAATTATGGCAACGAGCACGTCTGCACACGGACTAAGCGAGGTACTCCCATCAGGCTCAGTGCAGACGAGCTCAGTCGGTCGTCATTGCTTGTGCAAGAGGTTCGCGCAATTGCCGCGACCAGCAAAAAGCTGCGACGCATGGACTTCTCTGGTTGCGTCACAGTCAAACACGCCGACACCACACCTACGACTGAGGAGGCTCCTCGACACCGTGACATAGGTAGTGGTGTGGTTGAGGCTCTGTTTCCACTATGCAAACATCAGACCACCAACGTGGACTGGATTTGTCTCAATGGCATAGAACTGAGTGAGACTGATCAGGACTATTTGGTTGGTGCCGCTGTGGATAAGTCGTGCCATTTTCGTGCCATCGAGCTCAATCGATGTGGACTGAACGATCGTAGCTTGGGACTGATTCTTGATGCCCTCCGTGCGCAAGAGAACACATTGGAGTCACTCGAGATCGCTGGTAACAGCGCCCGATTGAGTCCTTCCGCCTTCGACAGCCAGCTGGGGATGTTTGCTTTCATTCGAAAATTGAATCTCTCCAATGTGTCCAGGACGTCCGGCAACGAGGCATTTATACAAGCAGAGACGCTACTCATGTGGCGACTTCAGGAACTGCGCCTCACCGGCACGACCTTGAACGCGAACACCATCGACGCGATCTCGACATATCTTGCTCATCCCCAGTCAGCTAGCTTGCACGAACTGTACCTCGACAATACATACCTCACGGGCGGTGATGTAGCAACACTGCTTCATAGTATGTCGTGGGAGAACACAGAGGCACGGGATATGCACCTCGACATCAGCCAGTGTGTAGTGAGCAAAGGTCTTGAAAAGGTCACTCAAGCCATCTCAAACAACCTCACGCCATCGCACCTGAGCATGCGCTCGATCGAGTACAAGGAAGAGTCGCAGTTCAGAAAAATTCTCAAAGCCCTCACTGTGAACAAAAGCATTCGATGCCTCGATATTTCTCAGACAGGTCTTCCAGGAGACGCAAGCGACGATACATGCGCTGCCATTGCGAAGCTGCTGGCCAAGAACGAAACCATCATAGAACTCGACATCTCTGGGGATGACTCCCGCTTGGCAACGTCAAAGTTCGGGCCCGGTATCAACGAAGCGCTGAAAGGGCTCAAGGATAATACATCTTTACAGGTCTTCAAAGTGGAAAAGCAGAAGCTCGGCATAAGAGGCGCGAGTACCCTCGCTGAAGTACTAAGATTGAATCGGACCCTTCTGGAGCTTCATTGCGATAACAACGAAATTCCTCTGCATGGTTTGACAGATCTGGTCAATGCATTGACCGATAATACAGTCCTCGTCTTCTTGCCGGCGATGAATGACGGGCGAGCAGCGGCATTCAAGGCAGCGGAAGCAACAATGAGGACAATGTCTGAACTGGATCCGCCTCGAACATCGCTCAGTAACGGGAAAGCTCCTGTAGGGCACTCTTCCCCAGTGAAAAAAGGCTTAGCAAGCATGCGTAAGACGACTTCACGGGCAGCATCGAGCTACACACCTTCGTTCCCAGCACTTGCTTCATACGGACGATCAACGCCTCTACACGAGACGCGTAATGTCTCTCCCCTATCGCTCAATTTGCCACCCAGCAAGAAAGCCAGCCACAGCCCCTCCGGCAGCTCACACAGTCACGCGGCATCCTTCACAATCCAAGACGTTCAAACCACGCACCGTCTCCTCACAGAGCAATGGGATCGGCAATGTTACCGCCTCGAACAATACCTCCATCGAAACTGGTGTCTTCTCAATGACGTCCCCGTAAAAATGGAAATCGAAGACGAAAAGTTCGAGCGACCGGGCTCTGTAGGCAGTATTGGGAAAATGCTCGAGCAAGTCAAAATTGATACTACACCGAAAGCAGATTTGGATACCGGGCGAGTGGGGTATTTCGATTCACCGCAGGATGAACATCAGACGGAACCGATCGATTTTCCTACGCCGAGACCCATCACGAATGCGTCGAGGAGTGGTGCACCGCAGATTTCACCGATTGATGAGAGTAAGCATGGGGTGAGTTTTAGGCATTTCATGCTTGATGGCGCTGGAGCTGGGAGTCCGCCGACGAGTTCGAATTTGAATCCTGGGAGAGGGAGCGCGGAGAGTCAGTTCAGGTCGATGGGTAACGATGTGCGACAGTTGAGGATTGATACTGCTGTTGGGAATGATGGGGGAAGGACGCCGACGTAGGACGCACGGAGGTATTGGATCTCGCTCGGATCACGCTTGGTTTTTTGCCACAGGAGAGAAAGCTGAGCGTCTTTGGCATTCGTCTTCAATTTGACCGGTTTGGAGTATCCGTCGAGAGATCTTCTCTTGGCGGAGCTTAATTTCATCTTTGGAAGCGGCTACGTTCACATCAAAAGAAGAGAGATGTTTTTGGTTTTGCTGCATTGGGAAATGGTTGGCAGTGGTGTACAAGTCTTGGTATCTTGGTGTTCAGCAGACCAGCCGATCGGTTGGTTGAAGGGAGGTGGGAGGAACACGTTTTTGGACGCCTGGCTCTTGGTTGTTTGTGATTGTTGCTTTGTACATATATAACGCTTAGAGCGATCGAACGCAAAAGACGACAGTGTGATTATTATGGAGGAAGATGAGAAGAGGAAAGCAAGAGTAAAGTAAAAGTAAGAGTAAATGCAATGGGTGACGGCGATGAGTGAGTCGTGATTTTTGTGCTGTGTTTCTGTTGGTGAGTTTCTGTGGTCTGTTGTCTGTGGTTCAGTGTCTTTTCACTTGGCTGGTTGTGATGGTGCCGTGCCTCAGGTCGATGAACATGCCAAGCACGCCGATTTCGGGATATGCTGTGACGCAGTGCCAGAGGCAGTCATCGCATGAGTACCGATATTCGCTTTGTGCAATCTTGGCATTGTTTACCAGAGGTCTGGATTTGTTGGACAAGGCAAATTGCATTTTCAGTTGCGGTTGCTGTTTGTGGAGAGTGCAGGCTGCAGGGTGACCTAGTCAGGAGGGCGTTTTGGAATCTTGGAAAGAGCGAAGTTCCAGAGTCGTGTGGAGACGGAAGCATGCTCGATGCGGGCTGAAGATGGAGAAGTAGAGGTCGTGGATGCGCGCTGTGTCCACTCGCTATGTCCTGAGTGGGGAAATATGATGGTCCGCTTGTGATGACGGTGTAGAATTCCAACTGTTATCTCGGGCTGGACTTCGCAGCTGTTGAGCGTATGGGGTTCGTGATGTTACGTTCGGTATCGTAGTCCATTGCTACAATATTGTTCAGATATATCGTGGTTTCTGTTCAAGTCAGCCTTCCATCTCTTCTTTATGACGCAATGCAGCCGTATCCAAGCTCATCACGTCGCCGAGGCAGCCCTGCGGGATGATGAACTTGAAGCTTTGTGGAATGTCTTTGCACATTGTCATCGTGAGCATGGTGTCCTTTTGGGTTTTAGTGTCTTATGCATTTCCATGACTCAGAAACAAAGCCGTATATCTGACAGCCTGACAAGTTTCCTTTCTACGCCATCGCCCTTGCGGCAGCGAAGATGGCCCGCTCTCAGACACCCAAAGTCCTACTCGCGTCCTCTTGCTGCCTTGCACTGCCGCCCAAAAGTGACCCCCCGTCGCCGTTTGCGCTCCCGAATGCATGTCGTGTGGTTCCATCGCAGGGTAGTCATTGCGGCTGGTCGTATCTATATCGAGGATGGGTAAAGCATGATGCGAACCATGGCGCCGAACGACTTGGATGGCAGGTTGTGTCTGAATTGTGCCCTCACCACACCGGAGTTGCCTGTTGAATCCATATCAGTATACCTAATCACACCTCGACTCGCTCGCACATCTCCAACGCACCGTGTGTCCGCGTAACCTTGCCCCAGATAACACGGATCTTAGATCCTCTAACCTCCTTCTTGGCACGGTAGACGTATGCGATGCGCTTGCCCAGGTAGAAAGATGCGGCCTTTGGGTCGTCGACGCCCTCAACCTTGATGAGCGATGTGTTTGGGTTGGTGGTGCGCTTGCCCCTCTGGTACGAAAGGTGCTTGCCCCTGTGAGTTCAGTCAGTACGACTGTCCGTGGGTGTATTCCAATGCCACCGCCGCTATTTGTTTCCCGAGATTGAGACAGCGGAGCGGAGGGCGTTCGAGCAGCGGTGGCGAGGGCGGTACTGACTTGACGTAAAGACGGTGACCCTGTGACTCGGACATGTTGGCGGTGTTCTGGGTGGGCTCGCTGGGTGTTTTGTCGTCGCTATCGTCCGCAGAAGTCGGGAGATGCGCTGCGTCGTTAATTCGATTTTGCCAAGTGTGGGAGAGTCGGCAACTTCCGGTGTCCGCTCAGGTTAGCGTGACGGATGTACCCGTCCTCATAGTCAGGCATCAAGGCCATCATACAATTTTCGAACTTCTGACTCGGTGTTTGTGAGACGGACAAGCTGGTTATGTCCATGACCCCCAACTTGCTACCGGAGATGTTGGACACCCCAATGGCACGAGTGGAATTCCGCATATGCATGCAATTGCTCGCCGTTCACTTGATGGAAGCGTCGTTGCTGCTGCAAGCAAGACAGCATTGGGACGAAAAATCTTTTCTCCGCTGATCTCATCAGGTCCGCGGATAAGCTCTGTGTACTCGAGTGAATCGCACCTGGCATTGCTCGTACGATGCAGTCGACAGCTGCGAGAATTGGCTACATCAGGATGGTATAGCACCAATCCGATACCCACATTTCCTTGTGCTGCAAACCAGCAACGCGAGACGCAGCTGCATCGGTAGTGATTCGGCGCGCTCTGCAAGACTGCACCTTTGACGTCTGCTCGGTAATCAACGGGGGTGAGTGATTAGTGTGCGAAGCACAGAAGCCTCGCTGCCATTACGGTGTCACTGCGAAGCCGGATGGCAGCGCATGCTCGCGCGAGAGGCTACCAGCATCTAGTCGAGGCAGAGCACGAATGATGCGCGTCGGGACATTTCCCGGAGAGCGAGATCCGGCCGCTGTGAGTGATGTGCTGTGGTAATGTGCTGTGCCTGTGACGGTAACGGACTTTGCGGCTCATTCTCCAGCGCGTGTGAGACGGCTATCGTTCTGGCCTTGGAGCTGGTAATTGCTGAGCAAGCATCCGCCCGCCTCGTCCGCATACGCAGGCAGAAAACACATTCACTCGCAGCCGTGCATCTCCACAGAGCAGAGTCGCATTGTCCGTTGCCGCGCAGGACTGCATTGCGTATCGCCACCGAGCGGCCGTGAGCAATCGCCGTGACATCACCGTCTCAGCAGCCGTGATCGCGGGCAGGGACTTAGCCTTACACTCAGCCAGCCTGTGGACCCCACCACACCACACGTCAACCTCGAAGCATTGCTCAACAAATCTTTCTGATCATCCTCCTACTCATTGTCAGCAGACTTCCCCTCTGCTCTGACAATTTTCCTTCACCGCACCTCTACCCTACTGCACCCACCCACCACACCGACGACATGGCGAGCACGGTGATCCACCGCGAAGAGGAGCAGAATGCCGGGTAAGTCCAACAATTCGGTGAAACTTTGCTGCCAGCTCCGACAACGTGGGAGCTCGTCGCGTTGGAAGCGCAACGAGCGACATTGGTTCGCGAAATGTGCATTTCGCCGAAATGCAGCTCCCCGCACTCTTCCGTCGTTGTCGGTGTGGAATACCACGTACTCAAGGACTCGGCTGACATGCGGGTGCTCGCAGCACGATGGAGCTGAAGGAGAACACCGTCATTATCGTTCTCGGCGCGTCCGGTGATCTCGCAAAGAAGAAGACCTTTCCCGCACTCTTTGGCCTGTTCAGAAATGGCTTCCTGCCTCGCGATGTCAAGATCGTCGGCTACGCTCGAACGAAGATGGATCACACCGAGTACCTGAAGCGAGTCAAGTCACATATCAAGACTCCAACAAAAGAGATGGAGCAGCAATTGGACGAATTCTCCAAGTTCACGACCTACGTGAGCGGGCAGTACGACAAGGATGAGAGCTTCCAGGAGCTCGAGAAGCATCTGCAAGAGCTGGAGAAGGGCCAGAAGGAGACCAACCGTGTGTTCTACATGGCATTGCCTCCTTCCGTCTTCATTCCCGTTTCCGAACACTTGAAGCGTAACAACTACCCAAGGAGTGGTATCGCACGCATCATCATTGAGAAGCCATTCGGAAAGGACCTCGCGTCGTCGCGCGAGCTTGACCAGGCTCTGCGACCTAACTGGAAGGAGGAGGAAATCTTCCGCATCGATCACTACCTTGGAAAGGAAATGGTCAAGAACATCCTGATTTTGCGCTTCGGAAACGAGTTCTTCGGAGCAACATGGAACCGCAACCACATCGACAATGTCCAAATCACATTCAAGGAGCCATTTGGCACGGAGGGCCGTGGTGGCTACTTTGACGAGTTTGGCATTATTCGCGATGTCATGCAGAACCACTTGCTGCAGATCTTGACCCTGCTCGCCATGGAGCGCCCAATCTCCTTCTCCGCTGAGGACATCCGAAACGAGAAGGTGCGCGTACTTCGCGGTATGCCTAGCATCGAGCCAAAGAACGTCATCATTGGCCAATATGAGAAGTCGCTGGACGGCTCCAAGCCGGGCTACAAGGAGGACGACACCGTACCTAAGGAGTCGCGATGCCCCACCTTTGCATCCATGGTCGCCTACATCAAGAACGAGCGCTGGGATGGTGTTCCATTCATCCTCAAGGCAGGAAAGGCTCTGAACGAGCAAAAGACAGAAGTCCGCATTCAATTCAAGGATGTCACGTCTGGTATCTTCAAGGACATCCCGCGTAACGAGCTGGTGATCCGAGTGCAGCCGAACGAGAGCATCTATATCAAGATGAACAGCAAGCTGCCTGGTCTCAGCATGCAGACGGTTGTCACTGAGCTGGATCTCACCTACCGACGACGATTCTCTGACCTTAAGATCCCAGAGGCATACGAGAGCTTGATCCTCGATTCGCTCAAGGGCGATCACTCCAACTTCGTGCGTGACGATGAGCTTGACGCTTCATGGCGCATCTTCACTCCTCTCCTGCACTACCTCGATGACAACAAGGAGATTATTCCAATGGGTTACCCATACGGTGAGTTAACTCAATGCGAAAGACGCGTATCAGTAGCTAACCCACTTCCACAGGCTCTCGCGGTCCTGCTGTCCTCGACGACTTCACCTCCTCATACGGCTACAAATTCGCCGATGCCGCAGGTTACCAGTGGCCACAGCACCAGATTGAGCCTAACAAGCTCTAGATGAGAGCTTGATCGCGGTACTGTTTACAAAAGCGTACAATGCATCGTGTTAGCGGGGCACACCATAGAACTTGGTACATTTACCCCCAGTGAAGGAATGAACTTCAGGAGACGGAAATGGACAAATGAAATCTAGATACGAGACAGACGAATGGGTAGGCGAGCAATGCGTCCTAAGGATCACCTGACGGAATTTTACAAAACGAAAGCTTTCATCATTGCGAAGGCGCTGGGATATGGAGAGAGACGGGTGCTCCGATGCCTGGTTGCGGACTCAAAATCTGAAATGCTTGATAGAGGAATGATGCCTAAGGTACTGGGAGTGCAATCGCATGATGCCGAACGATAACCACACCCAACTGTGTCATCCTGCTGGTGCCTCCATGCATCGTCTTTGCTTTTCCCAATCAATACAGCTCTCTGGCACGTCACCCGTAATCCTGAAGTTGTTGTTTTCGCTCTGCTCGGGCGCTGCATGTGGAGTCTCCTCTCTATCGACTCCACTCGGCCTGGCACCCCCAAATCCAACTCCAATTCCTTCTTCGGCACTCCTACAAGAATCTCGCCCTTCGGCTTCGGCTTCATCTCTGTTCTCCGAAATCTCGGCATTCACTTCATCATCATCATCAGTCTCTTCATGCTCCTCTCTCAAGTTCTGCAATGTCTCTCGATAATCTATAAATTCCTGCGTGATCAAAACTGTTCCTAATTCTGTTTGTCTCTGTTCTACAGCGTTCTGCCTCTCGGTTTCGATCGTTGAGCCCTGGAATCCTGGCGGGAAACATGAGATTTGTATTGAGTTGTTTGGGAGGAGGCGAATCAGACCGTAGGCGTTTACGCTGCGGTTGAACTCGTAGAGGCAGCCGCCGGAGAAGTGGGTTGTTGTGGGGGAGGTGAGGAGGGTTGTTGTGGCTGTGGTTGTGGAGCGGCGGGGAGGTGGTGAGTTTGGATTTTGAGTGGGTTGGGACGGGATAGAGGGGAAGTTGGAGCTGTATTCGGAGAGGAAGATTGGGATGTTTGTGTGGGTGAAGGGTGCGGTCTGGGATGGTGGGCGAGTTAGTCGCTTTCCTTTTTTTGCGGATTTTTGTGTCTTGCGATGATTCGTGACTGACCAAGTCGCTCGATGATTCTGTTTGTGAAGTTGAGGTTGTGTTCCATGTGTACTTGGTGAACTTTCTAATATCAGCAAGTGTTGTTGCAAATTGATAGAGGTCTCTCACTGTCCAGAAGTCAACCCGCTCAGATAGATCTCTTGTACGCAGGTATTCGAAGATCTGCATATCACGGTACCCATCGTCGTCGGCTCCATATGCGACAGGCAGAATGCGCTGTCCCGTAGTCTGGTTCTTGAGATGCATATATTTCTTTAAGTCTCGAACTACAGCTGCGATGACGAGTGTGCAGTCTCGAGAAGCACCATCGTTCATTAATTGATTGATCAATCTCTGAGCAACAAAGGCTCCCAGCGTATTTGGGAAAGATGCCATGAGATCGATCGTCTTGAAGTAGGATTGCACATTCTCAGCATTGTAAGAGCCATATGGGTCGAAACGATTGATGGCTCTGAGAGGTGGATAGGCTTGTATGAGAACATAGATGCCCGCCTCCTCGAGCAATTTCATTGCTTGTGTATGCGGCTTGGACGAGTCGATCTGGTACACGAGAATGGTGTTTACACCCAGTTCTTTGAACAGTGCAACATCGTGACGGAGCCTTGAGAGTTCCTCGTCTGTGATGGGATCATATGGTTGCCGGCCAAGAGCATTGTCTTGATACACTATGCCGCGTACGATGAACTTGATGGGCGATCAGTGAATGTGGCAATTTGTTGCAAGTCGTCGGGCTCACACGTTTCTGTCCTTGCCACAAGTAGCGACCACGGATAGTGATAGGTTGCAGAGGAGCACTCATTCTTGTGCGGCACTCAAAAGTGTGCATTCGACGAGTGCTGGTACGACACTGGGAGATGATAGCTTTCAGCTTCCTGGCAAGCTACCTCAAGTTGGCACATCGTGAGTTGGCCTTACAGGTGTAGCAATGATCTGCACATGCCGCACCATTCCTACTGCCAAGGTCGTTTAGCAGCACGAACAGTGAACATGAACTGAAGTAGTTGAGGGTGATCTACCAACGCAGTTCGAGAACCCGTTGCGTTTGATCGTTGCCAAGTCGGCAGTCTTTTGCAAGGCGGTAGACCAGCACCAACGACAGATCCGGAGCGCAGCGTGCTCTGTTTCAACTCTCACAGGTAATGCGCAGCCATGTCACCTGAGTAGACCTACCAATAGCGAAACTATATCAAAAGTGCCGTGTTCATGCATGAGTGCAGATTCCGGAAAAGCTCGCCTCAACTGACTTGATGGTTCCGGGGAAAGGCGAGGCAGATTCCACAGAACTGGTTTGGAGACACACCGCACACCAGCATGTGGAGAGAATGCTGCTATGCTTCCAGCTGAGGAGACACTGGTGCGGCTCAACCGAACAGCAGAAGGAGATGACAGTGGTGAAGTCAATCCGAGATGCAGCAGCGACGCTGCTCTGCTCCTGCCAGGCTCATCGCTGTTGACACAGATCGTGATGCGGACGCGGTAACGTTGCGATGAAAGTTTTCCACTTGTGAAACACGGCGACGGGGTTCATGGGTGGAGGGTAGCAGTCTTCAATGGTGCGGCGTCGTGGCTACGAACGGGTACCGTGCGTCGAGCAGGTGTGCATCTGGTTGCGGGAGGGAGTGATGTGCGCGACGTGGTCAAATCGGCTGGAGTCCGCGTTGTGGCCAGCGGGTGCGTTCCAAGACGCCGAGCGGTGGGAGGTGTGTCGACGAGCACGCCATCACCGTTCCAGCGTCGTGACATTGATGGATGTCGTCGTGTCGTCGCCGTCGGAGAGCCTTTGTGTTGTCAGCAGCTCGCCCAAGCTCCTGCCCCTGCAGATCTGAGTTGTGGGTTGTGCAGCGGATGCATGATCTGGCAGATCAGCGTCATGCCTGCAGGAGGTGCGCATGCATAGGGCTGGCCTCCGCTGGCGAAGATACTGCAGAGGATTGAGCTGTGCTGTAGACTAGACCATCACGGAAAGCGCACCGAAGCTGCGGGAAACGGGGTGATACACATGCACAAACAGTCGCCAGCAGCACACGAACAACGACGGCGGTTTGACGACAAAGCGCACGCGCAGCACGACGACCCCCTGGCTCCCCGCGCGAGATTTGGGCAGCGGGCTTGGTCGTTTGCGTCGGGAGATTCGTGCCGCGGGGACATTGATGGACGGCGGCCATACCTGGACAACAATATCAAGCCCAACGCTGCGCCCGTCCGTCGATGCGCGCTCGTCTGCTGGCCTGTGTCCCGCTGACTGCAACCGTCACCACCACCGCCCAAGACTTCGCTGCCCGCTGTGCAATTGACAAGTCGCCGCTGCTCGCCACTCACACCTGTGCTGCCGTCTTTCGTCAGCAGCATCCGCCGTTTCATCAGCGCCTGTCCTCTTCCACCGCCTTTCGTTGTAGCACGCCATCCCCCAGGCCTACTTTCCCTCTCGCTCAACATCAGCGCGCGTCCATTGCCAACGACTCATCCATCATGAACGCAGACAATGTTCTGCGCAGTCGCCCAGAGGGCACGCGACGCTTGGCCGACAATCTCGAGAAGCCATTGCTAGATGATCGATCGTACAGAGTCATTGAGCTGCCCAACAAGCTCGAGGCATTGCTCATCCATGATCCCGACACAGACAAGGCTTCGGCCGCAATGGACGTCAATGTCGGCAGCCTTTCAGATCCCGAAGAAATGCAAGGCATGGCGCATGCCGTCGAGCATCTGCTGTTCATGGGCACTGAGAAGGTGAGCACAGGTCTCGGGAACGAAGTGCTCAGGAACTAACATGGTCTCGCAAAGTACCCCGGGGAGAACGACTACAACTCATACCTCACCAAATACGGCGGCATGAGCAATGCCTTCACAGCAGGCACCGACACCAACTACTACTTCGAGCTCTCAGCCTCGTCCACATCGAACAGCCCCAAATCGTCAGCAAACACGAGTCGATCGAGCTTGCTGACAGTGCCCAAGGGCCAAGCACCTCTATATGGCGCCCTCGATCGATTCGCACAATTCTTCATCAAACCATTGTTCAGAGAGGACTGTCTGGAGCGAGAGCTACGAGCAGTGGACTCAGAGAACAAGAAGAACCTGCAAGCGGACAATTGGCGGATGATGCAGTTGGCAAAGAGCACAGCGGCGAAACAACACCCATATCATCTGTTCTCCACAGGCAACTACAAGATACTACATGATGATCCTATCGCGAGAGGCGTCAAGATCCGCGACGAGTTCATCAAATTCTACCAAAAGAACTATTCCGCGAACCGAATGAAGTTGTGTGTGTTGGGGAGAGAGGGTCTAGAGGAGCTGCAGCAGTGGGTGGAGGAGCTCTTTTCCGATATTCCAAACCAGGATTTGCCAAAGCTACGATGGGACGACGTGCCAGTGCTCACAGAAAAGGAGCTGTGCACACAGACATTTGCCAAGCCAGTCATGGACCAGCGTATGCTGGATCTCTCTTTCCCATACCCGGATGAGGAGAATCTGTACGAGTCAATGCCTGGTCGCTACCTGGGACATCTGATAGGCCACGAGGGCCCGGGCAGTATTCTGGCATACTTGAAAGCAAAGGGTTGGGTATCGGAGCTCAGTGCAGGTCCCTCGCCAGTCTGCCCAGGGACTGCGTTTTTCTCGATCGGCCTGAGATTGACTTCACAAGGCCTCGTACACTATCGAGAGATCATCAAGACCATCTTTCAATACATTGCTATGATCAAAGAGCAGCCTCCGCAGGAGTGGATCACTCAGGAGACCGCGAAGCTCGCTGAAATTGACTTCAAATTCAAGCAAAAGATTCCGGCATCGCGCACTACCAGCCACATGAGTGGGGTTATGCACAAGCCTCTGCCACGTGAATGGCTTTTGAGCGGACAGCATTTGGTTCGAAAGCACGATCCGGAAGCCATCTTGAGAGGCTTGAATGCACTTCAACCTGACAACTTCCGATTCACAATGTCTGCGCAAGACTTCACGGGGGATATGGCCAAGTTTGACCGAAAGGAGCAGTGGTATGGTACCGAACATACCATTCAAAAAATTCCAAGTGACTTCCTGCAAGAGCTCGAGGCCGTGTCGAAACAATCGAGGCCAGCCGAGCTGCACTTGCCTGCAAAGAACGAGTTCATTCCACAGCGCTTGGACGTGGAGAAGAAGGATATCATCTCGACTGCACTCTCGCCCACTTTGATCCGGAATGATGGGAATGTGCGTCTATGGTGGAAGAAGGACGACACGTTCTGGGTGCCCAAAGCCAATGTCTACGTTTACTTGCGCAGCCCAATGGGCTACATGAGCGCATACACTGCTGTGCTCTCCACTTTTTTCAAAGAGCTTGTCGATGACAGTCTCACAGAGTACGCTTACGACGCCGAGCTGGCTGGTCTGGCTTACGGCCTAATACGAACTGCCAACGCGTTCGAGGTCTCGGTTGGTGGCTACAACGACAAGATGCATGTGCTTCTCGAGAAGGTCCTGGTCACAATGCGCGATCTCGAGGTCAAGGATGACCGCTTTGAAATCATCAAGGAGCGAATGGCTCGCACATACCAGAACTTTGAGCTGCAGGAGCCATTCAGGCAGATTGGTCGCTACACCCAACTATTGTCCCGAGACCGCGCTTTCAGCCAAGCAGATCTCCTGGCAGAATTGCCTAACGTCAGTGCCGACGATGTGCGCAACTTCATCCCGACTTTGATGCGCCAGATGCATATCGAGATTCTCGCCCACGGCAACCTCTACAAGGAAGATGCACTTCGTATGGCGGATCTCGTCGAGAAGACGCTCAAGCCCCACCCATTGCCTCCCACGCAGTGGGAGACGCAGCGCTACATCAACCTGCCAGAGGGTTCCAACTTTGCGTGGAAGAAGACTCTCAAGAACCCGGATAACGTGAATCACTGCCTCGATTATTGCATCTATGTGGGCGACGCGAGCAATCGTCAAACACGCGCCAAAACACTGTTACTCGATCAGGTGCTTCACGAGCCCGTCTTCGACACATTGCGAACCAAGGAGCAATTGGGATACATTGTCAATGGCTCGATGATGATCGTTGGCAACGCCGCTGTTTTCCGTATCCTCATTCAGAGTGAAAAGGATTGCGAATATCTGTTGAAACGCTCTGACCTCTTCCTGAAGGAGTTTGAGACCAACATCAAAGAGATGTCAGATACAGAGTTCGAGGAGCACAGAGTTGGTGTCATCAACAAACGCCTGGAGAAGTTGAAGAACTTGTCTCAGGAAAGCGGACGACTCTGGCACCACGTCCTTTCTGAGGTTTTCGATTTCGAGCTCGTCTACCGCGATGTCGAAGTCCTCGAGACGCTGACCAAGGAAGACATGATCGATTTCTACATGACACGATTCAGCCCTAGCTCTGCCGTTCGCTCGACCTTTGCCACTCAATTGGTCGCCCAGTCATCTCCCGAAGAGATTGCTGCTAAGACCACAGATGCCGAGAAGAGTGAAAAGTTGGCTGATCAAATCATCGCCTTGCTTTCCGGCATTGGTCTGCAGTGCGAAGCTGAAGGCCGGACGAAGCTTGTCGAGAACCTGGGCAAGACTGACATTACCAAGGGAGACGTGCCAGACACACTGAAAGCTATTGGCACATGGCTCGCTGCTATTGGACTTGACGAGGAGAGTACCAAGGTGGTACTCGCCCAAGGTGAACAGGCTCTGCCGCAGCTTTTCCCGGCTGCTGGGATCGTAGCTCCCTCACACGATGCTGAGCAGACTAATGGCACGACTGGAACGAATGGCACGAATGGAGTTGTGAAGGAGATCAAGAGAGTTCTTGTGGAGGATGTGAAGGGTTGGAAGGCTAGCTTGCCGCTTGCTGCTAATCCTAAGCCTGTGAAGGATCTGGCGGAGTTTGAGGAATTGGAGTCGAAGCTTTAGATGCATTTTTGAGGATACTTTCGAAATGCTAGAGAAAAGTTAGAGGGGTATAGCCGCGAAGCTGAAGAGGAGATGGGAGGTGGTGTAGGTTATGTTCGCAGCGAGGCGTTGTAGGATATCTCTTTCTTCGCTCCAATAACGTTCGATCGTGGTCGAGGTAGAGGCTGGTCTCGACCAGCGAAGAGGTTGAGCTAGGGAATAGCTCGTTATGACATGATATTCTTAATGATACCTTTTGCTGGACTGCACTGCAACGAATCTCTGCCTGCCATAATTGTTGTTCAAAGACTTGTGATGTTATTGCAGCACGCACTTACTGCCCATATTGCCTTTCCCCGGGACCAGTAATTTCATTCTGTCTACCGCAAGGTAGGAATAGCTATCGTTATCCCACCCTGTCTCTCGTTCTTCCACGCCATCATAACCTCACACACCTTGATCATATTCTACGTCTTCTTCTCCTGTTCTTCCGTCTCTTTCTCCGTCATCATCTCCAAGCTTGTGATAGAAAAACCACTGACTTGTCACACAGATATCACGGATGGTTTTCATTTCTTCCACACATCCCGAATCCGTGGTGAATCTCGAATCCGGCAGTTTCAGTGCACAATTTTCAGGAATGTGAATTCTGTCGAGATGTAGTCCGGGAGTGTTCTTGAGGGCAATGGCTAGTTTTATGGCTGCTGACGTGTTGGCGAGTTGGAGTTTTGTGTATTCTTGGCGGGCGGTGGCGATGATTCGGTAGGCGGCGGCAAGGGCTGGGTCCATGTCGGCGAAGGTTGGGATGGCGAGGCTAGAGGTGCTATTCTGGAGTTCGGGCTGGGAGTCGGCGGCCGACTCTTGACAAGGCTCTTCGTCTGCCCAGTGGCAGATTCTGTTGTGGAGGATGTCGATCTAGTCAAGCGTGCGCTGTGAAAGATGCCATTCGATGGTCAAGCTGGGGATGAGTGAGGTCTGCTTGGAGCCGATGGCTTGGAGCCATTTGGGAAGCCAGTGCCATCGCTCGCTGGTGACTGTGGCTATGAAGGCGTTCTTGGCGAAGAAGATGGGAAATGCTTCGATGCAGGTTGTGCGGCAGGCGCGAAGGAGTGCTGATTTTGTGGCGATGTTCGACCGCCTTACATTGCTGTTTGGGGTGTCGCTGGGTTGACCGTGGTCCGGTCCAGGCCAGACGTGGTTATAGATGAGCAGTCGAAGTTCGGGGGAGAGTTCCAAGAATGGAGCACGTTGGGTTGCTGACTGCATGATGCTGGCGTGTTGCTGTCGGAGTGTACAGAGGTGACATACTTGTCTGTGTTAACGGTGTGTCCTTGCCCAGAACTTGGTCTACACGTGGGCAGGAACTGGGTCTGCTGTAGCTCCTGCAACGCGATTCCCCGAATTGTGATTTTGCCAGGAGTGGGAAGAACGTTGCTGATAACGCTCGTAGGGTGAGGCCCTCGTGTGTGTGTAGACATTGAGAAACCGAGTGCCATGATATCCAGCATGTCGATGAATGTCCTATCTACAGGTTGACCCAGAGAGGATCACGATACAAGTAGCTTTCCTTGTTCGTCATTCCGCAGCTACGTGTATGCATCGCTCACTCAACAGATTGTCATCCCAGGCCCATGTGGAACAAGCAAAATTGGATCGTTTTGCGGAATCTTGGAAAAGCATGCGTGCAGCGACTGTTTCAGAGCCAGTCACAACATAGAGATGGTAGTGTTGAATAGTGTCGAGATGGAGGGGCGAAGTTGGACGCTTTTGTATCGTCTTGACAGAATTCGTTGACCCAATGTTTATGAGCAAGGCGTAAGGCCGGAGGTCGACTCAATGAGGAACTGTATTCTCCTACGAGTCTGACGCCTGCGAAAACCGCACTGAAGCAGCATACGCGCTGCTGGCAACAAAGGGTCGAATCTGAGTGATTGCTGTGAGACGCTTCGGATTCTCAAGAGGTGGGGTGTTCGGCTGAAGGGTCGATGTAAGGAGCACTGCGCAGCTTGTGTATATGCCGCCATATCAAGGACAGTATACCGAGTGGGACCTTCTTACGGCGCAAGGTCGCCTTGCCTTGTATCATGTTTGATGATGTTCAGTCTCGCAGATCTGCTCGCAGGACAGGCCGGAGCAAGCAGCATGTCCGTGTCAAGACGGCCATTCAAGGTGCGTTTCCCATGTTCACATCTCCGGCAGTAGCCTGAGCGCTGCTGCTTGCTTCCCCCTCTTGCTCATCCTCGACATCCTCCTCGGATGGCTGGCCTTCCGCTCCGGCTCTTTCGACCTCTTTTCCACCCGCCTCGAGCAGGTACTGAACCACGTCGTTTTTATCCGCACGCTCTGCCTCGAACATGGCCAGATGTCCAGCTGCGTTCTTCTGCCACATATCTGCGCCTGCCGTGATCAAAAGCTTTACAATATCCAAATGTCCATTGTAAGCAGCCCAGTGAAGTGGGGTATTTCCTTCTTTATTGCCGTGGTTCACAAACGCGGCTGGCTTGCCCTCTGCGGCGCCCAGTTGCGTGAGCAGGTTCGGGAGAAGCTCTGCTAGGCCATTTGCTGAGCAGAAATGTAGTACAGTGTTGCCGCTCTCGGGATCAATCGCTGCCTCTAGAACATCTTTTGCCGAGCAAGAGTACTTCTGAGTCAACTCTGTGATCGTCTGCTGCAAGTCTTGCACTTCGTTCGCCCGAGTGAAGTACAGCAGATCGTCGACCTCGTCGAAAGTGAGCGCTGGTGGGCCGGAGGAATGCATTTTGTGCAGTTTGTTCTGGAAGCAAATCACACTCCATGTAAAGTCAGCGCTACTTCCTCCAACTTTAACTTTTCATTGCCAAGAATCAATAGAGAGATTAGATTAGGTTCTTTCCGCTCGATCGGCTGTACCTGCATATCCCGTCGCCACTAGCACACCTCCTTGGAAAACATCGTACGAGAGGTATCCATGGCAATGTCGCTGGCTTCCTGATCCCGTCTTCGTGCGTCCTGGACCAATTCCCAAGACTGCGAATCAGCAAAGCGACATCATGACATTTCGCAATCGCTCTGCGAAAGAGCCAGCGAAAGCGAATGGCCAGGCAAAGGCCAATGCCAAGTCACCCGACAGCCGTACAGATTATGCTCGATGGCGACTAAAAGACGATCGAGGGCGACAGACATGGCACTACCTACAATCAGATGAAGAAGTCAAGCAATGGCCGCAGACGATCGCGGATAAATGGCATTTGGGCCTTGACACTGTAAGTGCGACTCTGTCATATACGTAACTACCCAGACCTAACAGACTTCACAGGGATTGCCGAACCTCCCAAAGGCGAAGACACCTCTCCAAGCTGCTGAAAATGGACTTCGTTTCTTCTCAAAGTTACAACTAGAGCCAGGAAACTGGGCTTGCGAATATGGAGGACCAATGTTCCTGCTTCCCGGAATCATAATCACGCTCTATGTCACCGATATGCCATTAACACAACCAGAGCAGATCGAAGTTGTGCGCTATCTGTTCAACATGCAGAATGTTGGATCGAAAAATGGTGGCGACGGTGGCTGGGGGTTGCACATTGAAGGCGACTCCTCGGTCTTTGGAACTGCGATGAACTATACCTGTTTGCGAATACTCGGTGTTCCGGCCAATGAACCACGTATGGTGAAGGCTCGACGATGCCTTCACGACATGGGCGGTGCAGTATACGGACCCCACTGGAGTAAGTTCTGGTTCTCGGTCCTCGGTGTCATGAAATGGGACATTGTCAATCCTGTGCCTCCAGAGCTCTGGCTCCTGCCAGACTGGGTGCCAATCGCCCCTTGGCGCTGGTGGATCCACATGCGCATGGTCTTCCTACCAATGGGCTATTTGTGGTCCAAGAAATGGACATATCCCAGAGCAGACTCAGATCCTTTGATCAAGGAATTACGGGAAGAGCTGTTCACGACACCTTACCACGAGATAGACTTCGCTAGTCATCGAAACTCCATCAGCGTCAAAGACAACTATCATCCCAAGACATGGGCCTTGAATCTCATCAATTGGCTCCTTGTCTGGATATGGATTCCTTTCCTGCGGACCGATGCTCTGATCAAGAAGGCTGAAGATTGGGTCTGGCATCTTATCCAGATTGAAGGTGCAAACACTGATCAGGGCGACCTGGCACCTGTCAGCGCACCAATGGACACATTGTGCTGTTATGTTGCAGAAGGGCCGGATGCGGAGTCAGTTCTGAGGCATCGTGACCGACTGCAGGACTACTTTTTCATCAGTAAAGATGGCATGATGGCAGACGGCACCAACGGCGTACAGGTGTGGGATACAGCATTCGCGATACAAGCGGTCGTTGACGCTGGTCTGGAGCAGAAGCCGGAATATCACAACCTCCTGCTCAAAGGTCTGGAGTTCCTGGAAGACCACCAATTCCTTGAACACGTCGTTGGCTACGAGAATTCATCTGTCTACTCGGATCCTCCCACCCAGGCGACATCGGCTGAAGTTGGTTGGAGGCATCCTCGTCGTGGCGCGTGGGGTTTCAGCACCCGCTCGCAGGGCTACGTTGTTTCTGACTGCACAGCGGAAGCTGTCAAGGCGATCATGGCGTTGCAGTCCACAGTAGACCCGAAGGATGGTCGCACCAGTTTGTTCCCGACCCTCCTGAGCGAAAAGCGTCTCAAGTGGGCTGTTGATATCCTTCTCACCATGCAGAACAGCGATGGTTCCTGCAGCTCGTACGAACCCACGCGAGGCAGCACAAAGATGGAATACCTCAATGCAGCTGAGGTCTTCGGGCGCATCATGGTCGAATACCCATACCCGGAATGCACAACTGCATGTGTCACGGCGCTCGAGCGCTTCCGAAAGGACTATCCAGATTATCGTGCTGCGGAGATTAAGAAATTCGTGTCTCGTGCTGTCGATTGGATCCGACGCGACCAAGCTCCGGATGGATCTTGGTACGGCAGCTGGGGAATCTGCTTTTCGTATGCTGGATGGTTTGCGCTGGAGAGTCTGAAGACTCAAGGTGAGACATACGAAAACAGTGAGCGGGTCAGGCGAGCCTGTCATTTCTTCCTCGATCGCCAAGAGGCAGACGGTGGTTGGGGCGAATCGTACAAGAGTTGTGAGACCGTTACATGGTGTCGGCATCCTGATGGCTCGCAAGTTGTGCAGACGGCTTGGGTAAGTGCTGCATCTGTGCGTGCGTAAAGTGGCGTGCGACTGACTGTTGACAGGTCGTCATTGCGTTGATCGAGGCTGGCTATCCAGATCGTGATCCCATCGACCGCGCGGTCAAGCTCATCATGAGTAGGCAGCAACCGAATGGCGAGTGGTTGCAGGAGGGCATTGAGGGCGTGTTCAACAAGAGTTGGTGAGACTTTCCATCCCAGAACACGGCTCGTCCGCCACGCTAACATCCGGGTTCACAGCATGATCTCCTATCCAAACTACAAATTCATCTTCCCGATCAAGGCGCTGGGCATGTATAGCAGACATTTCGGCGACACTGCATTGAATGGATCAGTATAGAACCCAGGGGTCAGGACCGCTGAGCAGGTTCACAGCACCCGAGAGCGATGCTCGAACACATCGTACATGAGGTACCTCCTAATAATATGCAACACCGCATGCCAGCACTGCGTCGACCACAGCGCAGGTACATTCGTATCGGCTGGTGCAGTGTTCATCGATTCAGCTGATGGAAGCCTGCAGCAGAAGCAGCCAAGATTGGGCCACTATGCGCCGGCCCTGTCTCTCGCGGTGGGAGTGGTGACTGTTGGGTCGCGGTGCAGCGCGCGTGTAACGGTCGGCTCTGCACGTGGAACCGCTCACTCCGGCACCACGAGCGCTTGGTGGCGCTGCATGGATGCTGCGTGGGCTGTGGGTTTGTCTTGTGACTGTGAAACTTGACGGTCGTGGGTAAAGGGCCGGACGGACAGGCGCATGATCATTCCATGGCTAGGGGAGACGACGCGCATTGTTCGAGCCTGGGCTCGCCTGGCGATGTTGCTGCTGCCGTAACGTGATGTATAGAGTGAGATGTGAGGTCAGTCCGCCGGCAGCGAGTAGTCCAACGGGCGGCTCAACCGTGCCGCAACGCTGTTGAAGCGAACTGCCGCGCGAGCGTTGGTCTAATGATTAGTCCCACATAATCACGTTTCAATTTGCAAGGGGGCCCGCCGAGGGACATGCACGGCGGCGGAGGAGCTCACAGCGCTGACCGGACGGCGGCGGCGCTGGCAGCCCGGCGCAGCGGTGGTACGGGCGGGTGACGAGCAGCAGCGCATGCGGCGCGGCGACGATGGTGCCGGGCGTCGTCGTGTCGCTGGCAGCGGTTGGGAGATGCTGGCTGATGCGCGCGGCGAACCCTGGTCGCTAGTGCATTCAATCCTAAACACAGCTCCTCCTTCGCGTGCTGCAATTTCTCCCCCGTTCCACCCCTTCCCGCCGAGGCAGCGTGTGCACCAGCGCTGCTTTCTCCGCGTACGTCGAGATAGAGCTCAGCACGCTCGCTCTGGTCTGCCTCGCCGTCCGCCAGCGTCTGCATTATTCGTGGGCGTGTATTCTGTCCCAGCAAGCTATCGGACCTTCCTGCCTCCACCCTAGCTCGAGCAGCTGACCCGTCTCGACATCACCACGCTGCGTGCTGAGCTCGCCCTCCACCCTCCTTCTCGCCCCAAGATCCGCACGGCGTTCGGCGTTCCGGGTCTCACTCGTCTGGTGCAGGCAGAGCGCCAGGAGCCTAGCTCTTTTATCGTTCATTGGGATTATTGTCCACGTGGGAGAAGACTCAGTTGAGGCGAGGAACGAGCAGGACACACATCGGGAAACATGGCGACACCGACACAGCAGCAGCCGTACGGCGGGAACCCGTATCCCACACCGGCCTCCAGCACCGGCGGAGGAGCTTCCGCACAGCAACAGCCTCCCTACCAGCCTGAGAGCAGAGCTTCCCAGTCCGCTCCGGCCCCATATCAACAGCAGCCGCCGCAACAGCAGCAGCAGCAGCCGACCGCGCAAACGCCCTTTGAGAAATACTGCGTCATCCACATCGCCACCACGTGTGACGAGCATGGAGTATATGTCACCAAGGACAGTGCCGAGGTCATTGAAATTGGCTGGGTGGTAGTTGATGCTCAGAATCCCGAGCGTGAGGTACGTCAACGATGTTTCGGCAAGTGCTGCTGGGCCCCTCGACACGCAGCAGCATGGCACGGGCTGCCGAAGGTGTCTGTGGAACGAGACACTGCCAATATATACAGCTTGGACCAGTTACTAATAAAACCTCCTTTCGCAGTTGCACCGCCAGTCCGTGCTCGTTCGCCCTGTCAACACTCCTATTACTCCTCTATGTACTTCTCTGACGACCCTCACCTGGGAGCATGTGAAGAACGCTGGCACTTTCCGCGACGCCATCACCACCTTCGATCAATTCGCCCAGGAGCACCTTGTGCCGAAGGACGCCGGCCCTAGTGCCGCACCAACATTCGCCTTCGTTACCCTTACCCCATGGGATTTGCGTGTTCAGCTTCCGCGTGAGGCACGCGACAAGAACGTCGTCTTGCCCGCTTACCTACAACATCCAGTGCTCTTCGGCCTGCGTCAAGAGTACCAGACATTCCAATCACACCATCCTGAAACACTTGCATTCAGCTCGTCCAGCCTATCGAGCATTTGCGCTGGTCTTGAAGTGGAAGAGGTCAGGTCCTCGGGCAAAGTTACCGGAGGTCTCCCATTCCACCTCCAAGCGCTCGCTCCGTCATCTCCTCGCCGTGCATTAGAAGAATCCCTAACGCTCACTCGCTGTCTCAATTCTTTGCTCAAGAAGTCTCGGCCCTCTGCTACGAACCCACAAGGAAACCCCGATATCCTGTCAAGACCGCTCGACGCACGAAGCGACGTCCGCGCCTTCCTGGGCGAAAGGAGCAAAGTACTGCACCTCAGCGGTTTGCCTCACGATACAACACAAAGTGAGCTCGAAAGTTGGTTCACACAGTACGGTGGTCGTCCAATTGCCTTTTGGACCCTCCGAACCCCGGAAGGCGGCAAGCCCAGTGGAAGCGGATTCGTTGTTTTTGGCAGTCACGAAGAGGTATGTTCAACTCGCTCTTTCCTTGTATGTGCAGATCCAAGTGAAGTCTGGCAACGGTCGCGCGCGCAACGCTCGGTTTGGACCGTGCACTAGACGAAAAATTGCTCGCTGGCTTCATTGCGTGTTTCTCTCTTCTAACATACATCAACAACGGTATCGCCCACACCCAAGCCGAACATCACCACTCACCGCATTCTGCGCTACTTCACTACCAAGAAATCTACGACCATATCTTCGACATCACTGACATCGTTCGCAACTCATCAACATCGCGTTGCGATGACGTTCAATCACGCCGCCCTGAGCGGCACGATCTCGTTACCTTGTCTCACTGGATCTGCACCACCTTGTCGCGTGCCTTGCTTGTGCAACACGCCCCGCTCAAAGACAACTACTAACACTGAATACTCTCAGGCGGCCGAAAGTCTCAGCATGAACGGACGCGCGCTTAACGACCGCGCGATTGAGGTCGCACCCTCATCAAGCAGGGTGCTGGACCGCGCTGCGCATTCACAGCCTCCTGGAGGACCTCCACTTCTTACTCCATTTCCACCTTCCAAGAACCGCCCGCGACCAGGCGATTGGACCTGCCCAAGCTGCGGTTTCTCCAACTTCCAACGTCGCACGGCATGCTTCCGTTGCTCGTTCCCGGCTATGGGCGCCGGAGGTCCGGATCCATATAGCCAACCTTACGGTATGCAAGCACCTTTCGGCGGCGCACAGTACGGTCATCCAGGCATGATGGGCGGTGGTCATATGCATGGCGGCGGCTTTGGCGGCATGGGTGGCATGGGCGGTTCAAGCGGTCGTGGTGGAATCGTGCCTTTCCGTGCTGGTGATTGGAAGTGTGGCAACGAAGGATGTGGCTACCACAACTTTGCCAAGAACGTTTCATGCTTGAGATGTGGCGCTTCTCGAACCCAGGCAGCCGTCGTTGCCGAAAGCGGCATGACCAGCTTTCCGGGACAATCTTACGGCGGTCCTCCACAGGTTCCAATGCAACCACCAACCGGTAGCTACGGCGGCGGAAGCCAACAATCTTTCGATGGCAGTGCATATGGTGCGATGCAAGGTCCACCGGGCGGCTTCGGTGGCCAGTCTTTCGGACCACCTTCTTCATACAACATGCCTTCGGGCATTGCTGCACCTAGCCCATACATGGCTGGCGGCTACGGACAGATGGCAAGCAACGGCGGCATGCAGTCTCAGGGAGGAGGCTTCGACAGCCGAGCCGAGCAGGCCTTCAACCAAGGAAACACTAGCTCGCAGGCTGGTGCCGGTGCCTACTCCAACGGCGCGTACGGACAACCCGGAGGATATGGCAACGACGGCGCTGCGGATCCTTTCTCTTTCCTTTCGACTGGCATGGGACAGCTCGGCATCAATGAGGGCGACAACCGTCGCAACGGTGCGAGTGGGGCAAAGTCGCCCCAGTAAACAACACTTGAGTAGGTTCGGAACGGGAAGGATTGGTGGGCAGGTGTCGGTTTAGAGGAAGAGGACATACCAGATTGTATCAAAATCACATCGATGACATATGGGATTCGGCTGCAAAAGGGCTCGTTAGCGTCGGCGCTGGGAGAGGTTGACGGTGAGGGTATTAGCGAGGCGTCCGTGGCCATAAGGACTTATCGACAACAAAGGATCATCGTCAAAACAAGTATGGCTGCATGGGTTGCAACAGCAAGACAAGATGTTGGGCTTCAGAAGCATATTTCGGATCCGGGCTGGCTAGGGGCGGTGGGAGGGGTTTTTTCCTTACAATGACAACAGCAACAGCACAGCACTTTCACCTTCCTCTATGACCTTTGCTTCTGCTTCCTGGCTAGGTCAAACTGCTCTGAACGTTGTGTGTGTCAACAGAATGGGAAAAGAGGCGCTGCTGCTGATACTGCTACCACTGCTGATTTCTTGCTTTTCGGAGAGGGGATGAGATGATGATTCATACACAGAATGAGATGTACTGTTTGTGGGGTGCGATTGAAACGGCCGATTAAAACAAGAGTGAAAGCAAGCAGAAGTCGAAGATCGAGAGCTAGCATGTAATTTGGTGGATTGAAAAGGAGGGTAAATTGTGTGGTTTCTCATTCTCATACTATCTGGCTGATGACGGAATTTTGGCTCGTCATCAGTTATGGTTGGGTTGTGTTTTTCTTTTACCTGAATAACTCCACCCGTATCAACTATTTCGAAAACGACTTGGGTTGCAGCAATGCTTTGTCTCCAATCTGTTGCCTTTGGATAGGATGGAGTAGAAGTGTCCCGTCTCCTCCCAAGCCTCTCCCGATCGCTGTCGATTATGTGCTTTGGAATGTCTCATTTCGTTCGTGTCGTGCTGGTTTTATGGTGGGTGCTGCTGCGCGGCTCGGTGCCGAATGGAAGATTGGAAGCATTAGCGGTGAGGTCTTCCATTAAGACGAAGTGCTTCGACCATATCCCGAAATTGTGCACTCATCCGTCTCATAAGCCCGAGACGATGAGGATGAGGCTCGGGATGAGGCGGAGGAATGGGTGCCAACATGTTTGCTTCATGGTCGTATCCATCGAAGGACTCGTAATCATAATCGTGATAATACGTATGCTCAGCATTCGGACAGTCATGTCCATAGATTTGTTCCTCTTGTGTGTAGATTGCCCGACAGGACCAGCAGATATGAGCGCCGCAGTGACACACCATGTGATCGCAGCCACCATTCTTTTCGAGCGTGTTGCCGCAGCTTGGACAATCTTTGACGCGATCTAAGTTCTCCTGTCGCCATTGCTGAGATTGCTCCTCGTCACGGTGTTGACTGCATGTCTTGGGCCAGTGCACAGTTTTGCAAGCTGTGCATATTCTCCTGTTGCAGTTCTTGCAGTCTTTGTAAGCGGAATGCACAGCGGCATGGTCGACAGGGCTGGGGCGATAGATGTGGCCACAGTTGGGTGTGGGACAGCAGCGGTATTCTCTGGGATGTCTTCGAATGTACACATCGAGTGAACTTTCCAACGCGCGCTCGAAAGCATCTGGAGGGAGTAACTCCTGAATTGTGGTGATCGATAATGGTGTGCCACAACGATCGAAGTGGCCCCTGCATATGATCTTGAATTCGAGAGTCGAATTCTTGAGGTTGCACATGTTCACCAGGCATTGTCGACAGTAGACATGGCCACACTCGGTAATGACAGGGTCTTCCGCTTCAGTGTAGCAGATGTTGCAGAGCCCGCGCTGTGGTTGAATCAATTCACCGAATGCGAAGGATCCGCTCAGCGCGCGCAGAACCCTCTGGTATGTATCCTTACAGCTTAGGACAACGAGCTCCTTCTTGGCCTCGTCAAGTAACACACGTTCAGGGAAGGCAGTCCAGATGAGTGTATTGAATCCGCCGCACATAGTCCACCTGAAACCCTCTTCTGTGAGCTTGATGTGGCGCTTTTGGGTCCACGTAGTGACACTCGGCAGCGCGCTCAACGGTGTGCGGTCAGAGATGAGTGAGATGTTGCTCACTATCACACCAGGTCGGAAGTGTACAACCGCACCCTTCATAGTACGAACATATTGGTGGTGTGCTGGTCCATCTTGCTGCAGTCTGTTCTCCATTTTGAAATTGGGCTGTTCTTTCACGTCAGTTCCTCTCTGTTCTCAATTCGAGTTGTATTTTGACAGCCCCCGTAAATCAGCAAGCGTGGAATCGAAGTAGATTTTGGAGAAAGCACCACATATATACGGATGCCACATTTTTGTGAGTGGCTCGAGTCGTCTTTGGGAGTGACTGCGGGTCGCGTCCCGATCGTACAAGCCCATCAGCCTGCCGGCTGGTTGATTTTGACATGAAATGGCGGTTCTGGCTTGCAGCTGTTTCTGGGTCATTGCCGCCGACCAAGTGAGGCAGCGTGCCGAACCACTTCCAACAATCCACTCGTGTCACTGGAATTGTACATCTCGTCAAAGGCGTGACATAAAAGCGTGAGCGTGCCTTTGGTGGACATGAAGTGATCCCAATCCTTAGGTCTCTCCCATTCGCCCGAGCGGAGTCTTTGCTTTGCCGGGTGTCTTTGTTCTTGCATTGTATAACAGTGAATGTCGACGCGACGAAAGAAGTTGCTGGCGTAGAAGGCTTGGCAGTCACGAAAGCGCCACGCTACGCGTAACCTTAATTAATCTCGAGTGGGGTCACGTCTTCCACGACTTGACCCGAAGTACAACAGCAAATGCGATAGATCAAAGACTGCTGCTGCGTCGCGGCAATGGCGTCTCTCACAGAGAGTAGCATGGGCAGTGTGCCCATTGAAGAGCTGAGAGCTGCAGCGCTGCGACTTGACCAGGTAAGTGGCGAACGCGTCTTGGCCACATCGTGGCGACCGCAATTGACTTATCGACCCTAGTACAAGGAACCTAGTCATGGCGCGCAGGTTGTATCAGCAGATGATCCGAATGGCCAACAAAGCATTGCTCAGGACTCCAATGTGAGCGACGAGGCCAGCAACAGCAAAGGCGCAACTGTGCCCGAATCGATCGAGCAACGCATCCCGAACGATTCGCTGCCGAGAGCGAGAGAGCGCCTCCAGGCCGCGCCGGTCAACGCGTTGCCGGACAAGATGCCAGCTCTAAGGGAGGGTGAGTGGGTAGAGATATCAAAGGCTGCTTCCTTCGTGGAAGGAGGTGGCGACACGCAGCCGTGGGCTTCACAAGCTGTTCTTGAGACAAGCAAATCAATGATTGCAGACGGGCAGACGACTCCACAGAGGCCTCACACAATCGCAAGCCATACGCCCAATACGTATTGCTCTACTGTCGATGGCCACATTGATTTGGGCCTTGAGAATATGCCGTCCTTGACTTCACAGGCGGGATATGGGTCGTGTGGGAGAAACACGGATATGGCTGAATCGGCTGCTGTGGCAGCGTCGCCCACAACTTCACAAGCGGAGAACGACCTCTTGCGGGAAGATACACAGCCACAGACAGAGGCTCGGACCTCGTCGAGAGACTTTCCAGCTACGCCAGCGCTTGCTGGTCAAAAGCGTGCACGAAGTGGAGAGCTACTGACTTCAGCAACAACGATAAGCAAGACGCCTCACTATTCACAGTATTTTCGAGACGGCGAGAAGCCGCCCACTATGACCAACACACAACTCTTTCGCGCTACAGACAGCTCTCCCTTGTCAGCTCCGCCCAGCGATCCTATCTTGTCCCGACCTTCGCCGCATACCAATGGTTTCGACAGACCGTCCTCTCCTACGGTGTTCTCGTCACCGGAACTACGTCGTCCGCTTGGGCGTGCAGCTTCACTTGCACAACCCGAACCTATGACACGATATATCAGCATGAAAGAGTCGCAGGAAATGAGGAGACAGCGGATCGAGGCAGCTAAGTTGAACGGCAAGGAGGGTGAAGTGGAAGACGAGATTGATGAACTCGAAGATTCATGGGATCGTAGGCCGCGACGTGGCATACCACGTCCTCGTCCTCATTCCGAGCACCTGTCGAGAGTCACGGCGCCAGCACGATCAAGCTCTCGCTCTAGATCAGCTCACGATGCGATAGAGATCAAGGATACACCCGATACGTCCAGGAAAGCAAGCGAATGGAACGACTTTGTGGTCGGCTTTGCGGTAGGCCCGCAGCAAGCCATCGAGGATGAGGACGAAGACCAAGAAATGGCCGAAACCCAAGACCTGCCGGAGGAATGCAACGTCCAATTTAGCGAGCGGGACGATCCTGGAGTCAGCGATGCCGAACCGGAGGAGCATGGAGATGTGGAGATCGAGGATGTGGACAACGACGAATACGATGAGTTCGGCCAAGGACTACGCAGTCAGGCTGATGACATTGCTCAGGATGACGATGATATGGCGGCAGAAGCTCCGGCGGAGCAAGGAGATGTTACCATGGAGGATGTCGACGACCCTCGCGAAACAGAACATGCAGCCGTTGAGAAAGTGCAGAGCTCTGCTAGGACATCGCAACGATCTGCGATAGCCAATTCGCAACCCACGGCAACACATCCGGACCACCCTTCGGCATCACAGCAGGCAGTACAATACTCATCATACGTACCTGGCTCACAGCATCAGGGCAGGACCAGTGAAGACACAGCATTGCTCAGAGCTCCTCATGCCAGCGAGCAAAGCCGAGTTGCCGCCTCGCAACTGCAGACCGAAGAAAGCACTGAGACGAGTGTCAGTGGCAACAGGATTCCAAGCAGCCCGCCAGTTCAAGCAAATGTCAACTCTATGTACGACGAACATACTGAAGCGTTTGAGGGTAAATCCGGTCATTTAGCGCATGCTGAGCAAGCCGAGGTTCAGGAAAGCGATGTGATCGAAAACGAAGTCTCAGCATTGCAACCAACAAATGGACCGGAGGACAGTGTGCCACTATATTCGACTGCACGCACGCATGTCTCTGGCTCGGCACCATCACCTGCAAAGAACAGAATCGCCCGTCTATCGCAGCAGCTGGGACAGAGTCAGCGAAGCAAGTCCACGGACCAGTCTCCTTCCATTCGTCGTTTTGCAGATTTTGCTGCATCGGGATCGATGCCAACGAACCACAGCATAGGCATAGACTATAGTCAACCGGATGTTGTGGCGCTCGTGGATACGCTCTTTACTGCCGAAGACCGACAGGTGCACGACCTGATGTCAGACGACCATGTCGAGACTCCGAGAGCTAAGCGAGTCAAGCGGAGCCATAAGCACTCGTTCATCACCGCAATATCGCCTCACAAGCGTTCACGAGGCGAGGAGGAGAGCACCGACATCAACGCTCTGCAGGCGAGCGATGCGCGCGCTGCATTGACCGTCGATGGGTCAACTTCAACAGAGGCGGGAGGAGTTTCCGAGGGGCAAAACATCGTTGAGGCAGCGTCCGTCGAGCGTGAGAATGCTCGTTCGAAGGCGATGGAAAGCCGAAGCCCTTCGCCGCCTCCGGCGCTTATGGACAGTCCAAGCAAAGCGAACCAGATGTTGGCTGTCTTGACTGACGATGAGGACGAAAAGACACGCGAATCGACTACAGAGAGCGTGCGGATTCGCGAAGAGGCTGGTCGTGCTGCCGTATCACAACTCGTGTCTCTGCGAACTTCCACTAAGGGAAAGAAGTTGAAACAGAAGACATATTCTCGAGGTTCTCGGCGCAAGTCAGCGAAGTCAGGGGTGCAAGCTGCAGGTAGGACCAGCACGGCCAGCGCGCTCACACCTGTGAGTGGCGATGATGAACCTCATGACAGCGAGCAACAAGCCACAAGCGATCAGAGATCTGCTGCCATTCCGTCACCGAATCTGGAGACAACGCCAATTTCAGCAGAGGAGGGCGAAGGACAACCTTCAACGCAGATTCGTGCTACACGTTCGTCAACATCATTGGATCTAGTCGGTGCTGGCGCGGATGGCATCGCCCCAACCACTGAACCAGAAGTCGTCGCTCCAGAACGTGTTTTCGTGTTGTTCAAAGGAACGCCACAAAACATATATCCTGCTACTTGGCTTGGAGCGTCGCCGGATCACACGACCTTCAAAGTCAAGTTTGACGACAGCACTGTCACAAATATCGAGTACTATCATGTCCGCCGTCTCGAGTTGCGCCTCGGTGATATCGTCAAGGTCGATGATGACAAGAAGCGCAAGAAGAACTGGGTAGTGGTAGGCTTTGGACCGGTCGCAACAACTGACGAGGAGCGTGCGCTGGGTACCGACATCTATGGCCACACTCATGTCAAAGTGCAGCTGAAGGGGGATCGCGAGAGCCTGTCGAAATCCACCTCCTCCGAGGCTGCAGACGTGACCCACGCAGTACTGGTTAACCTCTTGTACTTGACTTTCACGATGTGGCCTCCTTTCAAAGACCGAGCATTTGAGCCTCCGTCAGATGCGGTCACGACCCGTCCCTCGACTCCTACAAGCGCCCGCGCCAGTACACCATCCGCTGCGGGATCTTCATCCTCTCGACCTCGGCGAGCCTACGCTCCGTCTGCAAAAGCCAAGTCTGCACGTCCGTCCAATTTGCGAGAGACATCCCTGGCATCCTCGTCAGCAACAAGTTCGACCAGTGCCATCTTTGATGGTATGGCGTTTGCCATTTCTTATGTCTCGCCCGATGAAGAGAAGAAGCAAGTGACGGATCTGATCCAGCAACACGGTGGTACTGTTTTGGAGGAGGGTTTCGAAGAATTGTTCGATCTGCCTGACATCAACGGCAAGAGTACGGCCACCCCGTCCAAGAAGTCGCCACGTAGGAAGGATCGCGCTGGTACAGATCCTGGTCTCCAACTCAAGAGCAAGTACAAAGACCTCAAGTTCGCTGCGCTCATTGCAGATCGTCACAGCAGACGCGCAAAGTACATGCAGGCACTGGCTTTAGGTCTACCAACAATCTCGGGTCGCTGGATTCTGCACTCTTTGGAGGGCACGAAGAACCCTGCTGGAGATCAGAATGGGCCTTTGCCATGGGATCGTTATCTTCTGCCAGCTGGAGAAAGCACATACTTGAATGCTGTACGGTCACGCTCTCTAACTCCTTACAATGCGACTACTGCGGTCCTGAGTGACCTTGTCGAGAATCGCCTGCGTCTCCTCAGGAACGAAAGCCTGATACTCGTGGCACCAAAGACTGGATCCGCGAACATGGAGAAACGCAAGACTTTTGCATTCTTGACACTGGCTTGTGGCGCGGGCCAAGTCAAGCGTGTTCATGACATTGCAGAGGCAAAGAAGCTCACACTCGATGATCCCGACACCTGGAAGTGGGTGTATGTTGATTCTTCTGTGGCAGAAGCCGAGAAAGTTCTGTTTGGCAGAGCTGCAGCTGCAGGCAAGAAGAAGAAACGCGGAAGCGAGGCGAACAACGTTGTCCCAGAGAAAATGTCGGCTACAGATGGAGTTGTTAAGCTTGTCAATGACGAGTTCGTGATCCAGAGTCTTATTCTAGAGGCTTTGGTCGAGTAATGATTGTACGAGAAAGATGGAATGGACAGAATTTTGCCGGCTTGTGGGGTGGCTAGCTGCTTGCTGGTAAAAGGTGAACCTGATGGATGTTCCTCATGATACCCAAGATAGCACTGCGTATCGCAGAGCCTACTGTACAGTATGTGTATTATATCAGACATCGCGGCGACCCGCCAGCGTTTTGGGATGCTTTCACGCGATTTCGGAAGTCTTCCTACAGCGACATCGCGACCTGACCTTTCGGCTCTGATACTGTAACAGACGTCCCCTCCACTTATCAGATCTGTCGCATGCCATGGACGGTCTCGGCAGCTATGAAGCAGCGGAATGAGACGTATGGCCGAGGCTCGAGAGCTCCACCGCGCTTAAGAAAGCGCCGTCCTTCTTGACACAAAGTTGGCTTTCGGCCGTAAAACGCAATGTATAAGCTCTTCATCGCAGCCCCAGTGGCGCAAGAACCCTTTCTCTTGCTGTCCTCGCCGCCAATTCTCCGCCTCTTTGCAACGCCACTGCGCCCACGATCGCAAAAATTGATTGCGCCAGAACGGCATCAATTCCACTCAACTTCAGATTCTCGGGATCTCGTGGCTTCCACCTGACAACTTTATCCAAGCCATATTGTGACGCGAGCGCTGACAAGCGTGATTTGTGAAGAATGGTAGTTTTGTTGAATGGGGTGATGTTCTCCAGACCTTCTAGCGCGGAGTGCTTGAAGACTTCGTTTGAAGGTAGCTCTGCGATATTTGAGGGGACTGGAGCGTTAAGGAGGGCGAGGGAGCATTGGAGATCGAGGATACGTTTCCCAAGGTATGCGAGGCGGTCGTTGAAGCCTTGGTGGCCGTGTTCGTGGGATTTGTGGGTCGTTGCTATCCACTGTTATAGCGAAACATTAGTACCTCAATTCATGACTTGAGAAGAGCAGATGAGCTATACCTTTGTCTGTTCATCCAAAAGTTCTCGCCCGCGTTGATTCCCTCCTATGCGGCCGAGAAAGTTGTCGTAGACTGCATCGAGCTTGTCTGGGTCGGAGTTCACACGCCATGATATGGAATGGTCACTACGTGGTCTTAGACGGACGGGCTGTTGCAGTCGTGCGGGAGTCTGTCTCCATCGGGGGAGTTGTGCTGGGTCTTCGGGCACACTGTCATTGATGCGATTGGAGACTGAAACGGAAAATTGTCGCGTGGTCTGTGGCTTCGTGAATGATCGTAGAGCTCGCGCGCAGCTTGAGCAGACGAATGAAGGGCGTGATGGGTTCATGGCGGGCGGTGGCTGTGTCGTTCTTGCTGGCAATGGATGTTCGTCCAGCGTGAGGATGGGCAGCGTATGCGGCGAGGACGGAAGTGAGGTTCGGCTTTAATGCCTGAGGCACCACAACCGCTTCTGAATTGGAATTCGCGATGGAGTTCAGGCTCGCGTGCACTTTGACGCGTCTACTAGTTGCCAGCATCAGAACTACAATTATTTACTGTCTTCTATTGACGCAAAGTGTTCGAGGCTACTCTCCCCGCGGTTGGATACTGTAAGACTAAGGTTATCACGCACATCACATCAAAGCATACTTCCTCTCAGCATGACATCGACATCGAGCAGTATCCCGGCCAATGGAGAGAAGCCAAATGCGAGATCACTGAAAGATGAGCTTCAAGACGCGCTACCCACAGGCTTCAACTGCAAAACCCGATATCTTCACTCTCCGCCCAAGCCTTGCGACTCGCTCTTCTCATCCTTACCAGGACAAAATCCAGAAAAGACCCGATTGGCCAGTCACTTCTTGACAGTCAGTGTCGATGCTAGTGCTTTACCTCAATCAGGCAGTGGCGATGTCATCAACTTTGCGATTGAGGTGTTGGTCTATACTACGAGGAAGCTCACCACTATATTCGTGAGCAAGGTCGACTCTACTGCTTATGTTCCCCGAATAAGGCCATCTCCTGTCAAGACTGCTGTGACAACGTTTTTGAAGTGGCTGGCGGAGAAGGAGAGGCGAAAGCGTCCAAATCGGAAGATTGTCGTCTCACTTTTTGCTCGAGCTCAATCACAGTATTTGTTCCCAGGATCCTCAGACGACAAAGGCAAGCATGTTCTGGATGATCGCCAACTCATCAGGTGGTGGGCTCGCGTTCTGGATCCGATTATACCGAGCGCCAAAATAGACGATGCGGGTGATGAAGAACAACCACGCTACCAAGGGTATTTGACCGTGCCCGGATACGCAAAGACAGAGCTGAGATCGTTCATGCCGCCCAGTGCTGCTGTCGCGGAGCCAAGATGGCTACCTGGTCATCCTTTGCTAGAGCTTGGCCGAACTCGTGGCGTGCCTGAACATGCCCCACCCCGATGTCTGCTACCGAGATTCCCAGATGACCCAAAAGCAAGGTTCATTTCAGATCTCGACGATGAGATCGGCGTATCTCAGGACTCACAGCTCACGGCTAGTCCATCGAAGGTTAAGAGCGCTCGATGGAAATCGGTCATGAGTCTGGAGCACTTCTGGGAACAGATGGAGTTCCGACAGGAGTGTTCGTCAGGTCGAGCGGTAGGGTTTCTCTGGCTGGTGATCTCGCCAAACAATGACGAGGATGATGTGTTCGGCAGTGATGATATCGCTGTCATGAACGCAGACAGTCAAGATTCGATTGTGTCGGTGGAAATCGCGCCCACAAGCGAGCCCAAAAACGCCGCGGCCACCAGTGGCAGCCCCAAGAAGCGGAAACGAAAGCCTCTCACAGGTGTGATTATACCTCGTCTGCCAAAGATCAAGTCAACCCAGTCAAACTTGCTCGATATGCAGGCACAGCTAGACGCGGAATCTGGTAATGGTGTACTCGTCAATGTAGATGGCTACGACAAGGCAATGTCTACTATGTTGCACCTCGACTTCTCCACTCTTGAGGCTGCGATTTGGTCCACTACGAAATGGATCGCGGAAGTGCAAAGCATCGCAGCGCTTAATGGCGATTTGGCTGTGGACGTCGCGGGCACGGCTCAAGTAGAAGTTGCTGCGTCATCCACAGGCGCGAATGGTGCGGGAGTGAACGACATGAGCGGCATGATCAGGAAGAAGAGGAAAGCCGAGCCGGCATCAGAACCACAGCAGCCTGCTGTCAACGTGCTTGGTGCTGGCATGGTTAGGAAGAAGCCGAAACCGTCAGCTTAGACTCTGTTCTTGCATGGCTCAATGATGGAGTCGATCAATCAAAGTCTCCAGTTTTGAATGCTAAAGCCATGCACGATAGATGTCGTTGGCTGATTGATCCTCTGTGCTCCCTAAAATACATGTCTGATTTCTTGCTTCGTGATACTGAAGCTGCTTGCTAGCAGTATCGTGACACATGGTTCTTAAAAATGATGTCCTGAGCTGATGACGCCCTTGACAAGAAAGACCATCTCCGCAGCTCAAGTGAAGCCGCATATGCAGCCGTTTCGTTGCAGTTTGAGCTCTTCCCTGGTCGATGAAATCGCAGACCACGAAAGCTCAGCTCTCCTGATCGTTTCAAGCCCGCTCAAAAGCATCACCTAAAAAATATCCTCAGGCATTTCATCGTCATCATCATCGTCATCCTGGCCCTGATCCTCGTTCATGTTCACCAGATCCGCAGGCGAGCTGCCGGTGCCACTTCCACTGCCTCCATCACCTCCACCATCACTGTCATCGTGGCCATCTCCGTCACCATCACCATCGCAAGAAGCCTCTTCCTCCTCATCCGACACAAAGCCCTCATCTTCCGCATCCCAAGGAGCCACGTCCTCCATTTCTTCGTCTGCTGGCTCTGGGGTTCCTGCTTCTGGAGGCTCAGGCTTGGGCTGGATCCTCTTGCGACAAAAATACATTAAACCGGTCACCTGGCAAATGTAGGGATCGACTTTGACACGCCAAATTTCGATTTCTTTTTTGGCGCTTGCCTGGCCTGGCTTCAGGTCCCAGATTCTCAGACAATTGTTGCTGAGGCTCTTGTCCCACCTCATGAGCTCCGGTGTGGACTGCACTGGCTCGAAGGCTTCGAGCTGTTTAGCAGTCTTTGGATCACGAATGTGATCGTGAATGGCTGTCTGTAACGCTGCATGGTTGTACTGCCGGTCCTCGAGGTATGCGCCCAGGAGTCGAGGAAAAGCGAGACTAAAGTCGCCTTCAAAAGTGGCTTTTTGTTCGCCTGTGCCCTTCACGGGCTCACTCATTCCTGCAAGGATGAACTCCGTCATTGCATGAGTGCGATTGAAGCGTTTGAATCTTGTATTGATCCAGCAGTCGAGCAGATAAACGATGTCGGTTGGCGTTGTGTTGAGCTCCTGCATCCATTCGTAAACTTTGAGGTGGCGAGCAAGGCCGGGTACGATCCTGTGTGTCAAGTCAGTAAGCGTCAAGCACATTCTCAATCAGTGCCAGCTCTCTTACCAGGTGTATTCCTTATTTCTTCCGTACGATTTACCGTGGAAATGAATGTGGACGAGCGTGTCCTTGTCCCAGAGAGCGCTTTCTGCAGCCCAGAAGTCTTTCCAGACGCTCAAGGGCGACCGGTTGGGGAAGTGAACGTCGATCGTTTCAGCGACTGTGCATGTGTCGAAAAACTCGATCATGGGACGGCAACGACCATCGTGGAGAAGGACCTCTCTCGAAGCGTTGGCCGCTGGGATGGCGTTTCGGTTGAAGCCTACTTCGTAGTAGATATGGCGCGTGTAACCCCGGACACGATGGGTGTGCCAGTCAGGGCTGTGGGCGTCTAAGTAGTAAGGAGTGTCAGCGAATTGGCTTCAGATGGATTGGCCGAAGTGTGGCAAGGCCGGGAGGAGGACTCACAAATTGGCCCAACGAAGCCTGGGTCTCCTGGTTGGAGCACGTAGTCTTCAGAGTCTGGGTCATTCTCTGGCTTCAGGTCTTCTGGGTCGGGGAAGCCGTCATCTGGGTCAGGGGACCCGTTGTCGTCCAACACGCTGTCAGCCCGATCATCGTTTGGTCCTCCACCTGGTTTGCTGTTTGGCCGCTTGTGGAGATCATGTGCTCTGGCCTGATTGACTCCAGCATCTGCCATCTCATCAGGAAGTGACGCCAAAGATGCAATGTCATCCATGTCGAAGTCTTCGATGTCTCTCACGTTTCCCTGGAAGAATGCGTTGCTGGAAATGCTCCCATTGAAGCTCAATGCTGGCGATGAAGGCCGCTCGCTGGCTCCACTGCGCTCGCTGACTGCCTGCGAGGAGCCGTCCCTAGGGACGAAAAGCGTATCCTCTTCTTCCATGTTGAGGGAGATCGGTGTTGTTAGTTTAGGTATGGCGGTAATGCTGTTGCACTCATTCAAGCAGTGAGAGAGGGGCAATTGCTGTTGCGGTGGATAGATCAGTTGAGGTAGTGCTGTGTTGTCGAAGAGGTAATGGGAGCAATGCTGTCGTGGTCAAGATCAATGAGATGTTCGCAGGAAGTCAGTGTCGGTGTGGTGGCAGTTTTGTGAAACGAGTTGATGAGTGCGAGCTTTTTGGTCGTGGTGGAATGAACGCATCCAAGTGAGCGATGCTACTATGCATCCAAGCGGACAGCTACAGTTTGATTTCGCGGCTTCAAGTGAAGTGCCATAGCTGCTTTGAAGTGGTCCGCTTGATCTCAAGTGAGAGCTTGTGATGTATAGATTCGCTGACTTTCCACTTGAGGTATCGGTGAGTGGAATCATTGCTCACAGCATCTATCTCTCGGTCAGTACAGGTGCCACTTTCAACACAGTGCGGGAAAGAAGCGTACGGCCATCACAGTTCTACAAATTTTCTTCAAAACGCTATCAGTGACACTATAATACACACAATTGTCTCAAATGGCCATTTACACGGGCTCTCACAATGGGGCCGTGCCGTACGCCGCCCAATGCAAAGGTAGAAACCCATTCCATTCTCTTTCTTTTCAGAGCGGAGATTAGTATGTATACCGTTCGCTGGCTTTCTTTCCTTCTCGCCTTGGCTTCCGTCGTGTGTACAATACATACAAGCACGATTGGTAGTAGTATAAAATAGTGTTGTTACAGACCGGCAACAGAATTCCAGTCGGGCGTGGGTATCATGGCTTCGCACTCATATATCATGAGAGATCAGGGTACAAGGGGGTGTAGGTCGGTCGAGCAGGCTGGGCGAGGTGTTTAGAACATACCGCCACCCATGCCGCCCATACCGCCCATGCCTCCAGGCATACCGCCAGCTGCGCCCTTCTCTTCAGGTGCCTCGACGATGGCGACTTCGGTGGTACCAAGTAATGAGGCAACGCCGGAGGCGTCAGAGAGACCAGTGCGGACAACCTTGAATGGATCCAGGATACCAGCGGCAATCATGTCGGTGTACTCGCCCTTGGCACTGTCGAAACCCTTGTTGAAGTCCTTGCCGAACTCGTCCATGAGCTTGCCAACAACGACTGAGCCCTCGAGACCAGCGTTTTCAACAATGTTGCGAGCTGGACGAGTGATAGCCTGCTTAACGATAGAGACACCGAGCTGCTGATCGAAGTTGGCTGGCTTGACACCAGAGAGGGCGTTAGCAGCGGCCTTGAGCAGAGCAGTACCACCACCTGGGAGGATACCCTCCTCAACGGCAGCACGAGTAGCGTTGAGGGCATCGACCATGCGGTCTTTCTTCTCACCGACCTCGACCTCAGAAGCACCACCGACCTTGATGACTGCGACACCTCCGGAAAGCTTGGCAAGACGCTCCTGCAGCTTCTCCTTCTCGTAGTCGCTGGTCGTTGGGTCAGCCATGACACCACGGATCTGCTCGCAGCGGTTGGCAACCATGTCCTTGCTTCCCTCGCCATTCAGTATGACAGTGTCTTCCTTGGTGATGGTGATAGATCCAGTAGAGCCGAGGAGATCTGGGGTGGCCTTCTCAAGCTTGATGTCGAGCTCATCGGTGAAGACAGTGCCGTTGGTCAAGACCGCGATATCACCGAGAATGCTCTTGCGGTTGTCACCGAAACCTGGAGCCTTGACAGCAGCGACTTGAAGCTGGCCACGAAGCTTGTTCAAGATGCACACGGCAAGAGCCTCGCCATCAATGTCCTCAGCGATGATGACCAGAGGTCGGCGCTGCTGCTGGGAAGCTTCAAGAGCTGGCACGATATCCTGAACAGCAGAGATCTTCTTCTCGGAAAGAAGGATCAATGGCTTCTCGAATTCCACCTTTTGCGACTTGGTGTCGGTGATGAAGTACGGTGAGATGAAACCACGGTCGAACTTCATACCCTCGGTAACCTCAAGCTCGTCCTCGATCGTCTTGCCCTCCTTGACAGTGATGACACCCTCTTTTCCAACCTTCTCCATGGCAGTAGCGAGCAGACCACCGATGTGTGTGTCTCCGTTGGCGGAGATGGTTGCAACCTGCTTGATCTCCTCTGATGTGGTGATATCGCGCTTGTTGGCCTTGAGGTATTCGATGACGGCCTCGACGGCGGCCTGTGTACCCCGGCGGAGGTCCATTGGGTTGCAGCCGGCGGCAACGTTCTTTACAGTCTCGGAGAAGATGGCGTTGGCGAGAACGGTGGCGGTGGTGGTGCCGTCACCAGCGACCTCGTTGGTCTTGCTAGCAACATCCTGGAGCAGTTTTGCACCCAAGTTCTCAAATTTGTCCTTGAGCTGGATGGCCTTTGCCACTGTCACACCGTCTGGAAGAAGTGGTCAGTTGGAGTTGATGGAAATGGTCGCTGTCGTCTCGAGCTTACCCTTGGTGATCTTGGGTGAGCCGTAGCTGGACTCAATCAGCACATTGCGGCCCTTGGGGCCCAATGTCGTCGCCACAGCCTTGGCGAGTGTCTCAACACCGGTCAGCAGAGCAGCGCGGCCCTCGACGCCGAACTTGAGCTCCTTGTGCGCGAATCGTTGCTGTGTCAATGAGCCGGGCCGTATTCTTGCCTGACGAGCCGCAGCTCGGGGTGTGGATGAGAGAACGCGCTGCATGATGAAGAAGCTTGATGACAACGCCGCGACTCCAAGCGATTGATGATGGGGGAGAAGGGGAGGAAGGTGGAAGAGATGGAGAAGATGTTTTGGCCGGACTCGATATTCTTCGCCAGACCTTCTGGAGTCTTCCTCGCTGCTCAGACGCACGCTAGCCCGTCATTGCGGACCAAGACTCGGCAAAGCCCTGATTGGTCGGCAATAACACAGCTCAGCGGCCTCGGTCAGCCAACTCCGACCTCACGTTCCAAACACCACGCTTGTCCTTAGAAACTCACGGTGCATTTGAATGCGAGAAGACGAACGTTGAATGCTGCATACTGTACGAGACGTAGAGTACATCAGGTCTGACTTGCATCAACTCAGCGCCCGGCAGATCAACCACGAGGACTGGCCAGACGCGCAGAAGAATGCCGGCACGTCAACAACAATGTGTTCCACTCGCTGCAGACCATGAGCATCATGGATACTTCCAACGCTACGTTCAAACTTCAAGAATGAGGCCACGAGAACCAATTGCCGAGATCTCAAGTTGCGCGTGTCAAGAAAATCGATGGACCCATTCTTTGCCAAGACACTTCGAGCAGTCCTGCACCAGTCCTATCTTCGAGGTGTGCAACAAGAGCTGGTCACTGCACTTCGGCAAGCACCCATAGTGAATATATCCTGCTGCGCAGCGAGTGTCGAATGGTGTCGTCGAATGGTCTCGTCGAGCGGTGTCTTTACCCGGAGTGCGTGGATACCTTTCGCGGCCTCACTCAACCTACCAAATGTTCGTATGCATTCTTGACTTCTGGACAGGAAACTTCTGGGAGTCATAAATGCCCCTACCAATCACCATGCTCTTGTGTCTTGACTCAATGAGCTCCCAATTGTAGAGGTCCACTACAATGCAGTAAGTAATGACATTGCTTGACATGCTGCCAATAGAGAGCTCAGACGTCCACTCGTCCTTAGTGTTTAGTTTCTTCTACTGTTATTTAGCTATATATTCTACACGCCCCTGCTGCTTCCAACACACATTAGCGAAGAAACTCTTTACGCAAATACCAGATCCACATCGTAAAAATTCCATCACACAACAACATCACATTCGTCACCATGTGGTACACAGCCTTACGTCACACTCAAACAGAGGCACATACACCATGTCGCCAGGTGTTAATGAGCGAGGACTCGACAGCGACAAGATCCGCAGAGAGCGCCGACCTGGACTGGCATGGCGCTAACCAAACTACCCGCGTGCGCAAAGTCTACAAAGCGCACAACTTGGAGTTTGACCCGCGAAGCGCGAAGCAGTTGCAAGCTCAGCTGGAAGGAGCTCGTGCTGAGCAGCAAAAGCGCTCTCGTCAGAGAATGGCGAGAGTGCTTGAAAAGTTGAATGAAGCCACTTCCGAGGAGGACCCTGACAGTGCGGCCTCGGAGGATCTCCCCAAATCGCTTTTAGCCCCTGAGATACCTGTCGCACCACTCAAAGGCGGCGAATGGACGCCTCAGCAGAGGCAGAAGATCCAGGCGACTGCACGAAAAGACGCCGAAGAGGAGGCGCAAGTGATCTGGGGAAAGATGATCGATTTGGACGAGTTCAACGATCGAGTGAAGCTTGCGCAGCTCGACGCCGGTGAGGAGTTCTGGATTTTGGTGACGAAGGAGGGCAAGGAGAAGGTACCGTTGGCCGACCCTCTCCAAGATCTTGCTCTGGACGATGGCGCGCCGCCGCATCACGGCGTGGCAGCGAACGTGGAGAAGTTCAGGAGAAAGGAGGAGGACAAGCAGGAAGCACGGGTGAACGACTCGAAATGGGTCAAATTTAGTATCTCTGCCAATGGCCGCGCGGGCAAAGCTCTGGAACCTCCAAAGCTTGAAAGGAAGCGTGTCGACCAATTCTTCGAGGCATACCTTGCGGAGAAGCCTTGCAAGGAAGACACGGACCTGAGCTTGCCGCCCGATCTCGATCGTTATGCTCGGGACGAGGACCGAAAGGTCGCGTTTCTGCTGCTAGCTGGTGAGCATTCTGCGCAAACGAAACGGCAGATAGCTCGGAGACGTGAGGCTCAGCGCACGATTACTTGGGAGGAGCCTGGGCGCGCTGAAATGGCGCATAAGCGCAGAAATGTGGCGATGGAAGCGTACCTCGCTCCAGTGGCCAAGACTCTTGCTGCTTCTGAGGTCTCAGAGCAGAACCCGTCGGCCTCAAGGTCACCTTCAGTAGCACCGTCCGAGTCATAGAATGGGGAGTACATAGATTGAGTTTGTTTTTCTCGCATTAGTATAGTTGGGGTAATATGAATTCTCGCACTTGTGTCTATTCACTCCGAATAGTTGCGCTTCCGTGTGCCACCGAGTGGCAAAATGCGCCACATTCTGTTCATGTGGTTCACCCCGAGCTGTAGCAATTTGGTCGTTTCTCTGATCGATTCTTCCTCTAGGTGCCACTAGAGCGGGATATGCGCCAAAACTTGGGAGGTCTCATTTCCAGAGTCGACAGAAAACTGCCCTTGCCTCCATATAATTGCGATCCAGTCTGCCGACGAGTGGTAAAATGCGCCGGAATTGGTTGACGTGATTTATCCCGAGCTATAGCAATTTGACCGCTTCTCTGACCGATTCCTCCTCTAGGTGCCACCATAGCGAAACATGCGCCAAAATTCTTGAGATTAGTATTCCAGAGTCGACGGAGGACAGGCCTTTTCTTTGTGTAATTGCGATCCAGTCTGCCAACGAGTAAGAATATATGCGAAACGTTTCTGATGAGATACTTTCCGAGTGCTAAGAATTTGACATGCTTCTCTCACCAATTTTTTCTCTGGATGCCACTGAGCGGAGAAACACGGTCGGATTTGTTGAGATAGATGTCCCAGAGTCAAAAGATCGCAGCTCTTTTCTCCACAAAATAGTGATTCAGTCTGTCAACCAATGGAAAAATGGCCAAGATTCTTTCGATAATTTGCAATGGAAGTATGGCAAATCATACTGTTCCTCGAGTTGATCGATCTTCCGAGCGCCACTGATTGGTGGAATGCGCCTAATTTTGATTGAGACGTATGTCCTGAAGTCAACCTGACGTGATCGAAATCACCGCGAGTGAGCATGACTTTCTCTGAATCAACAGAGGATACCTAGGTCATGAAGCTGGATACGGCCAAACTCGTGCTCCAGAGGATGAAGTGGGATACGGCCACAGATACTGTTCTTTCTGAAGAAAAAGGACATCCAGGCCGCGAGGCTAGCTTCAGTCAAAAATGTGTCTCAGAAGTTTCCGAGAGATACTGCGATATGTGCAGCTTTCTCTGGAGAAATAGGAGCTTGCGAGGCCACGAGAGTGACTACAGTCAAAATTGTGCTTCGGAAGTTTCTGAGAAATATGGCTGCAAATACGCCTTTCTCTGGAGGAACCCTGGCTTCTGGGGCCACACGATTGATCATGCCTAGAACTTCGCTTCGAAAGTTTCCGCGAAACATGGCTGCAGGTATAGCTTCACTCTGAAAAGAAGAAGGGGGTCTCTGCTGCTTGGTGAAGCCCAGGAATAGATATATGCCGCCGTCTCCCAGTAGAGCGATAGAAAGAGCTGCCGCAATCACAAGGATCCATCTTTCCTCTGCTTCTGCTCCTCTGCTTGTAAGATTCTGATCACGCCGCCACGGCGCCAGATGATGGAAATTGATGGGTAGAGTCGCGCTTGGAGACAAGCTTTTTCGTGATCTATTCCTATGCGCGCTGCTCTACATGCTGCGCCGGCTGTGTAGGCGGCAGAAACCCATCATGCCCTGCACCTCTCCTCGCAGTCGGCAATTGCTTCAATGAGGACTTCCTGCTGTGGCTACTGAACTCTCCTTTCACAGAAGAAGTGCTCGAAGCTGTAGTTGTCGATTTCGCTCCTCTTTGCTGTAATGATACAGCGTGGCTTGCTGTATGAGTGACGACAGACTTGGTCTTCGGCTTCATCCCGCAAGCTTTCCTCAGGCTGTTCATTGGGTTGCGGAACTTGTCTTTGCGCGCTTCTTTGATGCAGTGTTTACATCTTGGAGCTTCTGCTGTAGGGTCTGTTTCGTCTCGTGGACCAGCCACTGTATCAGGTATAAAGCTTCGTTTTGTGTCGAAGGGTGTCGTGTTGTTCCCCTCGACGTTCTGGGAAGAAGACCACGATTCCTGAAGAGTGTCAGTAAAACTTTTGCTCAATCGCGAGTACCATGACAGCAAGCATGATTGGGAAGATCATACCTTGAACAAAAACTTCTGCTTCTCCAGAATCTTCTCATTCTCACGCATCCCCTCTTCTCGCTGCTTCTCACTCTTCACGCCACCAGGTCGATCAGGAATGTGCTCGGGATGTTTCCCATAATACGCCGCGAAAGTCTGGATATATCGCTCCTTGTTCCTCGCGACACAGGCCTCAAAGAATTCGGTTCGCTCCTCGATCGTCATATCTTGGGTATGTTCTTCAATGACTTTGACAAAATTCTGTCGCCATTGAGCCGCTTCGCTTCCGCAGGTTTTGTCGCGGTTTGTTTCGAGAAATTTAGGCTCCCTGGGGAACTGTCGGATTAAGGTCGGAGCTTCTGACGTTTGTGTTGTTGGTGTGCCTGGTCTGGGACTGGTTCTGCTCGTTGAGCGGACGTTTGGTTTCGAGTCCGTTGAGGCACGCGATGCAGAAGTTCCTGCCATGGCGGCGATGCGCGTTTCGCGCAAGTGAGTGTGGTGAGTGCGCGAGTTTCAAGGTTGCAAGGTATTAGTTTATACTGAGGAAATGCTTGTGTGCGGTGAACGGGTAAATGAGGGCTGCGAGGTGATTAGACATGTTCACTAGCAGGCAGGTGAGATCCGGTAGCAATGCTGTCTTGTGAAAGTGCAACGGAAGACGTTAGGTAAGGAGCACGGAATTTCAGGAACACAACTCGAGTTGCTTGAACAGGTATGCAGATGAAGAAACACGTCGTCACGCACCTCGGTCTTGGTGCACCCAAAACTGGAGTTCATTGTAACCTTGGGTTTCATAAATCTTCTTTGTCTCGTGTGCTTTGTGAAGCCTCGGCGGCTGCTTTATGCGCGTCGCTCATGTGAGCGTGCAATGCTACAGAGTAGAGGAATGACGCGCGACGCCGAGCGCAAGCCTGATATCTGATCTCGGCAACGGCACGCAGCTCCAACGCCCGACTTGCCATCGAAACCCACCTCACCTGAGAGAAAATCGCGGAAGTTACTACAGGTGGCAGTTTGTCCGGGCTTTCCCCTGCCCATCGAGCCTGGGGCCGAAACTATTCTGGGGTCCTGGGCCGAATCCCTGTTCATGCGTGCTGGTCGAAATGCTGTCCTCCACTGTCGTTTGAGCTTGTGACGACGAAGGATCACGCTTTGCTTTGCGCGATGACACGAAGTTGATATCGCCACTCAAGCAAGCGTGACGCGTGATAAACGTGTGGCAGCGCTCCGGGTGTTATCCGTTCTCGGAACAGTATAGCCCCTCAATCACCCTCATAATCTGCCTCCGCGTCGGCATCATCATCATCTATGAAACCAGCATCTTCATCTGTATATTTCTCTCCAGGTGCGAGGCCGGCGCGTGAGGAGGCCGTGATATGTGGTTGGTGCATCGAAGACGCAGGCAGCGCGGTGTCGGCGGTATTCTTCGCAACGGCTTCGCAAGCATCGATCCAGTCGGAGTAGACGTCGACGGGTGAGCTCAAATCTAGTACACATCAGCAATGTCCTTCATAGTATGTGCTCAGCGGCCGCTTACACGTTGTGCTGGTCTGGAAGCCCTGGCCGCAGGACTTGCAGCTCAAGTTGCCCAGGCCCAGCTTCTTGTCAATTTTCACAGTGACAGAGCTCTCATGGTTGCAAAAGACGCATTTGAACTGCGTCGCAAGCGGTTCTTTCTACATAGTAATGTCAGTTTACGGCTCGCGCGGTCTTTCGCGCAGCGGTGAGCGGCGTACCTTTCTCTTGGGCCCCTCGCGCTTGGCTGCTTTGCGTTTGCCCTGTCACCGTCAGTTTTCCTGCGCGCAGTCGCATGGATGGCGCGACTCACCATGCTGTGTAAGTGATATCGGAGAGTCGATGGATTGTCGAAGAGGAGTGCGACGAGGCAATGTGGGTTGCTGTGTGAATGTTCAGGAATGACGCTCGAGGCTGGTGAAGCTTTGGTCAATTTGCGTGCACTGACCTTCAACTTTAGGTTCTATTCAGCCTTACAGCTTCATCTGATGCATCTCACGTGCCCCACCAGCGGCGAGCTCCTACGACAGGCTATCGCGGTGGCCTATCAAACGTTCACCGTCTGCCTCTGCCCAGCAACCAGTTATTTGCTATAATCTCACTCACCAGCCTCATCCGACTCGCCTTTGCTACACAAGCAATTCCCGTGACATTGGTGACACCAGCTCCTGCTTGCCCGTGTACTTCTCCTACCCATTATCCTCCTATATCACCTTCCCTCTGAGCAGACAACTACGTGGTCCAAACTGTGGCATCCCCTCAAGACATCCGAAATGACAGCTATACCATCAGATCTGTCCGACAAACTGGACATCATCTTGAACAAGCTCACGGCATTAGAACATGGGCAGACAGACCTGCGGCAAAACCACAACTCCTTGAGCTCCACTGTAGAGTCCATCAACGGCCGTGTGAACGCTTTAGCCGGCGTCAAGCAAGCACAAGATGGCATCGCACATGATGCTCGGTATCCAAGCCCTCGCTTAGGTCCAACAAGTCCAAAGCTCATCCCTCGAAGCCAGCAGAAGCGAGACAGCATCGGAGGAGGGGAAGATCGCACAAAGGATCCCAACGGCACTCCTGCAGATCAATTATCATCGTCTCCAGACCCTCGAAGAGCGAGCTTAACGACGTCCAAGATCATTCTGACCTCGTATCCCGGCCAGGCTGGTGTTGACCCATTGCCGATGGAATGGGGTTCACGAGACCCTGCAAAACGTGGTCCAGTAGTCGTCTCACGCAATCCTTCTACTATCCGGAAACGTAATGCTATTGGAGCTCATGGAGGTTCTTACAGCATCTACTATGCGCTTGCAGTTGCAAGTAAACAAATGGATACAGAGCACAAACCAGACTTCACCAATACTGAGCCAGCTGCAACAATCGGTCCGTTCCCAACCTGGTATGACCCCAAAAAGATTGTGGCAATGGATCCCTGGGGACATCTCGCTCCATGGCTCTACAACCATTACATCAAAGACGACAATGTCGAGATCCGACCCACGATTGCAGTAACAAAAGCGCACATGATCCTACCCGAGCTTGAAGAAAGTGTTCGCAAAGGTCGTCTCGTACCAGATGGAAAGATTTGCCTGAATGCCTCTGGCGAGCTGAGCGTGACAAAATTCGCCGTGGAGCCGGTCTGGTACCTCCCAGGCGTGGCAGAGCGCTTCGGAATCGACGAGGGCACGCTCCGCAGGTCCCTGTTTGAGCACACTGGTGGAAGCTACCCTGAGCTGATTACAAGGAACGACATCAAGCTGTTTCTCCCTCCAATCGGTGGCCTGACGGTCTACTGCTTCGGTGACCCAAAGAAGATGAGCGACCCGAACGTGAAGCTTGCCCTGCGAGTCCATGACGAGTGCAATGGGTCAGACGTGTTTGGCTCAGATATTTGCACGTGTCGGCCTTATCTGATCTTCGGTATCGAGGAAGCAGTGAAAGAGGCACAGCAAGGTGGCAGCGGTGTTGTCATCTACTTCCGCAAGGAAGGTCGGGCTTTGGGTGAGGTTACGAAATACCTGGTCTACAATGCACGGAAACGTGGCTCAGACAAGGCGAGTGAGTACTTCAAGCGCACCGAGAACATTGCTGGTGTGAAGGACATGCGTTTCCAGGCGCTGATGCCGGATATTCTGCACTGGCTGGGCATCACCAAGATTGACCGCATGTTGTCAATGTCTAACATGAAGCATGACGCGATTGTGGAGCAGGGCATTCCAATTCATGAAAGAGTACCGATTCCCGATGAGATGATTCCGGAGGACAGCAGAGTAGAAATTGATGCCAAGATTCATGCCGGTTACTGTAAGTCCACGGGATCTTCAATCATGGACGGAAGGCTGACACGCTCTTTAGTCACAACAGGAAAGATCATGACAGTTGAAGAACTCGAGAACGTCAAGGGTCGAGCTTGGGAAGATGTCGATGTAAGTCTCACATGCCACTTGACCATCCTTTAACGAAGCGGTAAGCTGACCAAGATTGCTGTAGCATTGATCGTGATTGCTGTTCTGTGCAGCTATTGCAGCGATGACATTCTTGTTCGCAAGATCAAACCTGAAACGGTGCCGATGCTGCAGCTTTGCAGATCGCTCGTGCGCAAACATGGAGCACCTGTATTATGTGCAGAAGCTGTGGCGGAACCGTAGATCAAGATGAAGTGATCAACGATGTCAACAGAGCAGTCTCGATTCGCAATCCGCAGACGACACGCTGTAGATCGCCTGCCTCCACTCTGTACTTCAGCTCTTGATGTCGGAAATTCACATGCTTGTCAACACTTTGTGATGTACCTCGTACTCATCCCCATTTCTCGGAACATAAAGTACCGATAACGCAGGAGACGGCTAGTGGCTGTCTCCAAGAAGTTTCGGGCGTGCAGTAGAGAGGGCGAAGATGGGTAGACCTTGTCGTACCTTGAGGTACTTGACTGCCTGCTTTGGCTGTTCGGTGCGTTTTCCGTTTGCAACATGGATGCTGATCCCGCAGCAGCAGTAATCCCCGCAGCGAGCTCGTAGCTTTGCAAGTATTCGAACCCTACATCTCACGGGCGTGTGAAGCCAGACTGGCCTACGCGCGGCTCGCTGCCGAAAAGGGAGAGTTGAGCAGCGTGCGTGGCTCTCTGCGACGTGATCGCTCACCATCGACGCCGTCTGCACCGGGTCCACGTTGCCGGACGGCAGTCAGCCAGCCACAGTCGTCAGTTCTGTCGGTGAACACGTTGTGCGGGCGCGGTGGCAGCAGCGCAGCAATCAATCGATGCAGAGTGAAACGGCCTCATGAATCGTCAAGTGCTTGTCGGATACCACCGCCTTTGTGACTCTTCCCAGCGAGCCACCACCTAGTCCCAATACACTAGAGCTGGCATCCCGACTCCCCAGCGGCGGCTCCAGCGCGTTCGCCCATGATCGCAGCTTAGCTGCAGGTTGCCAACGGGCGCCCAACTCTATTCCCACATGGCCCAGGGCGGGCAGCTGCGGGTGCGGACGCAGGTGTCGGGCGGGCAGCGAGCACGATTTGAGCCACCTGGATCCAGTCGTCAGCGTGCGGTGAGCTGGCGGGTGTGATGAGTGGACAAGTCAGGACAGGCAGCGACACAGAGGCCCGCGGCGTGCCCGGTCTGGCCGTTTGGCAGCTCCACTCTCGCCAGCACAGCTTTCCCTCTTTCGCAGCACGCGACTAGCTTCGGCTTGCCGGTCTTGCGCGCTGCTGAGCTGCTGAGCCTCTGACGGGCGGGAAGCTCAAGAGGCTCGACGGGAGGTCGAGGCCGCATCCTGACAGCAAACCGCCGCGACTACTGCTGCTGCCATGCCAGGAGGCCCAAGTCGCTACACGCAAGCGAACCCGATTTGCTCGTGGCGTCATGCAGGCGTAAGGCCAGTACGAACTGGTTACATGGCTACGTATCCATCCGTGTATAAGCAAATAGGTACTTCCATTCTTAACATGTCCTCAACCTGCTGCTTCTCGTCCCAACCGCATCCATCAACAACTCGCTGATCACTTCAGCACCATCATCCATACTGTTGATCGTTCTATATCCTCATCGACCGGACAAGCACCACTGACGGAAACCCATCAACACATTACCATCATGGCAGTCAAGATCTCTCAATCCGCGCTGAAGAAGTCTAGTGCACCGCCTCATCTGAGCCGCCAAGAATCCTACAGTGTCAAGCGTGATCCCATGGGCTCACTTCCAGTGAACGCTTCGCTAGTGCTCGCCAGTGTGGCATCTCGAGCGACATCGCCAGGTCGCAAAAGTGCATCATCAAGTCCTCTCCCATCGCCCGGATCCGAGACTGGCCGCCGAACCAGCTGGGAAGACTGCAAAGTCAAGCGCGATGGCTACGTCTCTTTCCCTGATTTCGACGACCTCCAGGCCTCACGAAGGACGTGATTTAGCCTGCGAGGGTCTCCAACCAACATAGCCGATTATACCGGGTGTTTAAACGGAGACTGATGATGATCTGATGATTGCATCGAGGGATTTTTCGACCCGAGAGCCACTGACCAGGAAGTCCTGATCGCGATCCATGAAAGGAAACTGGAAGGATTCCGGAACGAGAGGCACACCACGTGATTTTTGCCGCCGCGCACGCGACTCCTCCACTACATCACTATTTCGTGGGAGGCTGAAGAACACACTGCCTGGATCTGAGATTCTTCTGCTGTGATTGACAGTGTTACCAACAGTGTTGCACAAAGCACACGACTGTGGATACGCAACCGAAATGGCAATGCAAACCGAGGCAGGAGCGACCCAAGAGTCAGCAACAACCCAGCGGCAGAAAGAAAACTACGACACCGATGCATCGGGTGCGTGGACCCATCCAAGCGGACGGACCCCATTGCCGATGACTACCCGAGCGACCGACTTGAAAGATGAAGCGGAGCGAAGTAAAAGAAGATCTTCATCACTCGTGTCGAGCACCCAAGCAAGTTTTAGCTCTTGCCCGCAGTTCATGCGCGCAAAGAGCCGCTTCCCGCGGAAGCGAGCAACACAACAGCGGTCTGCAGCAAGGCAAGGCAAGCCCGGCAAGATAGCTGATGACTGATGAGTAACAAATCGCAGGCTCCCGTCCAAGCCGGATAGCGTCGGGACGAAATCTATCGGGAGGTGCCCCGACCCGGCACATCATGCAGAGAGAGTGGCAGCACACCCACTTCACGACAAGGCACAAGTGACAGACATGCGGTATGCGCTGTCAAGTCTTGTCTCACTTTAACTTATTCATCCTTCTCGGTCCTTGCTGTTGCTGGAGCCTGGCTTCCTCTCCACCCCCAACCTCCATTCTCCACCGCATGTTTTATTCACATGATGGGGTTTGCTTGGCTTGGCCTGACTATACCTTGTTCACTCTTGGGCCTCCACGCACTATCACACAGTAGTGTATTGTTCTCATGTCTGAGAAGAATCTAATCGGAGTCCAGACTCTCACAGAACGTGGGATGTCTCGGAGGGAAGATGCTTGGTTCGGAGTTGGTTGCCGTTGTGCATGAGAGTCATGTGCTGCTGGTCAAGAGGAGGAGCTTTTGCTTACTATTACCTAGTAAGGAAGGAGGGAAGGATTTGCATTCGAGCTTTGTTGATGATCATCGTTGGCGTTACCAACAACGACATCACATTTTAATTGAACTTGTTCTTTTTTATAATGGGTGGTGGGTGCGATGATCAAAGGCGGTGGAGGAGGGAATGAGTCGTTCACATCTTCGTAGCACTGGACTAGCCAGTCTTTTATTACATTACACATTACTTTTTAATCAAAACATTATCTTCATCGCTTGCTTTGCTTGTGCTCATCATCAAATGCCATCATCATTGTCCCTATACTCGTTGTCGCCCTCTCGAACATCTGTCACACCATCACCCAACAATCATGACTTGTAAAGACTATTCCTGCGCCTCAATGTTGGGCCTGGCCGCACAAATTAGACACGCCTCACGAAGAGGAGGTCAACTTTGCTCTTTTGCATCTGTAAACGATCCGATGGAAAGTATTGAGAACTTTACAGCACATCTGTCCACACTGCTTGAAGAATTCTTTGGTCCAGTTCAGCGTTCGCCACGAATGGCGTCGAAGTAGCTGGAATGAATCCTCGTCCTCGGATTGATGCGGTCGATCACCGTTTGGCGCCAGGCGCGGGCGTTGTTGCTGAGCGGCTCGTCTGCGTGCTTCTTCTTCTTCTAGTATTTGATTGCGATGCAGAAGGTCAATTTCAGACAGCTCGGCGGAGGAGGGTGGTTGCCTGTTTGGGACTCCCGGTCGAGGAATGCGTGGTTCGGGTCTGTTGTGTTGTCCGTCTTCCAAGCTGAAAGCACGAGAACGCATGTTGTTTTGCTTGTTGTTCTTTGAGCCAGACACGGGGTGTTGATAGCGTGAGTAAATTCTGAAGTGGCGAAGAGTGGTTTGATTTGATCGTGAATGTCCAAGACCGTCCAGCAGTCTAGATGAAGTCGAAGGAAGCTCGAAGAGTTGGAAGAGTCGAGGCGAGTAGTTTGTGATTGTGTGCAAGACCGTCCGGCAGTCAAGATGATGTTGTTGAGAGTTCGAAGCGAAGAAGACTGACCAGCAGTCGAAGGCTGAAGTGAAGTGTAGGAGAGTATGAATTGTTTGAAGACCTGCTTGACCGAGAGAAAGCTGTCCTTGGACCTACCTTTTGTATCTGATGGGAAGCAGCTGCTTGCCGACAACAAGACATAGCTAACGCTGCCTTTCTTTGATCGTATGAGACAGTCTCGAGAACGAGATGAAAGTGGAAATACGCAAGACATGCACAAGAGACATCAGCCACGTGCCGACCTTAACGCGTAGAGAACCCCTTTGATAGAGCGACTATCGTAACAGCGCCACGAAATTGTGTCTGAGGTGAGGAGATCTGTCGCGAAGCAGCCGAAAGCTTGACAGTAACTGAAAGACATACCGGAGATGTGAGAACGGGTCAATACAGCGTCAGACGTGTAACGTGCTTTGCCAGGTTCTCTGGCCACGCATCGAAGTGTCTGGATGTCAATCTGACCACAGACATGACGGCGATGATGCGACCTTCCCGAGACATGCATGCCTTCCAGGATTGATGACCGGAGTCAGTTCGAAACTGTCTTCACGAGATCAGAGCGCATTAGTCTTCATCCTCAGGTCCACCGCCGCCACCGAAGCCACCCATGCCGCCGCCCATCTTAGACTTCTTAGACTTGCGGGTCTTTTTGCCTTGTTTTGATTTCTGCAGCGATTCTTGGAGGCGTTTCTCGGCTTCACGCTGTTCTTCTTGTGCAGCAGCCGTGGCAAGCTCGGCATGGCGTTCCGAAGTCTCCATATTGATCTTCTCTTGGGCATCCTCAAGCCCACTGTACTTGGTGAAAATGGAGACTTCTCGTGAGGTTTTCTGAGCGTAGTACTCCAAGTCCAACTTTCGCGTCTCTTGGCCATTCAGAGCTCTGTTGATTCGTTCGGGATCAAGCTTTTCTTCACGCGTGAACTTCGCCTTGATCATACGCCGTGTCTTCGGAGGAAACATCTTGCTGATAATGAGGAAATCAGTGCCAAACATCCGCAGAGCATCATAAAACTCGTCGGTTTCCTCTTCCGTCCAAGGGTCGCTCTTCCATTTCCACAAAGGTACTCGATCTGTGGGTTCTCGGCGGTTTTCATTGATCCATGTCGTTCGATTGTTGAACGTTGTAAGATCGTTGATCTCCTCTACTGGACGATCGGCAGCAGCTGCTGCCACGGCTTCTGCCTGTCGGTCGACCACCATGGTCTTGGGGTCCACAACAATGTTGCCATCCTCGTCCATCATAAAACCGACATTGTTGGTGTCCTCGGGATCCTCATCTGCGACAATCGGCAGTTCGTCAGCGTTCGCCTGATCATTTGTTCCGTCCTCGGCGGGGTCGGCTGTTTCCGTTTGTTCGCCTTGCTCTGCTGATCCTTCAACCACGCCATTTGGGCCTTCAGTGGACTGTACAACGCCATCCGCTGTGCCATTCGTCGTGTTGTCTGCGGCTGCCTGTTGCCCTCCGCTTGCGATCAATTCTGCTGCGGCACGTCGTTTCGCCTTCTCTTCCTCCCAATCTATGGCCTCCAACGCTTTGCCACGTTCCGACATTTTCCCGTGGTATGCATCACGACTGAGATCCCACATCGACACCGCATTAGGGTCGATTTCGTGAAGCTCTGGATCAGATCCATCGTCCTCTTCCTGCTGATCTTCCTCTTCACCTTCAACAGAAGGTCGAGGAATCTTGCGCTTGCGTCGTCTAGGCTTGCTAGGCTTTGCGTCAACCTTCACCTTCTTTTGTCTCTTGCGTTTTGGTTGTGCCTCATCGACTTCTGCATCTGACTCTTCGCGCTCATCCGCAGTCGGCACTGCATCATCACCTGCCCCCTCGTTCTCGTCATCTGAATTGACGATCGTCTCGGCGCTTTTCGCATTTGATTTCCGCTTGGTTCGCGCCGCTTTTCGAGATGGCTGCCTTCGCCGGGGTGTCGCTGCTTCTTCTTCAGCCGCTGCGTTGATCTCACCTTCACGAGCTGATTCGGCAGCGGGTGTTGCGCTTGGCTGCTCGATCTCCACATCGGGCGTTGTTGAGGCATTAGCTGGAGCAGCACGTCTCGTGCGCTTTGCGGGTCGTGGCGCATCGGAGGAACTTGATGCTGCAGCTTTTGCCTTTCGTTTCGATGCAGGTTTTGGCTTTGGGATTGGGGCAGATTCGGTATCTGCTTCCTGCACTGGGCTCGTCACGCGAACCACTTTCTTCGTTTTCGGCGCGCTCAAGGGTCCTGCAGGTGCTGCTTCCACCGTGGCAGCAGATTCCTGAGAGACATAGTAGTCTTCAAACCGTTGTTGCGCGCCTGCAATTGCCGTGTCGGAGGTCGTCTCTACATCCCGCGCGACCCGCGATGCTTCGGCAGGCTGTGCCCCAGTTTCCGCTAGCGGGGACACAGATTGCACCTGAGTCTGCGAAGTCGACCGTGCTGTTGTTCCGCCAACGGGTGTGGGAGCAGGGGTCGACAAGTGCTGAGATGTCGGCGTAGGAGTGGGTGCTTTCTCTACAACGGGTGCAGGCGGTTGGACTGCCACTTCCTGAGCAGATTCGGGACGTGGCTGCTCGACTTCGGGCGCGCGAATAGGTTCTGGAGCTGATGCGCGACCGTCCTTTTGTCCTGACAATTCAAGGGCCGTCGAGGTCTCCCCCGAAGTAGTAGGCTGGGTCGGCGGCGGGGTGGGCTGCGCGTTCGTCGGAAGTTGTGCTGGACTGGGCGGCGGTTGGGCTGATGGTGCAGCCTGTGTCGGCTGGGGCCTGCGTCGCGGTGCCGCCTTGGGCGCGGCCTTTTTGCCGGGCACAGCAGACGAGAAGAGCACCATCGTAGCGAGTGTGATCGAGGCAGACACGAGCTGCCAGACGCGGTGTTATCGATTGTCCATGTGGGTGGTGTGCATTGTTAGTGGTCAAAGCTGTCTCAGTGCGGCAGCAAAGTCGCGGGGACAGCCTCGCCGCCAAGCCAGCGCTGCTTCTGGTCGTTGACTGGCTCAGAAAGGAGGTCTTCGCTCTTCTTGATTCCCTCGACAAAGTCTGCAACCCAACTTCCACCCTCGCTCCTCCGTGTGCATCGCCGGCGCCTTCGCCTTCTGGTTCATTCTCGACTTATGCACCGCTGATTCGCGCTCGACGACGCGCGCACATGGCCATCGCAAGCGTGCATGCCGTCTAATCTCCCAAATGCCCGCCACCAAGGCCGCTCCGCCTGCTTTTCCATCTCTGTCCAAGATCGAGATGGAGGACCGCAAGCGATCGCTGATTAACGACGTCGAGGACCTTGCGCCGAGTCGCAAGCGTCTGAAGGATGAGAATGGCGCCACGATGCGGATGGATGATGATAAGGAAAAACAGGTCGAGGTTCGTGGGCGCCCGACGCACATTCCACGCCGCGTGCGTGTACTGACACTGTATACACAGGACTACCAAAAGGATGCGTTGATACGGCAGCTGAAAGAGTATAAGCGCGTAAAGAGGGACGCGGAGGAACAGCTTGCCGAGCTACAGAGGAAGGCGAGATATCACGATGACCACCTCAGGATACTCGACGCTTGGTGGTCCCAACTGCTCGACGAGATCCGACTTCGAATCGGCGACGAGCTCCCCACACCACCGCCCAGCGCCACGTCCGCTGTCGGTATGATACCACTCCTCCATGTCACGTGAGAACATACCATGCTGAGAATATGATTAGGAGAAGAGATATACAACAAGGCGCTCAATTTCGACGATGTCGAGTCTTTTTCCGAGCACCTGAAGGCCCGGTCCACAAACATAAAAAATGCCATCCGGGATCTGTTCGCAAAATTACCATCCGCGTCTAATCCAGGCGAGGAGGAGCACCAAAAGCGACTGGCGGAACTGTTGGTTCGCGAGAAGGAGCACGCAGTGGAGCTTAAAAAGGCAATTGACGAGAAGGAGTCCATGTATGAGCGTCTTGAAGCGGCTATGGGCCGCTACATGACTGCTGAACGGAAACTGGATCGTGCAAAAAGCAGCCAAGTGCAGAAGCTGGAGAGACAAGCCATCATGGGTAGTAACGGCGATGGCGCATCTCCCACGACTTCGAAAGCCGCAGCAACGCCTAAGCGAGAGCATGCAGACACGAATGGCGAGCTCGAAAATGGCGTCGATATTGCAGAGGCTGAGGCGTTACGCAAAGAGGCTCTTGCTGTCGCTGAAAAGCAACGAGCTCAAGTCGAGGAGATCGAAGCCGAGAACGAGAGGCTAACAAATGAGCTCAGTGCTGCGAGGACCAAGCTTGCCAGTCTATCAGACGAGGACTACATGGAGACCTCGCATTACAAGATCCTCAAGTCAATGTATGAGGATGTTGTCAAGCGAGTTAATGATCTCGAGGCCTTTAACAAGCAGCTTCGCGAAGAGACGCAAAAACTACAATCGGAGCGGGCTGCCACTCGAACGCAAGTCGAAGAGGAAACTAGGAGCCATATTTCAGAAGTCGAGGCTGCGAATGCCAGAGCCGAGACAGATTTAGCGCGCATCCGACATGCACGCGATCAGCTCCATTCCGAATTGGCGATACTGAAAGCCTCAGAGGATGGGCCGAAGTCATCCTTAACATTGGCGAAAGAGGTGGCTGAAGCTAAAGACTCCAGGATAGCAGCTTTGGAGTCCCAGGTGCAGCGTCTCCAGCTACAAATTGGCGAAATTGAGGCAGCGGGGGCAGATCTGGAGGGCATGGATATGGACGCACTGAAGTCAAAGGTGCAGACTCTGACCAACCAGTATTCGTTGCTTGCAAATGAGCTGCCATCTCTCGAAGCTGCGTGGAGAAAGCTGCAGACAACTGCGAACAAGAAAATTCAAGATATCGCGAACTGGGAGGACCAACTTGCTCGTTTATCTGCGGAAAAGGCCAAGGCGGATCATAAGTACTTTGGCGCAATGAAGGCGAAGGACACCCAGGAAGCACAACTCCGAATGGCCAAGTCACAGAACGCGCGGTCAAGCGAAATTGTGACACAGCTCAAGGACGAGTCAGCCAAGGCCAAGGAAGTCTGCAGCAACTACGAGCGTCAGCTGGCAGACTCGAAGGAAGCGTTCACGAAGCTGGAACAGCAATATCGAACTGCAGAGCAAAAGCTGAAGGAGGTGTCTTCCGCCAATGACGGTCTTAAGAAGAGCGCTGAAGAGTTGAAGTCCTTGGTGTCTGCGAAAGACAAGGAAGCCGTTGGAACGGCCAAAGCTAAACGCCAAGCTGAAGAAGACTTGGAAAAGTGTAAAGCGCGACTCGACGAGACGAAGAAGCAATACGATACGCTTCGTAAAAGCAGAGCCGCCGTCAACGCTGCAGACTCGGATGATTGGCGGGTACGTTTTGCCGGGATTGATCCTTGCTGGAAGATTTACTGACAAGTTCGACAGAAAGTCGCTATCTGCCCAGTCTGTTCCGCGAACATTCGGAATACGGTTCTGAAGACTTGCGGGCACGTGTTCTGCAGCAACTGCGTTCGAGATCTTATCTCGAACCGCAACAGAAAATGCCCCAGCTGCGCCAGGAGCTTCGGCGTGAACGATCACCAGACGATCCATTTGACGGCGTGAGCGATGCCACTCCTTCGCTCCTTTTCAAGTCCCTCATCTCCCTCCTGCAGCTGCACTGCGTCGGCTGCTCGCCAAGCTCAGAGTCCTCCTCAAGGATATCTAACTCGCTTGCGAACAGCACACGCGTGGAGTACGACGGGTTTCCTTCGTGGCCCGGTTGGATGAGAACAAGAGTCACAGTAACACAGTGCGTTACTGCTCGGAAGAGGTCGTGAGGAGAAAGAAGTTCGTTTCTGTCTGTGCCCGTTTGTCGAGGAGCATTCACAAGCGGGCAACAGTGTATTACGTATCAAGACAGCGCTCTAATTGCTCCTCGAGAGCCTGCCTGAAGAATAGGCACGAATGAAATAATGCATACGAACCAGAGTCTCCTTTCATCTAAATCAAATTTAACTGATTGACTGGGTGTGGCGCTGCTGCGTGATCTTGCCATGTGATTGCGTTGGTGCTATGTGACAGACATGGACGTGACTTCGGCATGCGATATCGCATCGCATACCAGATGCTCCCAAACACAAGAGCTGCCAAAACAAGACGAAGGTTTATGCATAGATCATCGTGTTGATAATTTCCGTTGATTTACACGCTACTACGGACAGATAAATGCGCTTCACGCACACGATAAATCCTCAAACCTTGCACGCTCGGTTCTATTTCTCCCTAACTCCTCCTGCTCTCCACGAAAGGAGCGCTCGTATGTTCATTCCACGATCGCTTTTCTCCTTCCGCAGAGAGGGTGTAGACTTTGATTGCACCCAGCATTGTCTCACACGCTTATGATTCTATTCCTGCTGCTGTTGCTCCTCGTCCACCTTCAGCTCTATCGTAGCGCGATCTCTCCTCGTCCAGATTGTCGTTTATGCATCAGTGCTTGACATGCGCAAAATACGAGGAAGATCTGTGTGAGAAGGGGTCGTTAGTGATGTGATCTCTCGTGATATGTGCCATCTGTAGTGTTCGTAATATGCTCGATTCATCTCTGCTCCCGTCTCTTTCGCTGAAATGTCCTGTACGTACCGCGTATACAATCACAGCGCCAAATACTGCCGCTGCGACGGCTTTCCCGTCTTTTGGGTCCTCGTTTGACCCCATCATGCTGTGGTGATTTGTGGCGAACATGCTGCCGATTGTGCTGAGGATTACGATGCCGAAGATGGAGATGACGATGCTGTGAGGCCCAGACTGTTAGTCTTTCCGTCGTTGCTCGTTTGCGAGGGTGGCTGTGATGCGCATACCATGTCCATGCGTTGAATGCGGATACTACGGGCTTCATGATTGCGATGTGGTTCGGGGAGGGCGCCTGGCCGGTCGGAGATGCGGTATCGGGTTGGGAGACGAAGCGCAGTGGTCGTTGAGAGTAGCTTCTGGTGATATGATGCCTTCTCGCAGCCGTGCGAGGGTGGTGTTGCGGCACGGGAGGAGAGTGTGGTGTGGTGATGGCAGGGCAGGCGCTCGGACTTGCGAAGTGATCGTCACAACTCGTGGTCGAAGCTTCGTGTCCCACGCCGCCCGGCTTCGAATGCGACTGCCTTGTCCCGCTCCCACCGCGACATTGACATTGGACATTCAACGACTTTACCACATTGTAGACACGAGACCGATTGAGGACCTGTAACGCCAATACAAGCAGACTCCCTCCCCACCTCGAAGTCGTCACTTCTCAGGATGCCTGCTTACCACTCCGTCTTCCTGGACGAGCCCAATCAGCAGCTCATAGGCAACTTCGCATTGCTGCCACTCCGAACACGCACACGTGGACCTGCACAGCAACTTCCAGGCCTACCAGCTGGAACCAGCGATCTCGACATTGAGGCTTCGCACGAGTCCTACGACCCTCTCGATGAAGTGCTCGCACTGTTCCGCGCAAACACCTTCTTCCGCAACTTCGAGATCAAGGGCCCTGCGGACCGCGTACTCATCTATGGCATCCTCTATGTCTCAGAAGCACTTTCAAAAATCAAGCCAGGGCAAACAAGACGGGAAGCAGAGAAGAGCGTCATGAACACCGCTCTGGAGACACAATTTGCGATTCCGGGCGATGCGGGTTTCCCGCTCAATCAGATGTTTGAGCCACCGAGGGATAGAAATGAGGCCGAGGTATTGAGGCAATACATTATGCAGATGCGGCAAGAGTTGGCTGTGAGGTTGCTGAACCGCGTATATCCTGACCCAAATGGGCCGCCGAGTAAGGTGAGTGGAAGTTTGGAGTCGTTATCAGTGTGGCATACTTGGTACATTGAGCTATTGAGCTAACGTGTCGCGCAGTGGTGGCTTAGCTTCCAGAAGAGGAAGTTCATGGGCAAGCAGCTATGAAGAGGCGTCATGTGGGAATACTCGCTTGTTTGAGATGAAGCTTCGCTTGCACAAGCTCGAGCAGAATCTTGTGTCGTCCAGGGTGACCACAAGCAGTACGCGATGCGACTCTCGGGACCTACTGTAAACTCCTCACGAATGCAGATTCGGCCTACCAATGTGGTTAAAGTAGTAGTCATCCCTGGCCAGCAAAAAGCGCATATGCTGGACACCAGTGCTCGCTAGGCTCGCCGCCTGATCTTTTCGCCAGGCTACGAATGGTACGAGATACCAGCACAATCAAGTCAATCACTCACCCATCTCAAGCTCATTCACGATCTCGGCCACGCCAATTCTGAGGACCGGTCGCATGTATCAAGTGACTTGGGATAGAGCCGTGTGACGTCGAGGGCGAGGCGAGGCTTGCCCACGGTGTCGCTACTACTCATGCTAGTGCGCGACGCAAAAGCCTCTGAGATCGAGTGGTCAAGTGCATACGTTTCGTACAATGTAGCTCGGACTAGCTGCGGAGCTGCAAGCCCCAGAGAAGCCATCTTGCATGCAAGATTGTGGCCTCAGATGTCTTCAAGGCCGCACAGTCAGCCATGCACCACACAAGGCACGATAGGATTTACGGCCCCGTGACAGCTGGTACGTCTAAGCCTCGCCAAGTGGGGAAGAAGGAGCGGGAGAACGGCGCTAGAAGCTTTCATCGGCAAATCAAGCGACGTAAGCGGTCGAAGGATCGCAAAGAACGCATCGCCATTCGCAAACTTCAAAGCCTTCTCATGCTGCGGCTTGCTGCGGACGATCAGATCCCATTTCCAGCCGGAACTGCACAGCCCGTAGGTATGGCTTCCATTGGTGCACGAATCGGAATTACAGTAAGGTCAGCCTCTTACTGTCCCTGCTTCTCTTCCCTTATTTAACAGGCCTGGTGGCCTACCCCAGTCCCCCCACATGCTCTTCACATGGCTTTGACATCGCTATAGTAAACACACATTACAAACATGCCAAGCAGATTATCCAAGATATTCCTCTCGGGCAAGGAGAAGGAAGCTGCAGCAGAAGCAGAACACAGCATTCGATCGTCTTCTGGAAGCGATGCTCCTCCTGTGTACGAAGAGCGCGAAACCCTCGATCCCGACAACGGCCTGCCGCCTCCAGATGTTACCGCCGGTTTCAGCAATCTGAAAATTTCATCTCATGGCGATGGCTTTCCAACGAGCGAAGAGTGCATCGCACACTTGAAGATGCTGGAGTGCTTCTACCGACTCAGACAATCCGTCGCGAGCCAAGATGGACTTTTTGGCATCACAGACGATGTCATCACGGCCCAGAATATTCCGATGGACGATAAAGCATCAGCACTTTTGGCAAAGTTGGGGGAGAAGCGCTGGGCAATATACGTCCAACGAGCAGTGGACCGGTTTCAGTCGTGGTGGAATGCCATCGCGCCGGAACGCCATTGGGCTGATCGAACGCAATTGGCAGAGTACGGCAAGGCTGACAAGATTTGTCGTTCTCGTTTCAGCAAGGACTATGCTTTCGATGCTGCCACATTACCACCAGTCGATGTGCTCATGGTGTGGCATGCTTTCCAACTGAACCCACGATGCTATCTGGAGGATTGCCTGCGTCAGGGTCGGATGGAGCTATGGCACTCGGCGATGCCTTTTGAGGCCATTGCGCAGTCTATCAACTCTACGACATTCGCATATGAGGATCGAGCTAGCGCAAGTACCTACTTCACCGAATTGACGAGTCGACCCTGGAACAACTTGGACGACGAGTCACACAGAGCGACAAAGTGTCCGTGTTGTCGAGCGATCAATTCCAAGGTGCCATGGACCGAGGATATGTACGGCGGCGATGAAAGGGGAATGACTGACCTGGCTCAGTTGGAGCGAGAAATCGACCGGATGCTATCTTACGGGTTCGGCTATTGCGACCAAGACTTTATGTATACCTGTCAGTCGTGTGGACATCATATAACACACGATACATTGCGGATCGGCAGATTCGTGGACGATATGAAACTCCTCCACGACCTTAACGTGCCGATGAAGGGCACTGTCCTTGGAGTCCAGGGAATTCCTCACAAGGCGTATGGAGTCAAGGATATAACGACCGAACAAATCGACATGCCGAATCGGATCATCCTGGCTGGAGAAAACGGTGCACTTGCCCCTGCAGCACTCCGCGACCTTCATTTGTTCTCTACAGTGCGGAGCCAAATGGAGCTTGCGATGTTGGACAAGAAGCTCTTGCGACAAGCGAGGGGCAGTCTGTCTTCCACTCTCTTGCGTTACGAGCGCGTTGGCATCCGCAAGCTCATGAGTCGATACTGGGACAACTCATCACCATTCAGCCTTGATCTGATGTCCGCAGTCATCCGACAGGGCGGGTTCATCGAGAAGATGCACAACATCAATTGGCTCCACTCACCAGCTCTACCCAACACAATGAACCGCCTGATCACAAAATACGGCCACTTCATGACCATAATGCGACAAAACCCTCTCAAAATGGCCGTTCCGACCCTCGACGTCGACCTCGCCTGGCACACACATCAACTCAACCCAGCCCAGTATATGCAATACACCGTCGACCAATGCAGACAGTTCATCGACCACGACGACAAAATCGCCGAAGTCAAACTCAACGATGCTTTTGCCTGGACAAGTAAAGCTTACACTCGCCTGACCGGCCAGCCTTACTCCGAGTGTACTTGCTGGTACTGCGAAGCTATTCGCGAATCTCACACAAGCCATGCCTCTCGTCTCTTCAATGGATCTTCCGCACAAGTCGCTGATATGCTACACGGTTCTGAACAAGATCCTGCCAAGAGTGTGCATATATCAGCGCATAATGCTGTGAGGCCAAGCGATGATGCGAAGTATTCGACTCTGTCTGAAAAGCAGGCGAATGAACTGGAAAGGCACTATCAGAAGGCCTGTGATCGGGCGATTAAGAAGGGAAGGAAACCACCAAAGAGGGATGATTATTATTACAGTGATGCGTATGGACATGTGGTTTATATTCCGGCTTATAGCCCTTATGTGGGATATATGCCTTATATGCCCATGTACTATCCTGTTACACCGGGATGTATGGCTGTTGGGGCTGGGGCTGCTGGGAATTGCTGTTCTGGTACTTGTGGCGCTGGCGTTGCTGCTGGAGGGTGCGCAGGAGCTGGCGCTTCTTGTGGAGGCGGCAGCTCAGGCGGATGCGGAGGGGGATCCTCTGGCGCGGGAGGCGGCTGTGGAGGCGGCGGCGGTGGCGGCGGTGGTGGAGGCTGTGGAGGAGGTGGTGGTGGTTGTTAATTTGTGTCCATTCTTTCGTATAGTAACTGGCTATGTAGATGCTTTGCCGCTATGCTGATGCTGACGCTGAAGATGATGATGATGGGATGGTAATGATGGTTTATTACATTAGCAAAACACACACATGGGGTTGCCGGGAGCCTGGCAAGGCGATCGTCGTATCTTTCTTCCATTCCTCGAACTGAATTGCCGAAATGCATTTCCTTCACTTTCGCACTCATAAAAATCTCACTTTCCCTGCTCACTTATTTGGTGGTCCCCTTCAGTCGGCCTTCTTCCTGCAAGCGCCCAATTCCTGCTTTCCGTGACAGACCATCTCAAATCCTGCCCCCGCATCTGTATGCCTCGGGGCACACTCTCCAGTTCCCTCGCCTGTGCAGTAAAACCTCTGGCCAGCAGGGCAAGGATGCGTCAAAGGTCCATCAGGCGTGCATTGGAAGAAGCGAATGTCGTTTAGACAGCTTCCATACAGATCGCCGATTTTGCAGTTTAGAGAGGCGGATTCTTCCGCTTCTGGTGATGATGAAAGTGAAGCGGGCGGTAAGCTGAAGTCTTCTGATGGAGAGAGATCGGCTGCTATCGTTTGGGATTCTTGGGCATCGGAAGGTTCCGCTGTGCTCATACTCCAGCCTGTTGGGTGAGAGACGAGCGATATGTAGCAGAGACCCATGAGCAGAAGTGACAGGACAGCTATGGTGATACCAAGCGGGCGCGAGAATCTGGAGGGCTTCTTGGTGGCGACATTAGGATGTTGTCCTTGCGGGATCTCCTGGTAGAGAGGGAGTTTTTGAGACATTGTGGTCGCCTTTCGCTGGTGGAGCGGTTGTGGGAGTTTCGTCGCCAGGGGTTCAGCTGGGGTGTTGTTGCCTCGTTTTCAGCTTTCGCGCAGAGCTCTTTCGGCTTCGGACTGCTTGTTGGGTGCGTGGTTGTTTGTGTTGTTGTGCTGCGAGGTGATATCGGTGGCGTGGAGTGCAGTAGTGGGAGAGGTGATGTCGGACTCCTGAGTTAGGCAGCTAGCGGTGTAACTTATTCTTCATGATCGACGCCGAATCCAATCTCGTGTTGGAAGTGGGTGCCAACGTGCTAGCCGCTTTGGGTCAAAGCCACACGCTCGTTCCTTCTACACAGTCGTCCACGGCTGCTTTCGGCGACGGACATGTGGCACTGACCTTGCTGGTGTGGAAACACTCATCACACACAACTCTTTACTTCACACACATCCCGTATCGTATCGTGCACTTCACACCGAATGGCGGAGCGTCCGCAACTGACGGCGTGCAAGACCTGCCGCAGCCGGAAGCGTCCGTGCGATAAGGCTGTACCGCGATGTGCGCTCTGTGTCAAGGCCGACACGCCTTGCACCTTCGTCGATACGGCCAGTGGTGAAGAGTATTCGCGGCAGTATGCCCTGTCGACAACGATCTGCCAACAGCACGTACATCGCTGAATACGCACAGGCAGATCGCCGACCTGGAGCATCGGGAAGCGGACCTTCGCGCTGAGCTCTCCAGCACTGCAGGCAGGAACACCAGCGTGAGTGCAACAGCCGTGGATCAGAATCATGCACAGTCTCTTCGCAATACCGCCCTCGCGGAAGGGAGCAACGTCCTCGAGACAATCTTGAGTAATCCACGATTTCATCCTCAACGGCTGCGGCAACTGCTCGTTCGGCCGCAGATCCAACAGCCAGTGGCAACGCCTGCGGAGATGCCACACCCTGACGTGGGCCACTTGATCTTCGACAATTAGTATGTCCATGTTCAGCTTTCCGCCATCTCTCACTGACTGATCCCGCGTCAGTTTCAAAGAGTCCCATGTACAGCGTCCCATGCTGCAAAAGTCAGAAGTTCAAGGCCTGCTGCGTCGAGCATATCCGGAGGGCCAGCCTGGACAGCTGGATTCACAGGACTCTTATGTGTTCTTCCTGATCTGTGCCATCTCTGCAGTCCGCTTGAGGCGGCAAGAACTGCTCACTCAACACCCGTACAGCTTTTTTCTGTCAGCTTTACGCCATGCTGAGCATATCAACCTGCTTTCTGGCATCACCGCCCTGCAGAATTTGCTGTTGTTGAATCGTTTTGCTGTTTACTATCACACTGGTGATGCGCGCCACTCATGACTGTGAATTGTGCTGATCTTCTGTAGGCGTGTCCACCTGGGACATTGGCCGAATCTGCATGCATCTATGCCTCACTATGGAACTACACCTCACCCCATTGATCCCGCTCAGTTTCTCCGAAGAACAGCATCGCAGAATCTTGTTCTGGGAAAGCTACGTAACAGATCGTCACATGTCAACCATTCTAGGACGGCCATTCGCCATAGCCGACGACGACATTGAGGTAGACCTACCAGCAGCTCTTTCCGGCACCGAATTCGAGGGGCTCGATGGTCTTGCTCAGCCCAGAGCTGATGCTGTCATGGACTCGCCCATGGCCGTATTCATTGCCTTCATCAAGTTGCGGCAGATATCTTCCCGCATACAGACCACTTTTTTCGCCAAAACCAAACGAGCATCCGCCCAACTGTCGATTCATACGAAGATGACCGTGTTTGGTGAGCTTCTCGACATTTACCAAAAGCTTTCCAAAGATATCAAAATGTGGCGGCAGAATAGTCCAATCTATTTCCACGCTGAGACGTTCTACCAAATGCAGGAATGGTACGAGTTCCTTGCTGAAAAAGAGCAGCTCTTCCTAATTCGTGGCGCTATTGATGCTATCCACTCAAGGACCGGATCGCGCCCAACAGAGCTTTGTGATATCTGCTGCTCTTCTGCATCAAAGGTAATATATCTCTACAGCGGGCTGTACTGGACCAAGCAGATCAATTGCACACGTCACTACTTCCAGATCCTTTTCACAGCCGGCCTGTTGTTGGCATACTTCTCCACAAATGAATCTCCGGATCATCTCGATACGGCGTCCGCAGCCCAAGATCAAGAGACTATGGCAACGCTGATGGAGTGTCATCGTCTATTGCAGAGCCTCGGTCATGAAATGCAAGATGCTCTGCCATACGCGAAGGTGTTTGGCTTGATCTGTGGAGCGGCATTCCCTAACTGGACGACAATTGAACCTCATTGGCTAGCTTCACATGCGAACGAGACAGACATATCCAGGCGGGAGCATCTCTCCGCAGACACATTCCCACTGCCATCGGGCCTGAACAATGCGGCGTATGGAGACTTCGATCAAGCTGGAATGTATCACGCTCATGATACTTGGCCGGACATGCCCACTGACTGGTCCTATTCTCCTGGACACCTTTTCGCAGACATGGAAGCATACGTGGGCCAGTTCGCGACCGGCGACTTCTCGTGGGACCCGCTTCTCAATCCCCTGTCGTGGAACATGTCTGCAGATGGGCTTGAATAGTTTGGCTATCTTTGGAGCTGCGACTCCCTTGCGTAACGGTATACACAATCAATGGCTGCCTTGGCAGTATCTCGCTGCGTCTCCGACGTCGCGGCGCCAATATGCGACGTACTGACTACCCGCGGATGCCTCCACAGACGACCATACCTATCTTTTGAAGGCGGCTCTCCCACGTGGCAGTCAAGGCCCGCTCCCCAGACGATACCCTCCTCCAAAGCTACTGCAAGATCATCTTCATTGACGATACCGCCTCTTGCTGCGTTGATGATGATCGAGGTCGGTCGAAGCAGTCGCATCTCTGCTAGACCGATGAGGTCTCGTGTTTCCGAGGTCAACGGAACGTGGATCGACAAGATATCTGCTGCACGCAGAACCGCTTCCACAGTACTCAAGCGAACATGCTCAATATCCTGCCATGCTCCAGCCGGAAGATAAGGATCGAAACCAACGATATCTGCATCGAATGCGCCACGGAAGATACGAGCAACCTCTCTGCTGATGTTGCCCATGCCTATCAGTCCCAACGTCTTTCCTCGCAAGGTCTGACCTTGACAAGTTTCCTTGGGGACGAGCTGTCCGGAATGCTGTTCGACCTGTATCGAGCCCATCTGTCTCGCCACAGCCAATGTCAAGCCGAGCACAAGTTCCGCGACGGATCCTGCGTTCGCGCCTGGAGTGTTGAACACTTTGATCTCCGCCTTTGCACAAGCTTCCAAGTCGATCTTGTCTAAACCGACGCCTTGCTTTCCGATGGCTCGAAGCTTCTTAGCTGTTGCTACCTGAGTGGCTGTGATATACGATCCCTTGACGAGGAGGTACTGCGCATTGCTTTGCCAGTTCTGGATATTAGGGTCGGTGGGCAAAACGACGTCGAAAAGTTGCTGCGCATGCTTTACCGCTTCCGGATGAAACTTGTCAATCATGTACAGCTTAGGGCGCTGTTGCTCATGGAACTCCGCGGAACGCTGGGGCGAATTGATGCGTGCGGGAGCCATGTTGAACTGTTGGAGAACTTTCGCCAGGCTCAGGATGACTTGCGGATAGCTGTGTGAATTGCACAGTCTGCTCACTAAGCCCATATATTTGAAGAGAGCAATATGCAACGACAAGTCACCGACTGCCGGACAGAGCGGAAGCCGTCCGATAAGGCCGTGTCGGAAGGTGCCCACCACAGATTGAGATCATCGATCGACACTCCTCTGGAGACTGTACAACATCTGTGAAGGCCGGCGCAGCTGCTCCTACTCGAACATTGCGGGTTCGCGAGGCCCTCCTGCGCCGGTGGACATCCATTCGGCCTCAGGGCATCGCATGATGGGAGACTGTGACGCCATGTCCTGCTTGAAACGGATGCGGTACTCCAAAGTTTACTACTATCTAAACTATCTGTGAAGGTATTTCGGCCACTGCTACATGCACGTTATCATGTTTTACACCTCCATTCATCCGCGCAGCTGGGCGTCGAACCTTCTCACTGAGCGCCAACATCTCCGAGGCCCTCTTTGTGGCCCCGCCCAGCAGTAAAGGTCCATCAGTAGCAGCCATAACCCAATTGGCGCCCATTGCACAAAACTTCTCGACAAGGTCCAATCGCGCATGTAACCCGCCAACACCAACCCACTTGCCAACTTTCTGGCATGCAGCAATCGTTCTGCGGTATGCTTCCGTCACCTGCTCCTGCTCATACTGCCCCGGAATACCCATTTCGGCTGTGAGATCATTGGTGCCAATCAACAAGCTGTCGACACCTTCAACGGCGGCGATTTCGTCAACTAGCTCAAGTGCTTCCTGCGTCTCAATCATTGGAATCACGAGTGTGTTCGCATTGATGACGGGATTCGCGACCTTAGCTGGAATTGATCGGAACTGGAAGTGTGGAAGCCCGTTCGTCGATGATCGATGGCCCACAGGTTGGAACTTGGCCTGGTTCGCAAAGTCAATCCCAGATTCTTCTCCACCAATACCTTCGACGACTTACTGCCGCCACGACGTCCTTCGCATCTTGCACTGATCGAATATGCGGCACAATCACACCAAGAGCTCCGCCATCCAATATGCGTGAAACAAAGAACGGGTCTTTACTTGGTGCACGGACGATTGGGGTGATACCAGCATACAGCGCTGCCATGCAGAGTTGGCCGGTCGTGTCGAGGTCGAACGATGAATGTTCCATATCGATGAGAATCCCGTCGAAACCGGCCGTTTTGGCCATCATGGGCAACTCGACTGATCTCACGAGCTTGACGCTCAGAGTTGAAGCTACTTCATCGCGAAGGAGCTTCTCTCGCAAGGAGTTCGCCAAAGTCACTTCCTGTGTCATGTTGTCGAGCTCGTGTGTCATGTGCTTGCTTGTGTATTTGACGAGATGAGAAATGCAATGCCGCAAAGTGCAAAAGATCGAATTGCGAAAGTGTAGGAGAAGACCTACCAATATGTCGTCTACTATCCGTTGCGACTCGCGCATCTCCTCAAAGGAACATTGCCAGTGGATGATTGAACAGCCGAGATCGTCGGCTTCGGGCTGTGGTCGGAACAGCGCCGTCGGACGATGTCCGCTTGCCAGGCCATCGCGACACCGACTGGCACTCAATGCAAAGACATCAACACGACTCCGCATTTCGCAGTTCTGCCGCCCGAGACGCCGAAGAAGCCACATAATGGCCTCTGGAAATACTGCCACCTCGGCAATCCGACGCTTGGCGTGTGAACGCTGCTGGAAGAGGAAGCAGAAGTGCGACAGGAAGGACCCCACGTGCACATTGTGCAAGGAAGCAGGTACTCTATGCCGGCCTCGTACTATCAATGGCAATGATCCAGATGATTCAATTCTTGCCGGAGAAAGCTACGTCCAGACACTGAAGAGACATATCGCTCAGCTTGATAGCCAACGTCAAGACAAGAGGCAGCGAACATGCTCGCCTTCTTTCACCCCGCCAGTGGCTCCGAGCAACGCAAATCAACTGGGCAATGCGCATGACGCTACCGAGAACGTGTCAGTTCACAGCGCTCTCGCCGATCTGACACACTTCGGGCTCAATACAACGCCTCGAGATCAGACAGGAAATCAATCATCGGCGCGTCCCTTCTCGCTTTGGAGTCTGACTCAGCGTGCAACATCATGGGCACACACTGGCTCAACCGACTTCCATGTATCTCAGGATGAATCACCTCCTTTGCTAGAATTTCGCAACTTTTCACCTGATCTCATACCGTCGATTGTCAAAGATTACGAAAAACATGTGCTCCGCACCTATCCCTTCATTGCTTCGACCACACTCAAGAAACATCATGAACATTTCGTTGACGAGGGTCCTGAAGCCACCGGTAATTACAGTGCTCTGCTGATGGCATTCATCATCTCCACGGGCTCAAACAAAAATGGTGCTTCTCCGAGTATGGAACTGCTTGCTCTCCAGGCCCGCTCAGCCCTGCTGCAGTTGTGTACGAATGCGCGAGAGACAGATGCCGTCTCTTCGATGCATTGTCTTGTAGCTGCGGCACTCAATGCACTTTATGGGATAAATGTCGAATCTGCATCGTATCTTGTTGGATTGGCACTGGCCAAAGCTATCGCACTGGGCTTCCATCGCACGCAGTCTCAAGACCTGAGTCAAGAGAAATGGCGGATAATGTCTGTACTCTATGTTCTGAACAGGTAAGCAGTAGCACGCTAGAATGTGCAATCGGACGCTTGGCTGATGTCCTCAGTTCGATCAGCTTCGTTCTCGGTCAGCCAGCTCAGATAGCAGATGGTGACATATCGCCCGAGGTACGCCCTTGTACCATGACCACTGGTGACCTGCTGACATTTTCTAGATCTTGGAACCCAAACAAGACTGGGTCGGAGAAGAAATTCGAGTGCTGAAGGAGCAGCTTCAGCATGTTCGTGTTCTGACTACTTTGAGGAGGAAAAATGGCCGGCCAGCCATGTATTTCACCACGGCATACGAATCGTGGTGTGACTCGACTACGCTGAAGAACTTCACACCCTCCGCGACTGAGGACTCCGACCCTCTATTCTTGCAGCTCCGGACTCGTTTCCATATCGTGGCATTTCAGCACTTGCGTACAGCCAGCAACGAGCAGTCCTTCAGACAGAAAGGCCGCAATGCAGAGACTGCGCTTCTCGTCTGCCATGAATGGCTTCTGTTTCTCGAAAAGCGCCAGGACGAAGAAGTCAGCTTTTGGTTCATTCTCGATGCGTATGAGATCACGGCGCTAGCGATCATGTGCACTTGCTTGGGATCTGAGATTCAGGAAAGGAACAACTGCATCGCAGTGTGCCGCGATGTACAACTTCTCGCTGTCTCGCTACTTAGCTATCTCTCGGCACGATGTCCAGCTGCTACAATCATGCGAAGAGCTGTGTCGGCAATGTGCAATGCTCAACGATTTAATATCGAGCATGACGGCGACAGGAGACTACCGCGTAAACTCAGGGACCTGCTACAGACCTACAACAGTACTCTCGCTGTTGCCGAAGGGTAAAAGAGCCGAGTCGGGATCGTAGGAGGGATCCAGACACGTCAGGCGATGATTTGCCACGGTGTACCATCCGACTTCTGGTATAGCAAAGCATAGCTTCGCCTGTTATCTGCGCAGGCTGGATGGAATCGTTTGATTGTGGTGACTTGCAATCTGGTAAGCTGAGGCTATTTCGCTGATCCAGCTTCAGCTGCAACACATCGTTGATGGCCGCCGCCATGCCAGGCCCCGTCTATCGTATCGATCGCCGAGTCGTTCGACGAGACGGAGGCCAGAAAGAAGGCGGTTCTGGAAGCGACAGCGAGCAGTACTGTGTGCTATACAACCTCGACACCCAACTTGCCGATGATTACGCCGCCGGCGTCACAAAGAAAATCTGTCCATCATTTGGCGGCAAAGCTGAGGGTGGCTTTGGCCCATGTGGCGATGGAAGCACGGTTGCCGTAAGTTGTTGGCGAGCAAAGGGAGAAAAAAAACATCATCGATTGCAACTCCTGCTAATTTTTGACTTTGATGGATTTTTAGTGCATAGGAGGCCAGATGAGCGAGACTGTGGATTTCGCGAAAGAATTCAACAAGAAAGCGCAGGAAGCGGATCCGAAGGGGCATTTTGTGACCTCGTGCTACGCTGCCGATGGCAATAGCATGTGCGCCAGTGATATTGGCTGCAAAACATTTCCTCCGCCTTCCAAAGACGATCAATCGAGCTGTTGAGCAAGCGATCGAGGGATCGAAACTTCCTGGTGAAAGCCGCGAAGCAAAAGGCCAACTTTTCGCAGATATGCGTTGTTGTTGATTCTTTTTTGTTCCAGTAATGGCTCGACGAGGAACTCTCGGCAGAGGCATATCTTGGGAGGTGGAGAGGGCTGGGATTCTGATTCGAATTGTATTGGCAATGCCAAATGTATTTTTCTTCTTTCTTGCTTCATTACCGTTGCAGAATCGAGGCATGGTAACATTCGCGCGAATAAGGCTCTAGACCCCCTTATATAAACCTCAGCAGAGTGATCTTGAGCAACCTGAACCTACTGGAGGCTTTTGGGGCGAAGACACAGTAGTCTTGCCGTTGCGGAGGGGTAAGAGAGAGACGGATTGGGACTGTAGGATGGGGTTCAAAAAGAGTCCGACGGACAGCGTCCGTATATTGGAAAAGCACTTTTTTTGCCACATTCACTCTACACCGTGAGGCATCCTCCTGCACAACAGACTAGCCGCTCTTCTTCTCCGCACGACGCCATGTGTGGAGTACTGGAGAAGTATCGCAGGTAACGGCTTGGCTCGCGCCTCGTGGCTGGGCTTCGGATGTCGCCCGTTGAGGTCCAGTTGGTGAACATATGAGCTGCCCATAACGACCTGTCTATATCAGATCATTGTCTCGCCCTGTCATAGAAGAGGACCAAAAAGTGAGACCGAATCACCGCCAATCATGGCTTCACCACGCAATTCCATCGAGAAACAGAACCAGATCGAACTGGTCGAAGCGGCGCCAGTGGAAGATGTCCTCCTCGAACGTTTTCCCCTACTCAGCAACAAGTCAAAAGAAGAGCTGGACACATTAAACAAAGCTGTCGTTCGAAAGCTAGATTGGAAATTCCTGCCATGTGTCACGGCAATGCTGTTGATGAAGTAAGGCAGCCATTCCTCCTCCAACGCCAGATGCGTAGCACTAACCAGCATCGACTAACTATCTCGACCGCATCAACGTCAGCAACGCCCGCCTCGCCGGAATGCAAACTGACGTGGGAAACATGTCCGACGTCGAATGGTCCGCCGGAATTTCCATGTTCTACGTCGGCTACATCATCTCTCAAGTCCCAGCCAACGTCATCATCGCTAAAGGCAAGCCTCGTCTGCTACTCCCTCTTGTCATGCTCGGCTGGTCCTCTGTTATGATTTGCATGGTGGCAATGAAATCCGCTTGGTCGTTTATGTTATGTCGATTTTTGGTTGGATTGACGGAAGGACCTTTCCTGCCTGCTGTTTCGCTGATGACTTCGTCGTGGTATACGAAGCAGGAGTCGCCGTTGCGAATGGCGATTTGGCATGCGGGGAATATTATTTCGAACGTCTTTTCGGGGCTGATTGCTGCGGGCGTGTTGACGAACATGGATGGGATTGCGGGATTTCATGCTTGGCAGTGGTTCATCTTGATTGAAGGTTCGTCTCTTGCGTGGTATTCGTACCCATGTCAGTGCTAACATGTATTACCAGGTATTGTCTCAATCATGGTTGCTGTGATAGGCTTTTGGGGAATCCCAAATTGGCCTGGAAGCACAGGCACATACTACTTCACTCCTGAGGAAAGTGCAATGGCGGAGTACCGAGCAGCCGTCTCAGCCGGTGGACGAAGCGAAGACGATGAGGGAGATTACTGGGGAGGAGTCGTGCAAGCCTGCAAGGATCCTTTTACCTGGGTGTTTGCATCACTTCACTTTTTCCTGATCATTGCTCAGTCATTCAAGGATTTCTTGCCTTCTGTAGTTCTTCTTGCATACCGGCACAGCCTGGTAGCTACTGACAGAGATGCTCCCAGATCGTAAACACATTCGGCTTCTCCCAAGTTGGGACCTACCTCATCCAGGCTCCACCATATCTCATGGCTTACTTTGTCACCCTCGCCATTTCCTGGTCAAGTGGTCGTCATTTCGAACACTGCTGGCATATTATCGGCAGTATCTTGATGTGTCTTGTTGGAGCAGTCATCATGATCTCTACACTCAATGTCGGAGCGAGATATTTCTCGATCTTCCTTCTCTGCTCCGGGCCATTTGTGGGGCTGAACATTCAGATATCGTGGGAAACTACTGTCGTGCCTCGGCCACGGACCAAGCGCGCGGCTCTGATCGCAATTGCCAACTGTGTTAGCAGTGTCAGCCACTGGTTTACGCCATATTTCTTCCTGAGAAGCCAGGAGCCGAGATATCAGATTGGTGGCGGGGCCATTATTGTCGGTTGTGGCTTGACAATCGTGTCGTGCCTCGTGGCGAGGTGGTGGTGTCTGAGGAAAAACAAGGGGCTAGACAGGCAGGCAGAAATCAGTGGTGAGGATAGTGGCTGGAGGTACGCCACGTGAACAACTCCAAACAGCACTTGTCCGTGAGGGGATACCAGTACGTTGCCAAGGCAATCTGTTTCTCGTTGGCCAGAGCCTCCTTTCATCATTGAATGCGTTCGCTCCAACCACCGCGAATGGCGAGCCACATGCTATAATGTTAGCATCCCGCTGCACCTGGTATTTATCGAGAAGTCTTTTCGCCACCATTGCGCAGCGCACCAGACGCAGACAGACAGACAGGACGCATCATGTCGACAAGGACGAGTCCACCAGGATGTACGACACATGCTGCAATGCGCAGACAGCTGCACTGCGAGCTCCAAGACCAGAGATATTTCTACGATCAGTCAACACCGTGCGCTGGAGAGCGGAGGCCAGACTTCCACGACCGACGACAGCCCTTCTGCCAGCAAGACTTTCGGCCATCTTGGTGGGGAGCAATCGCCGCAGTACTGGAGTGGGATGTATTGCCGCTGATGGTCGTCATGACGCGGGAACGACCTCCGTTTCTCGAACCGCAGCCGCGGGAGGTCTGCTCGGCTTCAAACATTGGCGCAATTGGCAGCCACGCAACAGCGCAATCTCCAACGACCAACGTCGCGCCAGAGTTGGAGGAGTACACAGCTCGCAGCAGTGAGGTAGCAAGAAGCTGATCGGCAATGGTTGCTCGCTGCACACGTGCAGTTTGCATTCGACAGGAAGCAGTATCGATCGACGTCAGTGGGCGAATATCCCAGTCCAGACCCGTATTGCTGGAGGAAGGATTGGCGTGTCTTGGAGCTTGATCGTACGTTCTTGCGCCTCCGGATCGTCCTTGCGCGGCGCGGAGTGGCGTGAGAGGGGCATTGCGACGTCTTACGACATGTTGGAGGTTCAGGAGGACGAGTTTATGGGATTCCGGCTCCAGATGGTGGAGGATATCAACGTGTGAGAAGTGGAGTGGTGGTCGGAGGACTGGCGTTGACAAGCCGGCGCTTTGCCCTTTTGGCCGGCGCGTTGACGGAGACGCGCCACGTGAGTGGTCGGACGGAAGCAAGCGCCACCAGGGGGCAATACTTGCCGACCCTGCATTGGTGGGCGCGCCAGGGTCAAGCTCCGCTCACAATTTCTCGCCCTCGTACGATGTTCTTTGACGGCGGCGCAATATTGCTGTTAAGCCCGACTACTTCCGCCGTCTCTTACCAATAACACCTCCATTCACCACCTCACTCAGTCTCTCTTTCTCCCCACATACCATCGCGTGAGACTGCCGCTGCAAAAGAGCTGCTTCGCCTGCAGACATTGGGCCTTGGCTGTTTACCAGGACACCTTGCTCGCCCTTGCCGACCCGAGCTTCGAGAGCTCCACGAAGAGCACTCGCCGCCACCATGGACGTCGTCCTCGAGGTCTTCGACACCTTCCTCTTCGATCGCATCTACGCCAATGCCCTGCCCATATCGCCCAGCGTATCGACCTTTGACCCCGTATCGACACTCGCCGCCAGCCTGAAAGGCTTTGCCAGCAATGAATCGGCATTCAACTTCTCCCAAGAAGCCTCTCTGGCCCGCTCGACATGGCAATGGGAGCCTTCGAACTCATACTTCTCATTACAACCCAGCGAATTCGCGTACATGAGCCGGTGGGATCGCGACAACATCTACCGACAGTTTTTGAGTTTTTACATAATAACATGGTGAGCTTTAATGCGGTGCGACTTTGCAGAGATAGAGTACTGATGGGCATTAGGATATTTGGCATGGTCATCTACTTCACATGTGCATCGCTGAGCTACATCTTCGTCTTCGACAAGACGACATTCCAACACCCAAAGTACCTGAAAAACCAAATGCGCATGGAGATTCGGCAAACGGTTGAATCAATCCCGATCATGGCCATTTTCACAGTACCCTTCTTCGTCGCCGAAGTGCGAGGCTACTCCTTCATCTACGACAGTGCGACAAACCCAGGATTCACCCACCCTCTGCTGAACCTCCTAGGCGGCTGGTACAACTATCTCCAATTCCCGTTGTTCTTGATGTTCACCGACTTCTGCATCTACTGGATTCACCGTGGTCTGCACCACCCGCGTATCTACAAGACGCTCCACAAGCCTCACCACAAATGGATCATGCCAACGCCATTCGCCTCGCACGCTTTCCACCCACTCGATGGCTACAGCCAGAGCGTGCCATACCACCTCTTCCCATTCATCTTCCCACTCCAGAAATTCGCCTACATCGCACTCTTCACCTTCATCCAGATCTGGACAGTCATGATCCACGACGGCGAATACGTAGCCAACTCGCCAATCATCAACGGCGCCGCATGCCACACGATGCACCACCTCTACTTCAACTACAACTACGGGCAATTCACAACACTGTGGGACCGCCTGGGCGGCAGCTACCGAAAGCCAAACGACGAGCTTTTCCGACGAGAAGAGAAGATGAGCGATAGCGAGTGGAAGAGACAGACCAAGGAGATGGAGAGAATGGTGATTGAAGTGGAAGGCAAGGATGACAGAAGCTATGGTCCTCCTGAGACTGTTAAGAAAGTGCAATAGACGGGTCATGGACGATTTTTTATGAACAGAAACTGCGCCTGCGCAGATTCGCGGCGATTTCACAAGCGGAAAAGAGCAGCTTTCGTAGCATTGCATGAACAAGGCGCATTATGGGAATCATTGGGACGGGGATAATTCTTCATACGACGATCAATTTGGATTGTCTCATGCTGTCTTGCGAATAGCATGTGGGTGGCCAGCGCTGCTCTAATTTAATGACACAGATCATCGAAATTATCATTTTGTTGGCATGTTGTTTTCCTTTTTGGTTCTCTCGAGGGGTACGTTAGTGCAACCCACCCATTCGTAGCAGAGATCTTGTGTGTGATTTGATGGCATAGCATGCTGCCTCTGGCTTTGCTAACAAACAATAGTGAATCTAGATCGATCTCAAACATCAATCTACAGTACAATACAAGTACTGTGGCGATAGCCATGCTGGCAATAGTGAATTCGACTCTGTCGGAGGTATATATTCTTACGCGCATCCCAGTGTCAACAAATATGTAATCAGCAAGAACATTCGAAGCCTACTGCACCCGATCGACCTAACTACTTACCATAATCTCCAACGATCGACGACGATGACTTCGCAGTACGGCGCTCCGTCGGAATCAGGTGCTTCTTCGCAATATGGCGGTGCATCGCAATCCGGCGCACAGCAGGGCATGCCACCCCAGTTCGGCGGCGCTTCACAATTCGGCGGACAGCAAGGCTTTCCACAACAATTCGGTGGCCCTTCACAATTCAACGGTTTGGCGCAGCAGGGCATGCCACAACAATTCGGCGGCCCTCCACGACCCAGCGCTCTATTTGGCGGCCCAGTAGTCTATATCCATTCGATACCGGGAGGCACTCAGATGCTGCAGCAGTCTCTACCGGAAAGGTTCCGCAACATGTCCGACGAGGAATTGCTAGCCAATGCGAACCGGATACATCGGAAGTGGACCCGATTGTTCACGCGGGCGTGGAGAGCTACTCAAGTCATCTCTGAACAGGAATTTGTGCGACTTTGTAAGATATCTGAGGCGTTGTTTGAGCAGTTGGGCGCACTGCAAGTGAAGGTGTGGGTTGCTGAGAGTGGAAATTTGCGTGCGTTTTTGAGGCGTATTGGGGGTGGAGGTGGAGGGGCGCCTATGGGAGGAATGGGAGGTATGGGAGGTATGGCAGGTATGGGAGGAGGTATGAGTGGTATGGGGAGAGGCATGGGTGGCGCTATGGGTGGGATGTGACCGGGACTGTCGTGACAGAGCTATTGTATGCGAGTTGATAGTATGCTGCCTTTGCGTTGCTAACAAACAATCGTGGATCGAGATCGATCAAATTCCAGGTCTAGTACATATAGCATAACGATACCTACGTTGGCAATAGTGAATGGACCTCTAACAAAGATATATATCCTCTTACCCATCGTATTATCAATATATATGTCTGGCAAGAACATTCGAAGCTTACCGCGCTCGATCACTCACTCACTCACTCCTCCTCAATCAATCGCGGTCAAAAATCGACGACCATGAACTCCCCGTTCGGCGCCTCTTCACAGGCTGGTGCCCCTTCCCAATCTGGCGCCTCTTCACAATCTGGTGGCCCTTCGCAGTTCGGTGGACTTCCGCAACAGGGCTTCCCGCCTCAATTCGGCGGCCTGTCACCTTTTGGCGCGCCCAACGGCATGCCTCAACTACCATTCGGGTTCCCTCCACAAGGCGGCATGCCTCAACAACCCTTTGGGTTCCCTTCACAAGGCGGCATCCCTCAATCGGCCTTTGGTTCCCCTCAACAAGGCGGTATGCAACAGCCGCCCTTCGGTCTACCACAACAAAGCGGCGGGATGCAAGTACCAGCCCCTCAATCTCAGGCTGGTCGTCCTCGGAGAGAAGACATGTGGGCCAACATGTCCGACGACGAGTTACTCGACAATGGCAACCGCATACGTAAGAAATGGGAACGAATGCTGATGCGCATGCAATTGGCCTTTGGCATTCCCCCGGAAAATGTTGGACGCTGTTTGATATGGTACGCGCAACAATTCATGATAAATCCTGTCCCGACGCTGAGGCTGATGGTTGCGGATATTCCGGCAATGCGTGCCACTTCGCAAACCGGAGTTTTTCCCATGTAAATGGGATAGAATATGGGAACAGGCGTGGAGCGTTAGGAGGTGGGTTGATTGTGGCGCTGGAGAACTCACTTGCTGTTGTGACTACCATAGTGTGCTTGCCTGCGATTTGTTAGCAAACGGTAGTGAAATGAGATCGATCAGGTACCAATTGATCGTATAAGTACGCATGCTATAATCTTCTCAATGTTAGCTGTAGTGAATATGCCTCTTTCATAGAAATATATATTTTGAAGGGTCGCAGTACTTACGAATAAAATCCAAGCTCACTGTTCTTGCTGGAAGTACCTCACCACTTCATCGCAACCATGAACTCACAGTACGGTGCCCCATCACAGGCTGGTGCCTCGTCACAGTACGGCGGTCAGTCGCAGTTTGGCGGGTTTCCGCAGCAGGGTATGCCGCCCCAGTTCGGCGCGCCATCGCCCTTTGGCAATCCATCACCTTTCGGCAGTGTGCCACCCTTTGGCGCCCAGTCACCTTTTGGCGGGCAATCACCACCCTTTGGCGGGCAATCACCGCCCTTTAGCGGGCAGTCGGCCTTTGGCATTCCACCACAACAAGGTGATATGCAGCAGCCAATCAATCCTGGCCCTCAAGGCCATGCCCGAGAGGAAGATACGTGGGCGAACATGTCCGATCAAGAATTGCTCGCCAATGCGGATCGAATACGTAGGAAATGGGCTCGATCTATGTGGCGGCAATGGAGGGCCATCGAACTTACCTCGCAAAATCGACACATGATTTCCGCGATGGCCGAGGCAGAATTCCAGGCGGATCCGATTCGACACTTGAGGGCGGATGTATATGATATTCAGCTCTGTCGTGTGGTGCAAAGACTTGTGAGAAGAGGAGCTGATCCGGTCCAAGCCTTCGATCTTGTTGATCGGTTTGGAGCTGCCGTTGAACATTTCTAAGCATTCGTGGTAGTCTGCGACAAGGTCAGCGGTTCATAGCTTGAGTTCAATGTATCGTATGTACGGTATGAGAGGAGCAATGAATATGTTTGAGCTTTGTACTGGGACCAATTTGCCTCTGCAATTGACTTTTGGAGTTTTGGTCAGGGTCCTGTCTCTTGCCCAGTGATTTCACACCGCTGGGGGAGCACCCGACGCTACTGAGGTTCTTTGTGCCGATTCTCTACTAGCTCCACACACACAGCACTTGTCTGCATATTCGTCGTACAAGGCGACAGGCCCAGCACGAGCACGACAATGGAACCCATGGACGTCGACGACTTTCAGAATGCCTCGGACGCCTTTCTGAAGTGGCTGACGAAGAATGGCGCAACCATTTCTCCGAATATTCAACTTGCAGATCTCAGAGACCGAGCTGCTGGACGAGGTGTTGGTATGTCTCTCTCTCCGCACCACGCTGGATACGCCCGGGAGATCGATCTGACGCTCTGTGATAGTGGCAACGAAGGACCTGGCTGAAGACGTAGAGCTGTTCAGCATTCCGCGATCATCCATCTTGACAGCTGAAACTTCAGAACTGTCAGCCGCTGTGCGAAAAGAGATCGATCACCCATGGCTATCTCTGATCTTAGCCATGGTCTACGAATACCTCAAAGGCGACGACTCCCCATGGCGACCCTACTTCGATCTCCTCCCCGAATCTTTCGACAGCCTCATGTACTGGTCTGACGACGAACTCTCATACCTGCAAGGCAGCGCCGTAGTTGACAAGATCGGCAAAGAAACCGCCGACTCCACCTTCAGCGAACAACTAATCCCCATCATCGCCCAACACACCGACACTTTCAAAACCACCGGCCGCAGCAACGACGAACTTCTCGCGCTCTGCCACCGTATGGGCAGCACGATCATGGCATACGCATTCGACCTCGAGAAGCCCGAATCCGAACAGAATGCAAAGACTGATGAAGAGTGGGAAGAAGATGAAGAAGAGAGCGCTACACTCCCCAAAGGCATGGTTCCTCTCGCCGACATGCTCAACGCCAACGCCGACCTCAACAATGCCAAACTCTTCTACGAAGATGACAAAGTTGTCATGAAGACGATCAAGCCCGTCTCAGCTGGTGAAGAACTCTACAATGACTTCGGTCCTCTTCCTCGCGCAGACTTGCTGCGCAGATATGGATATGTGACAGATCGCTACGCAGCTTACGATGTCGTGGAAATTTCTTCCGATTTGATCAAAGAGCAGACGAAAGCACAATTGAAACTTTCGGAACAAGAGATTGATGCGAAGTGGCTGTATGCTGAGGAGCAAGGTGTCGGAGACGACGCTTACGACATCTCGCGGGCAAGCAGTGAAGAAGGACAATGTCCTGACGAACTTTGCGTATTGCTGAATTTGCTTGCAACGCCAAAGGCAGAATTTGATAAGTTGAAGAACAAGGACAAGCTGCCCAAGACGGATCTCACAAGCGATGCGAAGAAACTGTTGCGTGCGGTCTTGGTGCATCGATATGCCGCTTACCCGGAATCATCTTCCACTATGGACCAGGACCTCACCGGCCGCCGAGCCATGGCCAAGCAAGTTATCGATGGCGAGAAACAAGTCTTGCAAGAAGCCGTCGCTGCAGTCACGGAAGCCAATACCAATAAGAAGAGATCTGCCGACACCCTCGAAGATGAAGCCAACGCGATTCGACAACCGACAAAGAGGTGAACAATATGCGATCAGACAAATATTTCTTCGTACAATGGGGTATCATCGCTATCCTATAATTTACAACAAGAAGTCCATCCTCTGTTGCCACGAGCCGGACAGGGAGCCTCACAACAAGCAATCATCAAAAGAAACCTCAAGAGCCACTAGCTGTCGCTTGTTGCGTCTGCGAGCTCTGGCCTTGACCTGCTGCCATGGCTGCCTGCGCCTGTGCGACCATGGCAGTTTGGTCGCCACTTGGTCGGTAGCCGCGATCCACCCGCGTGTTGATAAGCGCGACTCGGTAATCGAATGTCTTGCTCTCCGGCACAGGATGGTAATCCTCCAGCTCGTCATCACTCTCCGCATCAGACACGACACCAGAACATATTACGCCCTTCGGTCGATCTCTGCGCATCTCGAGGTGCAACCTGCCACCGCGACCACGCCGTAGTCGACAAAGCGGTGCATCCAAGCGCTGGCGTTTCGCATCCGGCTGGAGCTCGTCGTCGTAGTCTTGGCCCATGCCGACAGGCTGGTACGACAACCGAAACTGCGGTTCTGTCGCAATTCTGCCGTTGACGTCGAGCTTCGGTTTCTGCTCTTCCATCTCGACATCGCCATCCCGATCTTGCGAACTCCTTGAAGGCAGCGATGGTGGCGGCGTCGGATAGCCCGTCGGCCCTGCTGCCAACAACGATGACCATTGTGGTGGGTGCTCTGCAGTCTCGGGCGGTGGCGTGAGAGGCTGCCATGTCCTGTCCTGCCAGCTTTGGTTCCAGCGGCGATGCTGCTCTTTCCTGTTGGAGATGATCTGCTGCACATGCTCCTCGGACTGAGCCTGCAAGTCAGCCAACGAAATGAGGTCATTCTCCGGTGCTGACTGCGCTCTTGGTGCAAGACGTATCGTCGCGCCGGATCGGCCTCCATCTTGTCGGGATTTGGGCTTGGGTTGAGGTCTCTGGTTGACGAGCAGCTCCTCGTCCTCACCCTTCTCACCAACGATGTTCTTGCTGATCTTAACCTCCTTGAGCTTGCGACGCTCCTCAAACACTTTGCGGGTGATCTCGAGGTTCTGCTTGTTCAGCTCTTCACGTTCTCGAACCATCTGGACCAATTGCCTGGCCTGCTCGAGCTCCATTCGGAGTTTCTTGAGCTTCTCTACAACCTGAGCATCACGTCCTCTGGTCTTGCGGGTCTGTCGGACCTCGCGACGACGGAAGCAGACATACGGATCGGCATCATCGGCCTCGGAGGTTGTGTCGAGGACTCTGACCTTGATGCTTGGCATGAGCGGACTACCATGGCCAGACTTTCGCCTTTCCCAGTGCTGGTAGATGGCCTTGACGAAGTGCTGAGCTTCTTGCGACAGCGGGTCTTCACGCGCCTGTTCAAGTTCGTCTAGCGCGGGAACTGGAGCATCATCGACAGTGGCGAACGGCCGGAGACGCTGGCTGTACTCCTCAAAGAACGACATGGCCTCCTCGAAAGCCTCTTCGGAGCACTGGTGCGACTTATCTGGAAGTGGCTGGCCGTGGACATCTTTACCTTCGTTCAGGTTCTGGTTCAGGAAGTCATTGTCAGTCTCGTCCATGCAGTAGGCACTGCCGACGGAGTCCTCGACGGTGGTGCTGAATCTGATGTAAGTTGCAGGGTCTTGGAACCCTTTCGGATACAGCTCGTCATAATTGACGCCTTTCGCACGCACGGCATCGGGCGTGGGAATGTAGTTCTGTTTGGTCTTGGTGCCGGCTGTAGAAGTGTTGGCGGCGTTGATGACGGCTTGCAGATGGAATTCCTAATCAAGTCAGCCACGCTGCAACACTGTCGATGGTAAGGCCTGGTGAGTACTCACGATTTCTTCCGCCTTCTCGACACCAGTATCCACTTGCGGGATATGCTGTTGCGATTCATCATTCGCTTCCTCGAGTTCATTTTCGCGTAGTATGCGAAGCGGCTGCTTCGTGTTCAGCTTGCGTTGGCGGACATGGCGGGCAGTGCTGGCTCTCGTCGACATAGAGTCGGGAGAAGGCGGCGGCCGGCGTCCCCTTCGAGCGCGTGGTGTTTGCGCAGAAGGGTGAAGAAACGCTGGGGGTTGCGAGATTATGCCTCAGGCATCAAGAAATCGAGGCGAAAAAGTCTGCTTTGCGCCCGGTGAATCGGCGGCGACGCGAGGCAAAAGCGGTCAAACGGAGTCCCAAACGACGCGAAATATGCTCGATATGGGTATGTACGAGCACGCAATGGCGCGTAGAATCCGAATCTGCTCGCGTTTTGATGTGGGAGCGGTGTTGAGTGGTGCGTTGATGGCGAGTTTGTTGATGAGCTGGTGCGTTGAGCCCAGTTGTCCAAACACTCCAGCTCGGCTATGGGAAAGTACGAATGCCGGTCACGGGTTCAACCGCAAAGGTTAACATTTCGTGCACGGTTCGTCATAACAATCCACACTGGCATCTGCTCTACTGTTCTACTTCTTTCTTGACTATTTTGTTTCATGGCGCGTATGCTGCCTTGTCTATATTTTATGCGACTTACATCTGCGACGCATCGTGAGGCTTTCACGGAACCCGAGGTGTGTGTGGAGGGCAGCGGCGAATTGCGTCAGCTCGCGTCGCGCCTTCTGTTTCTGTTCCCGCGCCACTGCCTGCCTTTTTGAGCTGAGCTGAGCTCCTGAAGAAGCGACCAAGGCATATCATTACAAATATTGTCATCTAAACGAGGTTTGCTGCTATGATCCTGCTCACAGCACCTCGTGATCTTAAGAGTCGTCATCATCTGATCTCACTTTACTGCGGCGGCAGTGCCCTTAAAATCGTCCGAAATACCCCATCAGGCGTAGGTGCGAACCCGAACCTGGTACCAGGCGACGAATCCACGCAGGCATTCACTATCTCTTCGAATAGTGTCGTGAAGGCTCTATTGCCTCGGATGCCGAAGCCGATCACGAAGAGATCCCATTGCTGAGTTTGTAGTGTCTCTTGAAGCTCTTGTTTTGCGGAGGCTTGATCGATGGGATTGATGTCGATTACTGTGCAGTTGTAGCCTGCTGTGAGGGCGTTGGAGATGTCCTTTGATGGAGTTAGGGATTGTGTATCTGGTACCTGTTGATTGTGTGGTAGATCAGGTGAAATGGAAGGGCAGCACTTACATCGTGGATCATTTGTTTATTGAATTTCTGACCAGTAGCGTTTGTTACTACACCCGCGTCTGGTAGAATGAGTCCTATGATGAGGACTCTCTGGCGTACTGCGACCATCTCCGAAAAGCTGGATCCTGATAGCTGCTCTGGCCTCTGTGCTTCTGTGGCAGGTGATGAAGCTTGAGCACTTTCTGGCTCGGATCTGGTCAGCTTTTGACTTGATGTTAGTCCAACAGAATGGCAACACGATGACTGCGGACGAGTTCGGACCGGCTGGCTTTGTATGGCGGTCGGGGAATTATTGTACATTTCATCCTGCTCGGGAATCGAGGACTGTTGATGACCCGATGAGTTCAAGATTTTGTTTACAGGCTCACTTGAGGTAGACTGATATCTTGACCCAGCTGCATTCAGCTACTGAGTACTTCTTGAGAGGTTGCATTTTGTAAGAGGCGTGTGAGCCTTGCATCGGCATACTGAGACTCTGCGAGGATGGCAAGGCTTTAGAAAGAGATATCTATGCGTCTATGATTGATCTGCTCGAATGATTGCTGCTTCTCAAAGCCCAAACGTTGCCATCATGATCGTTAGCCCTAAAATTCCATCTCGATTTCGGAAATGAGGCAGAGTTGAGTGGGGTATGTGTGAAGCGCGAGCAATACGATCAGCCTCTCCATCATCACCACTGCGGCAGGTTATGCTGTTTCTGCTGGGTCTGTTCCCAATATTCGTCTCGAGTCCCTGAGCATGCTGAAGCACTGAGCTGACATCGGCTCCATCCCCCCTTCTCAAAGTTCGAGGATTCCTTTCTTCCTCATCGAATGTCCACCATCTTCCACTCAACATCTATCCTGTCGAATATCTCACCATGCATCATGCCATGGACATATGCAACGCCAAGGAAGAGGTAATGCTCTCCAGCCGGACGTAGCACGCAAGGAAAGCAGGCGTTTTCTGGGATGACCACTCGATCTCCTGGTTTCATGACTTGAGGGCCACAACCAACAAGGCCTGAGATAGTCTTGAAAAACCGGCGATTCTCAGCGGCACACCTCAGCATGTCGTAGTATAGAGTGGCCAACTCCTCCTGCGCTTCAGACTTTGCCTCTTCGTCGCATAAAAGTCCCAATAACGCTTGCGAGGCATTGTCGTGCGTGAACACATATCGCTCAAGGGCACGATAGCCTTACAAGACCTGCCAGGGATCGGAATATGGTGCATCAGGATCGGCCCCGGCGGTTCCAGCAGTGAGAACCAGTGCGGCGATAGTGCAATTGAAGTTTGTCATGGCTTGGACTTTTTGCACGACACTCCACACATTTGCAAAGTCTCCCAGGTCAGCAATTCGTAAGACGGGGGTCGTCATCTCGGCAATTGTGTCCAACACTGCAACATTTAGAGTAAGCACGTTTGGGACTGCAACCGGATATCTGAACATGGTTAGTCTCGACTCGAGCATTCGCTCCCTTTCCCTGAATCCTGCGCAGAAGTCTAGAACCGTCCAAATTGAAGCGAGCATTGGGCCATAAGTGATCCAGTCACGGCCAAACTGGAATGTCCACGAAGCAATACTGTCCTCGAGCTCACTCTGTGATACATGTTGGATCCGCAACAGAATGTGATTCGTCTCGAGGGCGTTGTCTTCCAGGGTGTATCGTGTAGCATCTCGGAAGACTTCCTGAATCGATTTCGTGTAGTCTGGAACTACCAGTGTTGAAACAGTCCGAGGCTGCGACCAATTTTGAAAGAGGGGAACACATGCAAAGACATAGTCTCGAGGATCTGTGGCCATGAATGCGTCAGCTAGCATAGCAATTGCGAAAAATGGCATGTCGACTGGCCGGAATCCGATGTCGCGGCCCTGCAATATGTACTTAACGAACATGTTTGCTGCAGTGTGCACGCCGCTCGAGAACGTTGGACCTGGCGTAATCAGTAGATACGCGATAAGCATGATATCAATCAGCCCCATCTTTGCAGTGCCCCAATAGCATCGACTTAATCTAGCGATCACAGCTTCTTGCAGAACCCATAAGCGACTGGAGAGAGGTTAGTGAGCCATTGCATCTTAGCAGAGAAATGGAACAAAGTGCTCACCGGAACCAGGGCAAATCGTATAATTGCTTCAGTAGATCGTGGTTTAGATCGGCCACGACGGCCCCTTTGTTCACGTATTCTGGGAGGAAGACCAATTCGTGAGGACTAAGCTCTTCGATGAGCTGCGAAAATTGTACAGCCTTTGAATCCATCATGCGCTGCACTTCCTCTGCAACGCCATCTTCATCGTCGCCCAAGAAGGCGAGATTTCCGTCGCCGCGCTGGTAGATGTCCGACATAGAAGCAACCTGAATGCCCTTCTCCAGATCGTCCTGCTGATTGATGCAAACTGCATCAATCCACACGACTCTCTCGCGATCTGTCAGTCGCATCCGACGTAATGCTGCCATGGAACTATGTGGAACGTTGGTACTGTCATCATTGACAATAATACTGCTGCGGTGGGTTGCATCACCCCAACAATAAGAGATGGTCTCGTAGCTGCAGCTATCCAAGAGGCTGGCAATATCCAGAGTACATCGAACTTGATCGTGGAAATTACCGGGCAGAATTGTGAGGAGACGAATTTGCTGGAGCTCAGCATTCAAGGGCTGGTAGAGTTTCGCGCCACCTGCTGGCGGAGCCGTGGCCATGCTTGTTGAGATCTTGCTGAACGGAATTGAAGACCGTGTCGTGATTACACTGTGGATTCGAGTGACGGATGTGTTGGAGAACGGAGTGCCTCCTTATCGTATTGGAGACGTTTGCTTTAGGGGAGCAAGCCTTTACAGAGCATTCTGGTCCCTTCGTTCAGAGTGGCTTCTTCTCGAAGCGATCCACAATCATAGTGACAACAGGCCATCGCTTGTCCAAATGCAAACGCTTGGCGACTACATGCATCGTGGACGTTTGTCGCCGTCTCGTTCTCCTGAAGTCTTGGAGCAATGGCCTTGGTACATTCTGAATGTGTGAAGTATCGCTGTAGATGATGAGGATGTGGACCGGCTGCTCGATTCCTCTATGTGGCTTCTGGTCGAAAAATGCGTTCCTCGTGGGGGTGTGGTCCCTTGTCGTTTCATCAAGATTGTGTATTGCCTCGCCGTGAAAAGGGCTCTTAAAGCTGTCAGTAATTCTCGATGCCACGATCGAACTCGGAAGGGTCTTCACCAGCTGCGTCAGCTATCATCGTATTCTGATCAGAGTGAGCTGCCACGAGCTCGTAGCGCAATGCTCGCCTGACAACCGTCGTTCCGATGTTTGGCTGTCCCTTCACGGCCTGTTCCCGCCGCCTCTTCACCATCCACCCCCCTCTTCCCTCTCACCTCGGCCCATCGGTCAACGGCACATACCTAACCCCATACTCCCTCTTCCTACTAACCCTTCCCTCCCCATCCTTATCCACAACCCAAATCCACTGCTCCCCACTCTTCCCATCCTCCACCGGAATAAACAACCTCCCCGGACTCTTCAACTGCTCCACCAATCCATTCTCATCCCCCTCTTTCGCGGCAGCACCCACATGAATCGCATCATAAGGTGCTTCCTCTACAAACCCTAACCTCCCATCACCTTTTACATATTTCAAAATTCCTTTCTCTAACAGTTCCCTCCCTTCGGAGGATTTTGAAGTATTCTCCCTACTCAGCTCAACCAACTCCTGAATATGTTCCACCCCTACGACTCTCCCTTCAGGTTTGACTAATTCAGCAAGTACATGAGTTAAATACCCGCTTCCACTTCCTACGTCGAGGACTTTACTACCTGGACGAAGGTACGGGAGTAGAGATTCAGCGGCGTTGGCGTGCATATGTGGAGCGGAAATTGTGGCGCGGTGGCCAATGGATTGCGGGGAGTCTTCGTAGGGGCGTTTGGGGGAGTAGTGGGCTCTGTCGACAGAGAGCATGGCGTTGCGGACGAGGGTGGAGGTTATGAGGTTGTTGTTGAAGAGGTTGGTGATTAGGGCTTCGTTTGTGGGGCCTGATGAGCGCCAGGCCATGGTGGGCGGTTGCGTTTTGTATGTTCGTTATTCTTGTGTCGGATGGGAATTGGCTTGAGTTGTTGTGGTTGTAGAGGTGCGGTGCTTGTTGTGAGATGGGTGGCGGGGCTGCTTGTGTCGTGATGATGTCAGGTCGATAGTTGTACCACCCCGAAGCAATGCCTGGGTCTCTTTGTGCAAACTGGTAGGGCAGTGTCAGCATGTATTGTAAAGTAGTAAGTTGAAAGTCAGCACAACGTGCGTCAAGCTGAGGTGTTCGCAGTGACCTGTGCGGGGCCATTGAGCTCACAGCTCATCATGCCCGGAGCTTACCCCAGGCTGTTCTGTTCAAGCGCGTCAGCGTAATGGACATAATCTAACTCACACGCGGGAGCGAGTGGATGTCCCAGCTCATAGATAGGCAGGATGGTGCCGTGGAATGGTAGAGACGGTAAGAACAAAAACTTGCACATTTGAAGCTCATCGACAGCAGGCTATGCCGCCGATGCATCTTTACTGGCCTCTCAAAATCGAGGCATTTTCTCTTATGAAACAGACAATCATTCTTCCCGACAAACGCCCTGGCTGAGACCCTCCTGTGCTATGCAAATGTCTGTTCCGTATTGAACAGGGCCCCCTTCAGAGAGAAGGACATTTGTACAAGAAATCTCCCTTCGTGCCCATCTATCGTATCCTGGGACTGTGTGTGTGGCGTGCGCATCAAATGCTTCATACAGATGCTTCATGCAGTGCTTGAGAAATCAATCATCACAAGCAATCTAAGCAGAGTGCTCGATGAAACCCCAGTGGCACTCGGCACCGTGAGAGCCAGCAAAGTTGTCCTTCCAGAGGTCATCGAAAGCAGTGAAGAGGAAGATGTTCTCTGAGAACTTGGACTTGAGTCCGTTGATAACCTTGGCCTGGTTCTCCTTGCTTGGGACAGCAGCACCGTTGGTGGCGCCGTTCCATGGCCAGCCAGTCTCGGTGATGACGGTCTTCTTACCACCGCAGGCCTGCTTGACGCGCTCGGCTTGTTCGGCAACGAAGTCAGCGGCCTGGTCGGCAGTCTTGCCACCATCGAAGAAAGCGTGGCAGTTGGCGGCGGCGTAGTCGGAAGCTTCGCAGATGGCTGGGTTGGCAATTATGGCAACGAAGGTGTCGACGATGACGACAGGGCCCTGGTAACCAGCGCCACGGAGTTGGCTACGAGCAGCGTTGACGGCGCCAACAACGGCATCGACGCTAGCAGCACCATTGTTGACGAGCTCGTTACCGACAGAGACAGTGTCGACCCAAGACCAGTCGCCGTTAGCGACAGCAACAATCTTCTCGACGTCGGACTGGACCTGGTTGATGTCGAAGATACCGATGAAGACCTTCATGCCCTTGGCGGTAGCAGCCTTGTGCACGGTGTTGACCTGGTCGCAGTCACAGCCGTAGATACGAACAAGCTTGTAGTCACCGAGCTTCTCGAAGTCGGCGTTGACCTGGTCCTGGTTCTTGCAGGACTTGTCGTTGTTGTAAGGAGAGTAGACGATACCCTGGCCACCGCCGGAGCTTGGCTTGTAGTCCTTTGGTGCCTCTGGCTTGGGTGCAGCAGGCTTTGGAGCCTCCTTTGGTGCCTCTGGCTTTGGAGCAGCTGGGGCTGGGGCTGGAGCCGGTGGTGCCTGGTAAGCTGGAGGTGCTGGTGGCGCCTGGTATGCTGGAGGAGCTGGAGCCGGGGTCTTGGCTGGCTCAACGATGGGGTTGCCATTGCTGTCGACGTAGACAACGTGCTTTGCGGTCTCGGTCACGACCTGGACCTCCTCGTGGTAGGCCACGGGGTTCTCACGACGCGCGTGTCGGTGGCCACGGCGGTGGAGCTGCGCAGTGGCGGTAGCGGCCAAAGCCGCGACAAGAAGACCAGCTTTCATGGTGATGGTTGGGATATGGATGTGATGTTAAATTGATACTGCCGGCCCGCGGAGTCAGTACAGTTGATGAAGAGAATATGACTTGGCAATGTTGCAGTGAAGGAGATTTCTGCGGCGTCAAATCGCATGGACGTGTGCGATATTGCTGTCGCAGCGGGCGGTTCTCACAAGGCGGGCTTCATTTCGCGGTGACAAAGCAGGCGAGGCGCATGAAAGGTGGACGAAAGAGCAGACTCACAAGATCCAAAATAGGGCACACGTCTGGTGATTGCCGTGTCACGACGCGAGGAATGCTGATGCGCTGCTCGGACGGGGTCGGGGGGTGTGTGAAGGAATGTGGTCCCAAACAACACCTGGCGAACGAGTGACGGTGGTGGTGAATGAGCGTGGGTTGGCTGTAGAGAGCGTGGTGACCTGTCGTCGAGCGTGAGGGTGAAGAAACACAAGCAGCAGATGCAGTCGAGATCAGGGAGATGCGGCTGCGGCGTTCATAATGTGCACAGGGATGAAGCCAAATACGATGACGGCACGAGCGTGACTCCCGGTAGCGCCTGCTCCGCAACCTGTTCCTGCATGGGTCTAAGCCCAGTCGAGCCCGCCAAACACGCGATCCCCGCTGGCGACAGTTCTGATTCGCCGTTGTCCTCGTGTCACGCAGGAACGGCCGACGAGCCGAGAAATTGGCACTCAACGTTGTCGCCGGCTCTCGCTGCACTTTTGGACCACCAGCGATCCAAATCTGCCCGTCCGCCCATCGCACTCTCCCTTCCACTGCGCCGCTCCGAGCCTCAAACTCCGCTTGGCGCGCGCGTAGTCCGCTCGTCCACCACCGAAAGCGCCCGTGTCGGCGAGCCTCCAACAGCCGTAATGACTCCCGGAGATGTCCCAGGACCGACGCGACAAACAAGCAACGGCTTCCTGGATGCAGCATCAGCACCTTTTGCCTTCACCACGTCGGCTCGAGGCGTGCATCTCAACAGCATGTGCAAGAAAATCCAATCGCGCAACTCAACGTGGCAGTCGGTTGTGGCTGCTCTGCACTCGACTGATTCGTTTCGCCTTCCTTTTTTTCTGTCGCCCATTTTCACCGCCAAGTACAGGCAAGACGCTCCCGCAAATCTGAAACCTGCCACATCTCGGCGAGCGCTTGCCGAGTCGAGAACGTCGGCCTGGTCTGCCTTTCCCCAGGTGTGACCACGGCAAGCTGACTTCAAGTGCGAGAGACATCATCAATGGCGCAACACCGGCATGGCAGCTACGTCCAACCTACATGTAGCATGTTTGTCTGACGTCTGCTCCAGTTGATGTCGAGAGAACGTTCTATGATAGGATACTCATCGCCACAGTCTGGCGCCCACGGCATGTCAGCTCTGGAGTCTTGTATACAACGCGCACTTGGTTGGACTACATCCACCACTTGCCGAGTGACATCGAACCTAGGTGCTCTTCTTTCAGCGCATCCACGACAAGAAGGGGTCTCTGAGCCGGGGGCATTCCTTCAACCATTTCGACGGGATGCGCTGTCGGAGAAATATCATGGCGGTTCGCCATTGATGTTCATGGCCTTGGGTACCCTCGAGTTCCTCCGCAGCAACGCAGAACCTTGTATTCAACGGAGCGTAGCTGTCGAGAAACATCTTTGTGATGATCCAGCCGCGGACCAGTATTTGCTGCGATCTCGAGGAGTCATCTTCTGCTGCGATTTCGGCTTCATAAGCACCGTTAAAAGCTCGCAGGAACGCTGCCCAGCAGTTGACGGAACATCGCGACTCCACTGCATCCTGCTCTTGCTGCGCCATCCACTGCATGCTGTAAGAGCCAATCAACCTTTGCAAAATGTTCAAGTTCACTTGCAATAGCCCAAATTGGTTCAAGGAAGACATCCCAAGCGTAGCGAGGATTAGCACTTCCATCGATTTACCTGCGACGGGCTTGATGTCCAGTACGCCAAATATATCGTTGCACCGAAAAGCTAAGATGGCTTCGTATGTTGAGAACTCGAAAGCCCATTCCCCGGGTCCGCTTGTCTGGCCATGCAGCAAACAGGGTATAATACTGCGTTCAAAGTCCATGACAAAACGAGCAGACATGATGCTCGAATCCGGACAATTGAAAAAGCATGCATTGATCAGCTCATTGGCCTGGCTCTTCAAGGTGTGCCCAGTATGTCGCGCCAAATATTTCGCACGAGCTAAGGCAAACAGTCGCAGAACCCATGGAGAACGGAAGAACGATGGCGCCTGTGCTGTCAATTTCGCGTAAATTGTCTGCTTGTCGAGGAAGTCATACACGGTTCGATGCAAAAATCGGACCTTGGTGCTGAAAGATGCTTCGTCTGTCTTTTCGATGACGAGGAGATCTTTGCACGCAGAGCTTAGCTGCGACCTTGTCTGCCTTGCCATGCTGCCAAGGTCGATTTGAGATGTGCGCTCTGCTTCAAACTTGTAAGCAAATTCGCTGTCCTGTAGTCCTTCCGGGCACCTGAATAGCAGCCAATAATCGAAAAGAGATGGCGCCAAAGTATCGGCCACGTGGGAAGATGCTGCGCCATAGGTGTGAGCAAGAACGAGCGCTTGGCTGGTCTGATCCGCGTAGACTCTATCCACGCGGTCATATATTAAGATCTTGAAGAATTCCTCCAGGTCGGGGGGATATGATTGCACCCTACGTCTCAGCATAGGCGTTGTATCACCCTCATTAATACCGGAGATCATGTCCTGAACAACTAACACGACCCAGAGGAAGACGCCCTCGGCTTTGACAGTGACTTCGCGCACGAAAGCGAGAAGGTCATCTCTGGCGTAACCCGAGGATCCTCTTGGCAATCCAAATGCTTCGCTACGAGATTGTATCGCCGACAATACACGATCATAAACGTACTGATGAATGTCATCCTTGGTCAGCTCTTCCATACGTAAGAGTGGGACTCGTCCTTCGTAGGCACCTATAAACACGTTCCATGGCCTACTGGACACGCAGATCTTGATCTCGAGCTGTCGGGCCATTTTATCCAGCATGCGAACCAAAGCCAAATGGTCACCATCGAATTCGTCTAGTCCATCAATGAAGAAGCAAAGTCTCTTTACCTCTAGTGAAGTGGCTGAGATCCTTGAAAGACGTTCTAATGCCGCTGAGAGTGTTTGCGAGTCGCATTTGAAGGGTTTTGTCATATAACGGGGCTGCGAGTACTGGTCGGGAAAAGCGTGCGTAGCCAGCTCTGGGGCGGTCACAAGCAGTTCATGAAGGAGGGTTCTGAGCAGCCCATCCAGTGACTTCTGCAATCCAGAGCCAAGATACCAGAAGTAAAAGCTTGCCAGAGCCAATTCACTTTTGCCTGCCCAGGTACGTAACATCTCCCTCGATTTCCAGCCATTCACCAGATACTTCATCAGAGTTGACTTTCCAGAACCCGGTTTGCCAGTAATCCAGAACATCCCGCTCCCTTCCTGTAGCCACTGCTTGAGACCGATGCTGTCTACGCCGATTGCCCAGTCGAAGGTATTGGCGTGCGCATCGGCCACATTGCCTTCACGTTGCTGCATATCCGGGAATGCAAGACGGCTCAATATGGAAGCATGTATCGCCTTATGCTCATCGTCTCGTGCGACGACTAGAGCCAGTTGCAAAGCGCTGCTCTGTTCTGTAAGCGCATGTCGCCGTCGACCGATCGCCTCACGCTTTCTGAGCACTCGAGCCGCATTCTTCGTGCCTTCCACGACACGGTGCAGGCCAGTAGCCGCGGGATCGACTCGTAAGTCCTTGAGCTCATCCAGTAATTCCTGAGCGTCATCATGACAGTTTTCAGCGAGTTTGAGCACTTTCTTGTCGCCCGCCGATAGCAGTCGGGACTTGGTGCCATCAGGACCGAAAGAACTGCGAATGACTTCTGCTAGGTCTTTGTGTGCTTGAGCAAAAGCTTCTACTTGTGTGGTCTCTTGTACAGCACTGTTTCCCGAATTCACCGTTTCACCTGCATATTTGATCAGTTTCGCGGAGAAATCAACCACCTGGAGCACTGCCGATACGGCACCCAGCACTGCGAACCCTTCTGCCATGGATGAAAACGATCAAGTAACATTCGCTCACACCTTTCGGAGCACCGAGCAGCTTTGGATGCTTGTCTGCAAATCTCAGCTCTTGAGAAGCGAACGGATCCTTCACTGAGCAAGCAAATGGGCTCCACGTCAGCTGCCAGTCGAGCTGCATGCTGCAGTGCTAGAACATGGTAGCTGCACGCTGCTTCGACGTGCATTTCGAGAGGTTTGCCACTGCAGCTTCGACTGCAGGCAAAGCACATCGCTGTATCCACACCAAGCATGTAGCCAACAGCCAGCGCGGTCTCGAAAACAAGTCGATGACATAATACAAGATGGCTGAACGGGCGTGAAGTGTTGTGCAGCTACCTAACTTCGGGGACTTTGAACATCAAGAGGGGAGAAAGGTCCTTGATCTGACAAGAAGAGGGTTTCGATGTTTGTGTCGAGTCTAGGTTGTCTGTTGTTGAAAGTGAAAACACAGGTCTCATCAGTAACGGAAGCAGCTCTGGATCAGAATTTGGGAGTCAATATCGCTTACATAATCGTCTTGATGGAAGCACTTGGCACGAACATCTCCTGGTGTTCATGGCTGCAGTGAGAACGCATAGCATGGACTCGACCTCACGCAAAGTACCTAAGATGAGTCGAATCGGCGCGATACTGACCCAATCGCTCATCCTAACCTTGGACGGAAGACCACTCATTTGAGGATGAAGCCACACCTTGACGAATCTTGGCACAATGAGAAAGCTCCTGGGAGGCTTGCTCTCATACTCTCACACATTTCTCGGAGTTGCCGAGCAAAGCCAATATCGCGGAACCACAGAAGGACTGAGTTCAATGCTCACGGGCCATCGCAAAGGTCGTGGGCATGATTCACCGTTCCTGGTGCAGTTCTGGAGTGCCTTCTATGAGAAACCTTGCTCCATTTGGGACGAAAGGTCGAAAGAGATTTCGGAAATGGACAGAAGTCATAGCGGCGCTCAAAATTTCCTGGCAAATATCATTGGTGGTACACGACAATCTGGATGACCAAGATTACCTCCCTGCGAAGTAGACGTGGTGAAGTAGCCAGGAGTTGCCAAGATGACATGTGCGTACGAATACGAGTACGGCACCCTACTCATTGGCCTTATGCCACTCACACCGAGAGTGCACGATCAAGTCTCGCTATCCTGGTACCTGTCTTCGGCCCAAGGATGTCTGACAAACCGTTGTTATCTCGGAAGCCGTCTTAAGCGTGTAAGGTGAAAGCACCAGAACTGTTCATTCCTTGGCTACGAGATCTCCGATGCAGAATGAGCACTGAAATACGCTGAGTTCCACGCTGGTGGAAGCATCAAAATTTTGGATCACCAGTGCTGTGACTTCGGCGAGATAATACTCCACCGACAGATCATATGTACGTTCATGAAACCACCGGCAGAAGCATAGCCGTCTCACGCCCAGACCCCATCAACCTCGCGATCACAGCCGTACCGCCCAGCACAACCGTGCCAAGTTGCTAAGATAGACAAGGTCCGCCAGATCCAGGAGATCTTTCTATCCCAGGAATATGACTAGGTAAGATCTTCCTCTGCACTACCAGGCAGGAAACGAGTCTAGAGCAAGAATGCAGTACTGCTACGTGCATATAAAGAGTCAAGCCACCCTCGCATCAACGCAATCATGGTTCCTCTACCAGAGCAAATTAGATTTCTGGCACAACGTGGTCGCTTTCAGTATGAGGTGAGGCGCCTCGCATACCAAGCATCCGAGAGGGAACTAAATCAAAATCTTACAGGATCTTTACGGCGTTCACGGCCCTAATCGCGACTCTTGGAGTCTCTGCTCAACAAGCTACAGTCGAGTGTGTCACAGAGGGTCAGGCTCTCATCGTTACGCGAGACTGCATCGATCCCGAATATGCTTCGCCCATCTTCACGAACCAAACCAATGAAACTCAACCTGTCCCTCACGAAAGGATTTCCGGCTATTTCAATGGCACATCGGTAAACTTCACAATCTACCTCACTCCCAAACCACAATGGCAAGGTCGCTTCTTTCAGGTCGTTTATCCATCTCAAAATGCCAGTGCTCGCGACTATGCCATTGCCTTTGGCGTGGAGAGTGGTGGGTTCACTGTTCAGACATCCGGAGCGATTGGATATCGCGCAGATGCAGCGGCGGCGAAGTTAGCTCGCAGCATTGCTCAGGACTACTACAATTTTTCAGCTGACCAGATTTACGGCTATGTTTATGGTGGCAGTGGCGGCTCTCTCGAGGTTGTTGGCGCTGCTGAGAAGACGTTCGGGGTATGGGATGGGTGTCTTGTTCTGATTCAAGCGACGCCCATGTCTATTCCCTATAATTGGGGTATGCGAGCCTTTGGAGGTCTGATCTTCGGCAACAAGTCCGCGGAAGTTGTTGATGCGGTTCAGCCTGGTAGCACTGTCGACCTCACATTCGTATTGGATGACCTCGAGCAGGCTATTCTGGAGGAAGTGACGGCTCTTGGTGTGCCTCTAAAAGGATGGGAAGACTGGGACGCCATTGCCGAGAACCGGACTCAACTATTCCAGACGTTGAAGGATGTCACAGTTCCTATGATTCAAGACATGGATCCTACTTATGCCGACGATTTCTGGAGTAAGGAAGGGTACGCTGGCGCGGAGCAATCTGCTTTGGGCGAAAGGTTTCGTACTGCTCTCGTCGAATTCAACAGCACTATTGTGAGCACAGCTGAGGGCGACCATGGCATGACAACCGAGTTTGTCCTAGATGATGTGCCGGAGAGTGCTGCCGGCACCATCGGCTTGGGCTTCTCCATTATGGTCAACGACACACTTCAGCCATTCTCTGGACATCTGGATCCCGAGACCCGTACGGTATACATTCCAGGTGGCGCTTCAGACGAGGTGCTCAAAACCCTCGTACCAGGGGCCCGTGTTGTAGTTGACAACAGATGGTATCTCGCAGCGCACACATTCTATCGGCACCAGGTCCCTCCAAAGGAGAGCGAATTCTACGCCTTCGATTACCTTCGAGACACCGCCGGCGAGCCCCTCTATCCGCAGCGTAGCACGTTGATCGGACCGCTTATCAGTCAGTCAACCACGGGAGGTTCTACTCACACAGGCAACCTCACCATGAAGACGATTGCCTTGCAAAATCTGCTCGACTTCGATGCTTTTCCCTGGCACGCGGACTGGTACTCCAAGCAGGTGGCTAAAGCGAAAGGAGGTATCGAAGACCATTATCGTCTTTATTTTGGCGAGAATGCGGACCATGCCATGTATAGACTTGACGCTCCATTCACAAAGCGGCTTGTGGACTGGACTGGGTTGTACGAACAACATTTGCGTGATTTGAGCGCATGGGTAGAATGCGATATTGAGCCTCCGACGCCTACAAATTACACTGTCGAGGATGGCCAGGTCAGGATACCGAGCGCTGCTTCCGAACGCAAGGGCGTACAGCCGGTAATTGAGCTTCTCGTGAATGGGACGAAGCGAGCTGAAGTGACGTCTGGAAAGCCAGTGGCATTCAGCATGGAAGCCGAAGTTCCTGGCGATCTTGGCCAAATTGTCGCGCTCGAGTGGGATGCATATGGAACTGGTGAATACGTCAAGAAGGACTTCGAAGTCGGCGAGGCGCCCAGTGTCCAGTTCTCGCATGTGTACGAGGATTCTGGGCTCTACTTTGCTGGTGTTCGCGTTGCGTCGCATCGTGAGGGAAACACTACGACTGAAATTGCTCTGGCGTGGAATATGGATCGCGTGAGAGTGGTTGTAAACTGATTGTCAGCGGATGAGACCACTCGATACCTTCGCACAGGATGGATTCTAGTCTTGTTGCACATTGCAGTAGAGTAGGTGGCCTGGCTCCCATTCCAAAACCGCCCCCTCTCAAGCAGTTTCGATACACCCTGTTAAACATAGATTCTATCATTTTGGCAATGGAGAGTCTCCAAACAACTTCGACATCATGACGGGCGGGTAGCGATCTCCTTTCATGCCGCCTACACTCTCGATGGCTTTCCGAATCTCCTGATCGTCCTCTTTCGTGAGTTGAATGTTGATTGACTTGGCATTCTCCTCGAGATACTTGATGCGCTTCGTTCCAGGGATTGGAATGAAATCGTCACTGTGGCAAATCAGCTTACAGATACAAGAAGCACATGGGAAAGTCGAGACCTACCCTTGAGATAGTACCCAGGCAAGAGCGAGCTGGCCTGGTGTGGCGCCTTTCTGGGCCGCAAGCTCTGTCAGCTTCGTGGCAAGCTTGAGATTGTCAGCAAAATGCTGCTCGGAGAATCTCTGAAATTCGATGAATATTAGCACGTGTCCAAAGATCTAGCTATGTGAGACAGCAACTGGAACTTACCGGATGATTTCTCCGCCCATCGGTCTCGTCCAAATCTGCTCGGCTCTTGATAGCGCCTGTCAAGAAACCACGGCCGAGTGGGCTGTACGCCACGATCTTGACACCAAGCTCACGAGCTGTACGAAGGAAATCGGTCTGCTCAGACTCAATCTCCAAGGCGAACGGCGAGAATTCCATTTGAGCTGCAGCGATTGGGTGCACCTTGACCGCTCGTCTCAATGTCTCCGCTGAACACTCAGACAGACCCAGATAACGGATCTTGCCTTCGTTCTTGAGCTCGACCATAGCCTGAACAGTTTCCTCAATTGGCGTATTATCATCCACACGATGCTGGTAGTACAAATCGATCTGATCGACGCCCAGTCTCTCGAGACTGCCATTGCATGCCTGCTTCACGTATTCCTTGTCACCTCTCACTTGGATGGAGCCATCAGAGCCACGAGTGTGACCGAATTTGGTGGCGAGAAAGACTTCCTTCCTCCGGCCTGTGTCTTTGAACCATTTGCCAATGAGCTGTTCATTGGTATGTGGCCCGTAAACGTCGGCCGTATCCCAGAAGTTGATACCGAGGTCGAGAGCACGCGTAAGCACTTTGGCTGATTCCTCATCATTATAGCTTTCACCAGATGTGTATGAGAAGCTCATGCCCATGCATCCTAGACCTTGGGCAGAGACGTAGTCGTCGCCGATCTTGCGCTGTGGGTATTTCGTTGAGGCCATGTTTGAGATGGTCAGTGGTTGGTATTGAGGAGTCGGACTGTAGAAACTGCAAGACAGCAGTGTTGATTTATGGTGTTGGTTGTAAGCTCAGCAAGATGTGGTGACTGATCAGGCGGAGTAGGTCGCTAACTCCGGTAACGCCGACCAAGGCTGCTGCTGCTGCTGCTGCTCACTACGCCCGCAATAAGTGCAACGATTAGTTTCTGCTCGCAGTTTCCATCTCGATACAAGCTTCTGGGTAATGGTGGCAGGCACGACTATTTGACCGAACGGGCCACTGCGGCCGAGTTGAGCTCAGCAAGACCTACGCGGCCGCGAGTCCACCGGTGGCTCTTTCATGGTGCATCTCCGCCCCCATCGCTCCTGTCTTGCACTTGGGCAATTGGGACAGCTCTGCCTATATAGACAGACAATAGCAACAGAGCTCAAGTACCGTGTCTCTGGAAGTACCTGCGACACCGCTCAAGGTGACTCTAGTGTGGCCATGGCGATGCTAGACATCCACAATCGTGTCTCAAGAACCGAAACTCGACTCTTCTCTCTTCCCTCGAGGCATAAAAAGGCTGATCCTGGCATTCCATCTTTTCTTCCTTTCCTGCGGACATTTCCTCAAGGCTCACCTACAATCTACACCAGCGGCAATGTCTTCTCGAAGGACCGATAGCCCCGAAGACCTCGAGGGCGTTCTACGCAGACGCCTCAGGAGAAGGCGGTCGAGCATATCTCTATCGCCAAAGTCTCATCATGCCGACTTTCGAGCTCGTGAGGACAGCGTGCCAGCCACCAATATCCACCAGGTCTCGCGAGTCCGCGGCACTGGATCACCTTCGTTAATCGACACCTCCAGCCCTGGTGCAAGGCCCCAACAGAGGACAGATGATCGTCTGCTACAATCGCCTCTCAGACGCAGAACACGGCTCTATTCGCCTCATCGTGCTTGGCTTCGTCGTGTCGCCCGCTCACGACTTATCGTTGGGAGAAGTAGGCGTGGGGCCATTAGCGGAAGAGCAGGAAATCCAGAGCCGTCTCGAACCTCAGCAAGCAGACTTAGAGAAGCACCTGGAATTTGACAGACTTGTAGGTGAATGCAGATGCTTTCAGGAACCAGATGGCTGATGGGAAACCAAAGGAGAACGAGGTTGGTCATCCCATGGAGACCTTCGGCTGTTCAGGTACATTGGCCGTTCAGATTGGCGGGCACAGTACGATGATGGTGATGGCGTGCAGTGGAGAAAAAGGATGGGAAACGACGTGGATGTTCATGTTGTCAAGGAAGACGACAGGGCAAGGAGAAATGCCAAGGCGGCTGCGGGGCTGCGGCTGCGGCACGCGACAACGACAACCTCGTCGAGACAGAAGGTGTATGCAGGTTCTGAGGCGGCATCCTTGTGGCAGCGTGAGTTGGCCGACCCAGCAGGCGATCACAGATGACGTTTGATGGCACGACTGACCTTCACATGAGACCACCTGATCGAACATCACACTTCCAATCACTTCCGCTCACAACAGCTCATCTACCTTCGTGCAGCTGAGCTAGCTTTGAACTACAAACAGAAAGACAGTCAATCGGACGACAACAGCATGGCATCTTCAGCGCCAACAGAGGCTGGAGCGCAAGCAGCACCATCTGCGCAGCCCTCACCCAGTGAGAAGTTCTTCCGCTATTTTCAGCATGAAGCAACAGGTCCGCATACATCAGCAGCAGAACAAATCGTTCAGCCTGACTGACTGTGTCGAAGATCTCCAGGAGCAGATGGCTCGTATCAGCAAGCATAGTCTGACCGGTGGCGAGCGATCTGATGCGATTGATCACTGCCTCTCAAGCATCGCAAGACTATCCAACGAAGTGCAGGATGCATCTGCATACGTGCCTGCATATGACCAGAGAACGTACGGAGAAGCGATCAAAGCATTGAACAACAAGTTACAAGACGTCCGACAAGCACATGCGCCAAAGCCGAAGTTCTCATTCAAATCGAGGAATGGACCTCTCTTCTCGGCTACCAAGAACGAATCGGCCATCAGTCTCACTGATGCGGCGGAACTCGCTCATCAGCAACGACTTCAAGCTCCGGCGTACATTTCCGATCTTTCCAACAATTCTAGTATGCCAGTGACGCCTGCCAATGAGTCCGCTGGCTCAGAAGATGAGGCAACTCGCAGCAAAAGCGTCAACATCCCAACCGACACATCTCGATTCCGACAACCCTCATTCTCGACTTCAAAGTCTGTCGAAATCTCAGACCACGACGACATCCACGTCGTCCTGCCTACATCTGCTTCCCACGCAACTTCGTCAGGCACAGTCTCGAATATCAGCCACTGCGTCGTAGATCTCTCGCAACCAGCAGCCGACAAACCCTTCGCAGCACTCTACCTGAAAAACATCTCCTCCTCGCTCATAGTTTGCGGACACGTCTCCGGCGCGACAATGCTCACCAAAGTCAAAGATTCTGTCATCCTTGTCGCCACGCGGCAATTCCGCATGCACGATTCTTCGAATTGCGATGTGTACCTGCTAGCTAATGGCCGGCCGATCATCGAAGACTGCAACGCAATCCGCTTCGCGCCACTACCACAGGCGTACATGCTGGAAGGCGACAGAGCTGTAGAGAACAAGTGGAGCGATGTGGACGATTTCAAGTGGCTAAGAGCAGAGCAGAGCCCCAACTGGACTGTTATGGCGCCCGGAAAGAGAATCGAAGACAGAGTTTGGAAAGAAGTCGTACCTGGTGGACCGGAAACGAGCGTGCAGAATGTGCTGGATGCTGTCAATGTGCCGCGTCTGAATTAGACCCCCGGCTGACCACATGGAGTGCAAAAGGGGCGGAACTGGTCGGCGTGGAAGCATACGGGAAGTTGAGAGCGTATCGGGACAGAAAAGACCAAGTAAAACAGTTGTCGTCTTGGTCTGTACCCAAATTCAGGCTTAGCTGCGCCCATGTAATGATTTCCAGATCCATACACAAATGTAGTCATGAAAAGCTCCTTATACCTTGTCAGTATTCACGCTCATTCGTACATTATTTCGTTGGCCGTCGCAGGCAGATCTAGCCCATCCCATGCCAAAAGGCTACTCAGACGCCATTTCCTCTTCTTAGACAGCATTTCGAAAAATCATGCAGCAGCTCGCTATGTCCCTCGAAGCCGACTCGTGGAACTCTCTTCACGGGTATTTTGCATGAGCAAATCTGTGTGGTCGATATGGGGGATACCGTCACGGCCTTCGACGTTAGGGACAACGTTCAGGAATGTCCCCTGTGGTTTCACAGAGGATCCTGCTTCTGGGTGTAATCTTTATCAGCGGACCCTCCGCCGGAATCCAGAAGGCCAAAGTCACAAGGAGTAAAGTATCTCATTGGTGTCCGTCCACAGCTGTCTTCTATGGGCGCAGCGTCTGTTCAAGGGATAGATGGTACCAGAATGGTTCCTTGACCGAAGATCCCTCATTCAACAGCAGCTTCCGCTTTCGGAGCGTACTTGTCCCCCCAAAGTTTCTGACTCGTACGCTCCACACCAGAGCTGTCCGACTCCAGCCTTGTTCTCCGGCCCGTCTTCATCAGCGTCCAGACACGACGTACCAGGCCTGGCATCTGCGGCATAGAGCAACAGACCAAGCTCAAGTATACTTCGATATGACTCCACATCGCCAATCCTCGGTAGTCGTAAGTCAAATTCGTGCTGTTCTTGGAGTACAGCGAAATATACGAGATCCTGACTCCACTGCAAGCTGTGACTGCAAAGCCGACGAGAAAAACGCTTAAGATGCCCAGTCGGGTTCTCCATGGGACTCGAGCTTTGAGGAGGTTTCGTATAGGTAGAAGGAGGACTATGACATCGAAAGCGATGACAATAGTCGCGTTTGCGATCGACATGACTTTCTGGTCAATGCATGTTCCAGGCACATTTGGTTCCAGCTGACGCCAATAGCGCGATACAGGCTGGCATTGGAGCAAGGCCGGAAGGAAGCCAGCGGGGATGGAGAGCACTAGCAAGACTGCGACCACAATGCAAATATATCGAAACTTGTTCTTCTCTGGCCAAAGTCGTATGTACAATAGAACCAGTGAAAGCTTCGTGAGTCGTGTGGCAGTTATATAGACGGGCTCGGCAATGTAGAACCAGAGTAAAAACTTCTCAAGTTGGTAAGCGCTTAGGAACCACATATCCCGACCCAGTCCATAATAAAGATTCATCTCAGAGTCCACTGGAAACACGACGACCGGGAAAAGACACAGGGAGACGACAAAGTCGTCCCACCAGAAGCCTGCTCCTTGCAATCTGGGCCATCGGGATAATAGTCGAGCGAGTGTGAAGACAACTGCAAGCCCGAAGAGAGGGTAGATGGTGGCTCGAACTTCAACTTGTCGATCATGTACTGGAAGTTCGCAGGTCTCGGCGCGGAATCTTTGAGCTCTAAGCTGGTCATCGAGAGGGCATGATGTCCGTAGGCATTGCGACAATGCCTGGCTTCGTGGCGTGCGTTCCTCGCAATAGCATGGGTCGCTCGGCTGGCAGTTGATCCCAGTTTGCTCGGTGACTTGTCTTGCGCAATCTGTCTATCGGAATTGTCAGTACTTATCATTTTACGCAAGCTAATCATCTTAGTATACCGAACAGATCGGCAGCTCTCGCTGCGCAGTCACATTGACCTCATGTCTCGGTCCCAGAAGCGTCGCGTTCACGCTCAATGTCAGCAGAACCGCAACAGCAAGGCCATGAAAAGAGAGTCTCATAACTCTTTACGACATGCTAGCCCAAGCCACCGTGAAAAGAGATCAGCAGCAACCAAAAACCAAGAAGCGACAGCGTCCGTTGTTGACAAGCACCAGCTGCCACCGGCGCGAGGTCCACCCAGATTGTATACTTTCCACCAGGAACGCAAGCGAAGCTCGTCAGCCGCTGCCAAAACTCTGCCATGGCTCAAGGTCTCTCTCCCAAGGCAAGCCGAGCGCCTTCTTCCGCGAAAATCGAGCACTGTACGCCAGCCGAGGTGCAGAAAGGGAGCTGTGTGCAGGGATGTCTCTGTTCTCTGGCGGCATCGACCGCGAAAAGAACAAGCAGAAAGGTCCCGAGAAAGTGAAGTAGGTTGGCAGGTCCGATGGACAAGCTTCGAACTTGAGTCAAGAGCTAAGCTCGATTTCGCGGTGGATCGGCCCGTAAAGGCGGAAGCGACGCCGATCGTGAGGCAAGCGAAAGAAGCAAGTTGGGTTTGTGCCGCATGCTGGCGATAGTTGGCGTTTTGCTATTGATGATGGCCCTTGGACTTGTTCTTGTTGGATGAAGAGGTGAAGGTGATGTCTGTTCATCTTCACATGCAGTGGTTGGCAAGGATATTTGATGATGTCATGGAGCAGAGTGAAGAATGCTTGCTGTCTTATTCAATACATGTACACGGCACGGCATAGCTGCTTGCATGCGGTGCCACAGGGAGCGAGACGGGACTTGAAGAGAAGAGGAGTGCATTTGCATGCTATGTATGTAACTACTTATGCACTCATTGGTAAGGCGGCGGCGAGAATTCACCCGCCATCGGATCTTCATCAATCTTAGGACCAGTGTAGTTTCTGCGTCCCCAGATATAGTACCAAGCGAGTGCTACACCAAGTCCCGCAACGAACACTGCAGAACCATAGTTCATAGTCTCAGCCAAAACAGGAAGACCAGCAGGCATGGAGAAGAGAGGGATGGCGAAGGCGCACCAGGCTGTGGAAAGGTTAGTTGAGTGCTTGAGATTAAAAAAAAAGCAGACCACTTACCCATTGCAACAACATTGCAGATGGCACCAAAGATTCCAAAGTTGTATCGTGCTCCGGCGAGCTTCTTGCGGCCAGTGCAGAAGGAGATGGCAACAGGGATGACATAACTCAGTGTCAAGAAGATGACACCCGAACCATTGAAAGCGTTGAATGCCGCAGATGAACCGATGTAGATGATACCGAGGATCAGCTGAATTGCCATACTCAGCAACATGGCGTTCAATGGAACGTCGAGCTTGCGGTTGACGGTGTCGAACTTCAGAAGGCGGGAACCAGGAATGGCGCCATCACGAGCAAAGGCCCAGGTGCATCGAGATGCGGCAGTGGTGCAGCTTGTGCCGCAGAAGAAGCCCAGAATGATGATCGGCACAGTCAAAACGAAAGCGCCTACCTCGTTACCAATGGCGCGAGACAGGATGGCAGGCAGCGGCTGTCCGGTAGGATCGGTAGTGACAGCGACCAAGTCTGGAAGGATGAACATCAATGGCACCAGGAAGATGAAACCACAGGCCCAGTTGAGGGCGAGGGCACCTACGAGGGCCTTTGGTACCTGCTCGGCTGGCTTCTCGACTTCCTCGCACATGCTGACGACCATACCGGTGGCGGAGGTGGCGTATGCAGCGTGCAACAGACCAACGCAGAATGCCCATCCAGGAGGATTCCAGCCAGAAAGGACCTCGAAGTGACCGAATGCATAAGAAGCAGATCGGCGACCTTCTCTGGCAATGACCAGTCCGGAAATGATGATTGCAGCAACGCCGATGAAGGTGAAGCCCACAGTCAGGGTGTCAATGAGTGGCAAGTGCTTGTTCAGCAACGAGGAGATCAAGTTGCAGATGATCGTAATGCCGATGAAGATCAGGTAGATTTGGTAAGGCTCGGCTGCGAAAATTCCAGCAGTCGTCATCTCCCCCGTTGCCTCATCGAGGTAGGGCTCGCCTTGGAAGATATTGATACAGCCGACCAAGAAGAGCGTGGTACCGAAATTCACGGACAAGGTGATAATGATGTTGCCGAGCACGAAACACCAGCCACACATCCACGCAGCAAGTGCGCGGCACCAGCGTGGCGAGAGCATGTAGGTTTGGAAGTACACACCACCAGCTGTAGGGTAGACCTGGGAAGAGTTTAGTACGAGATCTTGGCCATCTTTCATGCGCAGGCCCGTGGCACAGATGGTGGTCATCGTGGAGACCAATGTGCATGAGGCGACTCTTCAACATACCGAAGTGATTTCACCGAGAGAAATGGCCACACACATCATCAGCGCACAGACGAGACACCATCCCCAGATCACAGTGGACGGGCCACCGCCCGTCAAGGGGTAGATGAGCGTCGTCGACAATCCGTAAGGTACAGATGCCAGCACGAAGGACATGAACGCCACGCTCAGAGTAGATCGATTACGAACCAGCTCTTGCGTGTAGCCCATAGCCGCGAGCACATCCTCAGCGGCGCTGTCCACGGAGTTCAATCGGCGGGGTGCATCGTGGTGCACATCGTTTCCATACTGATCTTCCTTTCCATAAGCATCCGTCGGCTTGGATGCTCGTCGATAGGTGGTGTCAGCGCCGGGCGCATAGCCGTTGTACGGATCGGATTTCGACATGTTCGCAGGGATCGAGTAGTTGGGCTGACGATAGGGCTGCAGGCTTGTCGATGATATGTATCACGATCAATCACTCATGCAGGAATCGATTTTTCACACGAAGGATTGTCGCGTTCGGGTGTTGTCGCTTTGGGCGGGTCGAGCTTTCGCCTTATCAGATAGTAGTAGATTGGGCACAGTGGGCTTTGTCGTATACGGAAATTCTTCCAGAGTGGTCGCAAAGGGGCCAGGAATGCTATACCATTTGTTGCACTCGGATCCAGAAGACGAAGTTGCTTGTGGGCGTTGTCGCTTTGGGCTGTCGCGTGCTGATCTAGTCGAGGAAGGCTGCACGGAAAGAAGCGGGGTAGAGTTCCTGCTTCGTATTTGAGTCCTTTCTACCAAAGGTCTGCAGAAGATTTTGAAATATGTATGGTAGAGTGTAACTCAGCTGATGTCTGCTGAGTGCCTCAAAAGAAGACCCAATAGACAGATTACAGCAAGCTGCGTAGCACGAGCGCAGCTTTCTGGGTCCCAGCATTTTGATTAAGTACGCCGGCCCACGCTGCACGTTGTGCGAACCGCCTAAACGTAATGAGTTCAGTGGTTCGGTTACTGATGGACCGCCAGATTGGAGGTAGACTTGTATAGGGAAAGCGTCTTGGAAAATTTGCTTGGCTGAGCTATGACCGGTTGGATCTGTGCCAGTCTGAAGTCCGGTAAAAACGCCGACAGTGGACTGCGCATTGCTGCGACTGGCCGGATGGGCTCTGTCATCGCAGGCATGGCCCGGTGGACACCACCGATATCAGCAGCATCCGCCGGAGCGGACCTCCTTGTAGAAAAGCGGCACGTGGCAGTGTGGCACCAAGCGTGCGATTCGACGCCACAGTTCCTCATGGCGCGCATGGAGCTTCGTAGCTTCGTAGGGCGCACAGACGGGACCTCCTCCATGCGGAGCACAACGCCTTGGCCAGCTGATGTCGCTTGTATTTGCAATTGGGGGCTGGAGCTGGAGCGCGATCTTTCGGAGCCTCAGTGCGAGACCGCAGCTGCCATCTGATCAGTAGGGTGAGCTGAGGACAGGCATAGTCGGTTGGTAGAGCGCGGGTGTGGGTGGATTGGATGCGTGTCACAGCCGCCGGCTAGGGCTCCTGTAGTAGGTCTTGTGAAGGGCGGGTCGCTTATCTGCTGCAACGTCGAAGAGCGATCGAGCTTCTTCGTTCATCATCACCTTCGAGAAGGAGCTCCGCAGCCACAAGCGTCCTTGTACTCCATTGGCGACGATTGTGCTGCCGCACAGGACAGTCTGGATTGTTGTTCATCATGCGTTCATGAGCCATGGTGAAAATCTCGACCTTCTCTCGGAGTATGCTGCCGGTGCACGGTCGGGAGAACCGGGGGCCAGGACTCTCCGAGAACCACTTTCATCATCGTCTGACTGCAAATTTGACGGTGTCCGCAGTGGGCTGCGAGCATTCTGTTGAGGCAACAACGCCGGACGTCATGGTTTTTTAATTGTCAGATCCTTCGTGTTGGGCCACAGTTCGGGACAAGGCACCCAGAACACCGCAGGACAGCGCTCCGCCGTACGCGCGATGCACGGAAGATGTGAAGATGGCCAGCAAGGCTTACTGGGATATCGCAAGATTTTGTCCTCCCTTCCTGCTCGGTGGGTCGTGATGTCGGTCTGGTTGAGTTCCGGGTGCTCAGTAAGCAGCAGTCGAACGTCGAGGTAAAGACCGGAAGCGCCTCTCTGTACACAACAGAACATGTGGACGGCTTCGGAGTATATGAGTTCATGGACAAGAGGTGCGGCTGACGAATTCCATACGTCGTAAAAGCCATCCGCATTCGGCAGCAGGACCTCAACGAGCTTCAAGGCTGACTGGACAAGCCAAGCAACGAAGCGAGCACCGATGTATTCACCGCAGTCGACCCCCGATGACCTTCACTGTCACATCAAGATGTACCGGACAGACAGCTCGTCCCGCGAGAGAACCGTGTATAGAGGGCTCCTGGACGCCACGAACGCGCAATAGCCTCTGATATCTGACTCCTGTTACCAAACATGCGAGAATTGGAGCACAGCCTAAGTTGCGTGGAGTTGCGCTCAAGGGCACGCCATCGATGGGATGGTTTCGAAACGACGACGAGGAACTGAAGATCATGAGCGAGCCGCGATCAGGATTTTCTGCCTTGTGTCATGTCAGAAGCCTATGAGACTTGAAGCGAAGCAACGTGAAGTGAGGCACCGTGTGTCTAGCTCGTGCAGCTGAACCCGTACCGCAGCAAACGCTCGCGTCTTGGTAGAGAAGCTGACCATTGCCCTTATACCTCTGCGGTGTTCTCGTGGTACCTCCCATTCGAATTCAATCTAACACAGCAGCGCCGATGCCGCGCGTGATGGCAGCGTCGCTGGTGCTTCCAGACAGCAAATACAGCGACATGACGATCTTGTGCGAAGGTCGCAGCTGGGACGTCCACGCAGTCATCGTATGCCCGCAATCCAGCGTACTCGAGGACGCTTGGGACTCCGACCACACGATCAGTATCCACAGCTATCAAGCCCACGCGAAGTCGAACGTTTCGTGGCTGACACAAAGCAGGCTTTCTACTCGAAGCAGAACCCAGAAGTCCTACAAGCAGCCATCGAATTATTCTACAGCGAAAATTATCGTGAGGCCGCTGGCGGCAAGGCAGCAACATCGACTTGTTCTGTGGTGTTCCACGCACGTGTCTACGATGTCGCCGAGTATTTGCAAGCCCCGGGTCTCATGTTTCTTGCCGCAGACAAATTTCAAAAGGCATGCGAAGACCTCTGGGCCAATGATGGGTTCGCGCTCCTAGCAAAAGCGATCTATTGCGGAACGGACTTGGACGGCCGGCTTTTCAAAAACGACCACGATGAGCTTCACATTCGCTTCCTGACAGTTGCTAAACCCCACGCTGCAGATCTGTTTCGTTTCCAGGCCGTGGGCAGGTCAGTCGCCTCCAATTAACTGCCTGTTGTGTTTGCATTCTGACAAGATGACAGGGAGTTCAGGGACACACTTCGTCGTATTCCAGCTCTCCATACTCTTAGCTTCGAGCTTGCAGAAGCCCTGGCCAGTCAATTGAGGTCGGCTGACAAGCGAAGCGCCGCAATCGGTCTGGCCGAAGCTGAAGCCGAGCTGGCGATGACAGATGTTTCGTAAGACGACAGGAATATCCACCTCGCTCGATATCGAAGGGAGAAGATCGGATAATGAATGTGGGCTTCTGCGTGCCCTTCGTTCCGCATCGAACACTTGTTGGCTTACGATCATGCTCTGCCCACGAAAGGCATGCCGACATCACCTCGAGTGAAGCCGAAGAGACGGCGCGACTGCTTAGAGAGGACATTCAGGACATTCATCGTAGCACGAAGATGAGCGGCAGAGAAAACTTGGTCCTCGCTGTTTGATGTTTGCAGGTCGCAAAGACGTGCGCACAGTCGAATTGAATTCCTGCCCTTCGAGCCGCTGTCCGACGATTGTGGGATACAGTAAATGCATGCCGACACAGCGTCCTTCTTTACCGACATCAGAGCATCCCCACAGCCTGGATTCACCCTGTCCCATCGATCCGTTGATGACGAGCCTTGCGAAGGCGCTCACGATCTGAGCGCCGGACGTATTCCGTACCACCCCCTCCATCAGTCTGCAACTCTTAAACTGTTCCACGCATCCACCCTCATCGTCAAACGCTCCTCTCGGTACGTTTCGTCCCATTCGACTTCGCCCCGGCCGCGTGGAGGCACACGGCAGGCATGTGTGTAGGAAGCGCCAGGGCGCCTGGGCATCTGAGCAAAGAAGACTGCATTACAGGACGGGCAGAAATAGCGCGTTGGTTTCGTCGCGTCGCGTGAAGTACGGCTCGAGCGGCTGATCAGTTCGGAGAAGTCAAATTCGGGCTGTGGTGCAAGTGCAGTCTTTGCGAGATGGAGGGTGAGCCTTGGTGATTGTTCAAGGACTTGCTGAAATGTGTCGTAGGCGCTGCTCTCGTTCAGGAGAAGTTCTTGTGCGTGAGCAGCAGCAATATCCATGATCGCTTCCCTTAGTGGCTCGTAGGACTCAGACATGTACGGGTATCTGGATGGTAGAGTGATGAAGATTTCCTCAGCATGCTCCGCAAACTCGTTGGACCTCCAAATACTGCTCGCAACCTCTTTAAACTTTCTCGCCGCTACAAGGCGGAGCTTGGGGATGCTGTACTGGCATGCCAAGAGGAAGACTCTCGCGTGAAACTCAGACGGCTTGAAGTCGTGGATCATAAACTCGTGGTCGTCGATCGTCGGTGCCTCGTAATCAATGCCATAGCAAAACTTCACTGCGGCGGAAACAACACAGGGATCCTGACAGTTAAACGTGATCTCATGGTTGCCATTGTCCTGAGACGTGTCAGTGAGTGGCAGATCAGACGGCAGTGCCCGCACAGTCGTACCCGCATAGCCTGGCATCGTCTCAAGAAGAAAGGTGACTGGGCCGAGAGGATTGCTGCATGGACATTGAATCGGTAGCGCTCGCAGACGAGGACCAGATCAGTCAAGAGTCCATTCTCGCGAAGAGACTTGACGCCTTCGATGATGTCCGGTGAGTCGCTGCAGTCCATCTCCTGATCCATGATGTAATTCTGAAGGGCAGGTTGCATGGTGTTAGGGAGAGGACCGTTCATCTGCAGAGAGCTTGTTACCTTTGGACGTTTTAGCGGAAGGGAAGGCGCGAAGGAATCGGAATGAGAGAAAACATGTGCAGGCAACGGCTCCTGCCATCTTTGCGACGTGAGGCAGGCGGCCGCCAGCACGTAACTTCCTTCACTTGCAACGCGCTCCACGCGTCGAAAGCGCGTGCTAACCGCGTTCATCGCTCTAATGCTACATACCTATGAAAGATGCCAGATCACTTCTTGAAGGTCATACTCCTTCCAGCTTTCTCCTTCTGACTTCGAGGAAGCCCCTTTGGAGCATCCATGCTCTTCGCGTAAGGGTTTACCTGCTTTTGAGACTTCTTCCGATCCTTCGCGCTCATCCGCTCACTCGGTGCATTCAGTATGCTTGGTACACTGGCATAGTCGAAAGGAACCTCATCGTCTCCGTTCTGCATCTCGTCCTTGCCTGATGCATTAGCGCCAGCAGCCTTCGCCGCCATCTTCGCAGCTCTCTTTGCTGCCTTCCTCTCCGCCTTCTCCTGCGTACGTACTGAAGCCTCGTCTACGATAGCAACCTCATCGGAGTTGGCAGCCATTCCATCTGTAGGTTCTGTGGCACGTTTCCGCTTTTTGCTCGTGTCCTTGAGTATGAAAACATCGTCCTTGTCCTCCTGTTGCCTAGGTTCTGGTTCAGGGGTGGGCTCACGTTGCGGCTGCTGTTGCTCAATCTCTGAAGCATCTGCGAATATCTCTGCCGTCAGAGGGGGCAGTGGAACGGCCAGTGAGATCTCCGATGCGGTGGGCGCGCTTCGTGTGTGATCCCACGCGCTGCTCTCAAAAGCCGGACCCCAGAATGATGAAGCCGTACTTCGAATCGGAACGTCTGTAGACACGATCAGTGCAGACGCACTTGGTGCAGTCTCGACTACTGGCTGTGGGACCGACGCTGTATTCTCTTTCGGCGTCTTTCGCGGGCGCTGTGGTTCGACTTGGTTCAGCAGTTCCATCATGTCAGGCCCATCTTTGCCAGCTTCCTTGGCTTTGATGATTACACTGAGGAGCTCATCAGCACGCAACCGTACCGTTTGAGAGGTAGGCGTCGCAATTCCCAGCAATGCCAGTCTGTTAGACGGCATGCCGCGGGCAATGCTGAAGATCTGGTGATTTGGCATGATGTAGTGTGTGCTGTCATCCTGCTCTCGTGCGACCTGGTCTCGCCACTGGTGTACGGCTCGGAAAACAGAAAACTGCTCCCTGCTGAGCAGGGCCGGTGTCCTGGAAAGCAGCTTGTACCAACCAACACCTTGACCGAGTTCCACATCGTAGACCGGATATTCGTATCTTTGTAATGCTTCCTCTGAACTTCGCTGCAAGACCTCGTAGATCTTGTCACCTTCGCGGTTCGGCATCTCGAAGTTTGACCTCTGTATCAGCTCGTTCCGCATGTTATCGAAGATGTACAGTAGAAAATGTGTATCGCTGCGGGCATAATCAAACAGTTCTTTCGGGAGAGGTCGCACTCGCCAATCAGCTGTTTGATATTGCTTTTGAGCATCGACGTTGGCAAACTTCTTCAACAAGAATGCCAAGCTACCGCCTGTATATCCCAGGCATCGCGAAGCATGATGAGTGTCGAAGAGACCAACAATGTAGAGTCCCAGATCCCGTTGAAGCCACATGATGTCCATGAAGGCGCCGTGAAGGACTTTGACGATGTTCGGATCCGCAAAGACTTCGTTCAGGCACTGCAGTTTCCGCCTCCAAGGCTTGAGCGTGTCCACTATCCAGTCTTTGTCTCTGGTGCTGATCTGCATCAGCGACACTATGCCAATATATGATCTGCTGTCATGATGTTCCAGATCTATCGCGATTTCCTTTGCCTGTTTCAACTCTTCCAACATGTCCTGCAACGCCTCTTCTGTGTCCACGAAGGACGCTGTCGTCTCGTCAAATGGGTGGTACATGATGGGTTCGCTCTGCTGGTATATCCGTGCAGGGTACTTGTAGGTCTCGATTTCGTGTTGATAAGGGTGAGGATATGTCGGTTGCCTCTCGCCTTCTGCTATCCGCGGCGTTTTCTCCAGCGGCACCTTCGCGTGTGGCTTGGTCTCCAGCAGTGGTTTGAAAGGCGCCTCATCGTCGTTGGTGGGCACATGCTCGAATAAGAGCTGTGGCTTCTCAATGCGCTGGTCTCGCTGCGGTGCATTGCGACCCGGTTTCGCGTTCTTTGGTGTTTCTGCTGCAGGACTCAACCTCTTCACGGCGCCCGTGAACTCGTCCAGCGCTGTATCTGCGCGCTCCAGCAGACTGTCCACCACATCGACCACTGCTCTCCAATTACCCTCCACCGCTTCGAGGTCCTTGAGCCTCGGCGGTCGCGTGATTTCGGTATTCGACGTGGCAGCTCCGATCAGCCGCTCTGCGAGGCCTAGCAGGTGTGCATTCTGCTGGTCTAGAGCCGGTCCTACTGCAGAGTCGAGTGATCGTTGAAATGGAATGTCCTCGTTCGCTAACGATACTGCGCTGCGCGTTGTCGATGTCAGCGCCGACTTGATGCCGGCTTCGAGCGCACTAAAGTCTTCCATTATTGGTATGATTGCAGGAATGAGTGTGCTCAACCCATCTTTCGCCTCGATGTCTTTCTTCTCAAGAGCTCAGTCGCAACTTTCTTGATCGGCATGCGCGAATCCCTGCTAGCGCGACCGCGCCGGTATCCGAGCCGGCCGCAGCGGGCCGCACCATTCCTGTCCGTCCGTCCTGTCTTGTCGAAAGTCAACCAGGTGTTCTCGAAACGACTTCGATTCCGACATGTGCGGAGCTTGGAGCTAAACAGTCAGACATGATATCAGACAATACCATCGCAAGCACCGTGCGGCGTCGCAACTTGGCAACACACGAATCCGATCTCGAAGCCGGCACAAGGCGTGGCAGTGGAATCTCGGAGACTGTTGCTATTGCATGATGTCCAATCCGAGGAGCACGCAAGAGATCTGTTGGCCAACAAGCGATGCGGACTTCCGACATCGACAAAGATGCTTGATGCGTAGTCTGCGCTGGAACGAGTCTCTGCGACGTCAAAGTATGTCACTGCATCATGGAGATCCCGGCCATTGGCACTTGCTATGCACAGGGCGCGCTTTGTCTTTCAAGCAGCCACAACATACTGTAAATCGCAGGTTGACAGACGTATGGCCATGATATCGTTTTCGGAAGCGGTTGATTCCATTCATCGCAGCTTACTAACGCAGCGCTTCCAAGCTCGAAACTGACACGGATTCGTGTTTGTGGTAGGACCAGTCGTGCACGCACAGCTGATAAGTCACAGCAATCGATAAGCAGGTGCTTTTTCCCAACCTGGCATATGCAAAAGTCCGCAATAAGACGAGTAACGTGCCCTCCTGCGAGGCTGACGTGATCCACCGGATTTGGCAGGCAAGCTTTGCGAGGCAACCGACAGAATCTGGACAATGCAGAGCAAGAGCTTCGTCTGTTTTGCTTGAGCGATTCTGGCGACTGGCTGAGATGCGATTCTCCATCCATGCAGGGTAATTTTGGCCTACATACGGAGGCGGAAAGTTGTTGCCACCTGTAGCTCCTTCCCGCTAGGCTGTTTCGAGCGTGATGTGTGACAGAACACGTCCTTTGAGCGTGGCTGGGACGATTGAGACATGCCATGGTTCGAAAGAGCAGTCCCGCATGTTGACTCACATAGCACGCACTCCATCACGGCAAGGCCGTATCTCTCGGAAACCACCAGCCAAAGAGAAATGCCCCGACGATCCAACTTTTCGGAGACGTCAGATCGTCCTACGGGTTGCAGCTTCCCTGATCTCTTGGTTCGCGCACGAGCTGCGCCTGGCGCCTGCTCGCCTGCTCGACGTGCTTGTGGGTCGCATCGCATGAACCGCGCATGCAACAGACTGTGCCCAAGGTCTGGGAAGGCCTAGTCTTAGGTCAAGTCCCCCATTCTAGTACAAGACTGATGAACGTTCTACACTTCCTTCGGGTAGATCAAGCGACGAGTGAGTACTGTCAATCCTAGCGGGTTGAGCTGCGGTGCGCAGAAATGGGACTTCACCAGTCTCGCGTCCATAAGGCCTTGTGAATCCATTCTCGCATAGGTTCAAGCGAATCCGCAATCTATTTAATGCATGAGCAGAGGTGATCGTCAATACGAACCACATTGAGCGTAAAGGAGGTGCAATCCGATGCAGGCAGAGAGCTCTGGACATACGGTGGTAGCATGATGTCGAATCCATGCGTCCAGCTTCTCGGTACCGCTACGAAGAACATGTTCTTCACGCCTATGCTGAAGTCGATCAGTCAGTGAATGGCACGCTGCCTCCTCCGATTCGATGCTACGGCTCGTTTGCAGGTGCAGCGAGTCCAATGCAATGCAACAGGCTGAGCTGCGGATCAATCCTTGGACTTTACCCAGCTTCTGCCTCGCGAAGCTGGACTTGGCGTGGAATTAAGAAGAGCACAAGGGCCGGACCGCAATGGTCGACGCAGCATACAGGCAGCAATTTTAGCCAAAGATCGATATGACTACTCAGCCAGCCCATCGAAGCGATTTCGTCGTGGTCTTCGATACACAAGACCACCAGGTTACGCTACAGCCGCGACAGCACGACCCAAGCCTTGGCGAGACCTCATTGTTACGAAACAGCTGTGACGCCTGTGCGCAAGCTAAACTTAAATGCAAGAAGGAGAAGCCTTCATGTTCACGTTGCACAAAACGCGGCATACCTTGCATATATTTGTTCAGTAAACGAGCAGGACGTAAACCTTCAAAAACTGGCAGTGGCTCCGAAGGAGCGCATCCGAAAAGATCCCAGCATTCCCCGGCCCTCGATACTGATGCATCATTCGATTACTTTGGCATCAGGGACACAAATCATTCTGGGCCATCAGATCTGAATCTGGGTTTCTCGGAACTCATGGGTTGTAATACCATCAGCGCGCTCGAACTTACCACTGAGGACATCATGAACGACTCTACAAGTGACCTTCCCGGTTCATGGTCGACCAACGAGAGCACGAGCGGTACTGGCAGCAAATTTGCTGGGCAGCGCGGCGACTCTACTATATACGGGGCGCCGATGGACGTTGACACCTTCGCGAGCACATCGCTACCAGACACGCCCGGTTTGGCCACTCTGTTCTCAGGGCCACTGACCCCTAACTACGATCCGCGAGTTGCTCAATCCCCCCGGACCTCCTGCTTGTGCATGCAGCGCGCTCTCCAGGACATGCAGAAGGTGACCAATGCGGGCACTGTCTGGTCTAGTATTACAGTCGACAGACCTTCCACACTTCTCCGAGCGTCGCTCGATGTGGTAAAGAATAACAAGGAGATCTTGCGTGGCATGATAGAGATGTTGTCGTGCCAACGAGAGCACAATGGTCATCTGCCAGCTCTTCTGGCTTTCGTCTTGTCTGGCGTTATCAACCTATATGCAGCCCTCACAATACCTAGGCCACCACCAACATTCCAGGACCAAGGGCTGACAAATCCGACATGCTCGAGCTCCTTGACCAGCATGGCACCAGCCTCTCGCGAAGGTGACTATGAGGATCCAATCCATGCTGCTGCGTATATCATCTTCGGCGAACTACAGCAAATTCGCAAGCTACACGACCAGCTTGGCCGCCTACTCAGAGATCATGCGAGGTTACAAGAGAGCTCCAGTAGTGATAATTTGGCTAGCAAAATTGTTGCGCTGCCAACGGCCAAGATGTGCTACACGCTAGAGGCGGATCTGAGTACGCTTTTGGAAGAGCTAGCTCTTGCCGTCGTACAGAGATTAACATGACACCGCCGATATTGGACGAAGAAAGTTGACTGTCACACAATGCATGATAGACGACAACAGTCATGTGGTCTGGGCTGAGCACGCACGCACTTGCTTGCGGTCGGGAGAATGTTACCAGGTACGGAGTCGTACGCATGCAAAACAATACATTGATGGTATCTAGCGTGGCTAATCAAAACTCTCAGCAGTGCACAAGCATGCTTTCACTCAAGGAATCAGTGCAGACGACCACATTATTGAAGGTTTCCTCCCAGCCTCGCTCAAGCCCATCACGCCGCAGCAGCGGCTTCATCCTCAGCTGGAGGAGCCTCTGCTTTCAGCTTCGCTTTCTCCTCTTCTGCCTTCTTCATCTTGTCAGCCAGCTTCTTCATCTTCTCTTCCTCCTTCTCTTGCTTCTTCACCACCTTCTTATTCCCCGCATTATGCTGTCTCTCTTTCAAGACTGCTGGGCTGGATTTTGCACTCGAGAAGGCTGTCTTGAGTCCCAACTTCAACTCCATGCAAGACGTCTTGAGATGCCCTTTGGAGGACTTGTAATCAACTCTGGCGCGTTCGGCCTGTTTCTTGGCGCGATATGCCGCTTCGGCTTTCTGAGCTCGTTGGTAAGCTGTCTGAGATTTCTCTCGTTCTCCACGAAGCATGAGCTCCGTAGCTGAGGGTGCTGGTGGGATATTGACTGCCGCTGCTTCGCCTTCAGGCTTCTCAACTTCCTCCCCTTCCGTTTTCTTCCTCTTCAAGAGCTTACTGGGGCTTCTGAGAATACCCATGATGAGATCTTGGTTCTGGCTCTCTCGCTGTCGCTTTTGATGTTCTTGAATCTGCTGAACGAATGACGGGGCCCTCTGGAATTGATTTGGAGTCTGATGCGAGAAGATGAATGGACTAATGATGCCACGACCTCCGACGAAAGTCCAACTAGGTATTATGAAAAGCTCAACGGTTGGCCAGGGATTTGTCGAGTGCTCGCGCCGAATACTTATGCCTAATGGCCTGGAACAATTTATCTGCCAGGGCAATCAGAGGGCTCCCGCGAATATCTTGCTCCGTGAAAGCCGAGATGAGTCACTTCTATTTGCACTGACAGGCTGGCGACGCCAGGTGAGATGTTCATTTGGTGGTCATCATGCGCCCAGATATCATGGTCTTCAGCAGTGCGAAGGCAGGGAATGTCGCAATGACCTTGGTTTATGCTGACCCTGGTCCCGACCCTTAGTTTCATCACATAATCTCGGACACCAGAAATATGATTGAGACGCTTCGTCGAACGAAATGGGATGCAGCCTCGATCACAGGTAAAACGCCCTACAAACGCAAGGACTGATATTTTTCTCAAGTCGACCACAATTCTGACGCTCAACAAACCATCCGTCAGGATTTGTTGTTTGTTTCGAACCACAGCATGGTACTGCACTGCACTGTGGCTTGGCGTTCTAGGCTCCAACATATGGTCATGGTGGTTGGTAAGAATCAGGCCGCCTGCTGAGCCTCATGAATACTGCAGACGGAGGCCTCGTAGAATTTCTTGGCACGGCACAATTCATCTTCAATCTCCATGAACAATTGCTGACAAGGTTTGACTGTCCTCGGAGATCAAAAGAGTTTGAAGGATCGAAAGGGTCTCGAGCAGACAGTCTCAGCTTCACAAACATTTATCGATGAGGCGAGATACAACGCCGCTCTGTACCGCCGACTTGCCGTGAATCAGCAGAGAGCTGACAACTGTACCAGTGCAAGTGTGCGTGCATGGGACAACGATTTTGCTCGACGCTAGGCATGGTAGATTCAAAGTGGGTTCGCTTGTACGCAGGCATCTATGTGCATGCCGAAAGTGGTGACAATGGATTGTGTGTCGGAAAATGTCGTAGTTGCGATTCCATTGCGGATCGACGTGAAGTCGAAGTGGCATTGCCACAACGTGGAGTGGCGAAAGCGGTTACTCCACACGTGGAAACCGGATAGTCCTCGTGGCAAGCCACCAGCAACCTCACATCTGATTCTTGAACTCCTGCACACATTCCATCGAACACGACTTCCTTGCCATCGATTCGGCGCTCGATCATGTCCGCTTCATTAGCGCCCGAATGCAATGAGGTGAAAGAGTACGTGGCGTGTTTCGGTTCTGGCCTTTGTTTGCAGCTTTGGTTCTGACCCACCGTGTTCTTGCAGACGCTACGACTCGTGTTTTCTGAAATGGTATTCGGAAAGTAAGTACTGCAGTTTGATCTGGTTGGAAGCAGACACTACCATGTTTGTCATGGATGAAAGCAGAGCCGACGGAGATGGAAACGTGTGATGTGAATTTCTGCTGACACGGCTGGACAGAGTTCATCCGAGGGACGGCGAAGACAGATGAGTGTGAGCCACTGTTCAAGCAATACAAGGAGTGCTTGGGGGTGAGAGATGTGCACTGCGGCTAAGTTGTTCACTTCACTAACGGATCGCACAGAAAGCACTGAAGGAGCGAGGAATTGACACGATGCTGGAGGAGGCGAGAGCAGATAACAAGGAGAATGATCTGGAGTACATGAAGCCGAGCTCGAAGGTGGCATGAACAGTACGTTGTTCTTTTGGGAAGCACTTGACCAGATGCACTGATGCTGGGCAGGATTTGTTGAGTTTTGCGCATAGCGAAGGCGTTTGATGGACGAGCATGCATAGACATCTCAGCTCAGCATTTTTGGCGAAAGACCTTTGGCATTTCAAAAGCACAAACAATTCCGACGTTGGATTTGCAAGAATGCCCTGCTATCCAAGACCGATTGCTGATGCTCTCTTTGTAGTCTCGTCACTGCTAGACAGCACACAAACGGCGGAGGCGCAGACCGCAAACTCGTCGGGTTGAGACGCGTATGCATCTCGACACGCGATTGAAAACGCCAATGACAAACGAGGAGCAGGCATTGTCGACATGCATAAATAAGCTGTATGTCAGTATGCCTTCTCCCAAATGGTGAGAACTTGCTACACGCCTCGATTTCCAAACTCATTCTCAGCAGCACTGTGTTCTTATCACATGCTCCACGACGCATCGCTATACACTATTGCGGAAACACTCGAAGGCATTCATCAATATTTACGCAACTGCCCACCCTTGTATACTGCCTGCTTACTCTGAATGCCCAAACCGCTCATCTACGTCGCGTGGCGCAACCTCGATTTCAATTGGCGCACGAATGCAACTTCACCATCTCCGCCACAAGGATTTCACAGCGACTCTCAAGTCAGCTCTTCAACACACCTCACTTGGAAGGACACTTCAAGAGCAACGTCCCCTTGACAGCCTGTGAACTCTACAGCAAACGAAACGCAGTCTATTCTTACGATTCGAATCCCTACCATACATGCGATGGTTCCAAGATCAAGAGGCGCCTCTCCATCTGTGTCTTCAGAACTGCGATGTTGTTGGAAGCCGTGCCCATATTTTCTCATGGCAATGAGGGAATTCAGAAGAGATTCGTGAATCATACCAGCTCTACTCATCACGATCAGTGGAGCTTCGACTTGCCATTTGTACTATACGCAGACTCAGCAAGCAGAAATCTCTTTATACGAAAAATGTAGGGCATCATCCAGCGGCGAAAACTTCATTAGGTGGCGCTCACCTCATCTGGTCCGTACAAGCCTCCTGGGTGCAGAGGTCGGCTACAGGACCAGCTTTGTAAATCAGATTGGGCAACCCTCCATGCGGAAGAACCACTGAACTTCAAAGCTGTACTCGACCGCGCGTTAGATCCGGGCTCCTCCCGTGGAGGGACATACACGCTTTCTGTCAGGCTGTCATTCTGCCACCAGGTTGGACAACCCTCCAAGCGTAAGAGCGCCTGGACTTTGAAAGCATCGTCCAACTTTTGCAGGGTGCATTCACTGTCGCCGTCCGCGCAAAGCTAGTGAATCCCGCTTCTGTCGGCATCTTATTGTCACCTTGGCCTGTTCACCACTTCGGATGGGCTCAAACAGGAGATACACAAAACAGCCTGGTACTCCAGTGAACAGTCACTTCGCTGGCGAGTGAATCGGCATAGTAGCCGGTCATGTCTACCATTCTTATACGGCCCAGTATTCTTCTGCTCTTCATCCACCGGCACCCAACTCCGAAAGCCATACCGACGCTACAGCACCTTCTCATTGAGTAAGGACCCGAAGTACTGAAATTATCACTGGATATCATTTCAGAAAGATGTCGGGGAGCGTCACCGGCTGGGCAGACATCTGTCGTCAGGCCTGTGGCGAGCAGCTTGTCCAGGCTTACGGGCAAACGATGACTCGGGCTCGGAAGGCCTTCCTCGATGAGCATCTACATCTTCTGGTCTCTCTCGATGGCGAGGTGGTCACCCGAGAGGCCGCTGCAGCCAGGGAGCCCAGATTCTGCATCATGTCGCTTCCATTCGCTGTCCGAGAGCAGATATTGCAATATCTACAAGAAGTCAAGACCGTACGCGTCTTTCTGCCGGGGCTCAATGGCGTATGACCAACTCCAATCCAGCTGCCCACTACCGCCCGATCAGGTGATCGGACACTTCGCCTGGAAACAATCCGCACAACTCTGCTCAACTCAGAGATCGAAATCCATTCTGGTCCCGCGAACCACCAACTGCAGCAATGGCTTGCGTCCCTTGACTTCTTATGCCTTTCCCCGAACCTCAGAGACGGCTTCGACGTAGTGCGAAAGCTCTCTTTCCCGTACTTCAGTCGATTCCCTCATTACTTGCCACATATCACGTCGAATCAAGACGTCGATCTGATGAGAAAGTGCCAGAACCTCAAGCGAGTCAGTCTACACTTTGTGGCGGCAACAGTATTCCGGAATGACGGCAGCGGTATGCAAAAGATGGCGGACCAATTGGTACAAGAGTATCATCTGAATGAGATGCTTGAGCTAGATGAGTTGGAGGTCTTGCATTTCTCTGGTTTCTGCAGCGACGAATCCGACGTTGGGGTACGCGGCCTCGCACGCTGGTTCGAAGAGCAGTTTGACAACCGCAAGGATCGAGGACTGCGGAAGAAGGAAGTCAAGGTGGTTTTTCCCTGCGGCGAGGTCGTCCAGCTTGGATTGAGAGTCAAGAAGGTGCGAATCTTCCTGCCTGATGGTACTGAAGTTTGAGCGAATGATGCAGGCGAGGACAGGTTGGTTCTTGGAGTATTGTGCCATTGAGTGGGCTGGCGGTGGACGATCCTCTGCTACAAAGTATCGAATGCCAAAAAACTTCGAATACCTGGATATCAAGGACAATACTTTGTTACGACTCTGTTCCGTCAAGTTAGAATGAATATTGTCATGCCGTTGCCACTTCCTGTACTAACAGTCTTTTTCAGTTCGGTTTTCTTCATCCAAAAAGAAGCCACAACTTCAGTCAGCCATAAAACCATTGACGTTTCGAATTGAAACCACAACAACAAAAGCATAAGAGCAAAAGTTTAGCTCGGATTAGTTTCGATCTAATGCCCTCCGGGTTATGAGCCCGGCGCGCTTCCGCCTGTGGTATGTTAATTGGAGTCCAAGTGAACGCGTTGTTGAGAAGTGATACTCACTGCGCCACCGAGCTTGTAACAGCTTCTAGAGATGTTATTGGATGCCAAGCAACAACATGGACTATAATAAAGGTATAGATTCCGAAATAGAGTGCCGACACTGGAATGTTTGGTGAGTCATGTGAACTGTGGAGCAGCAACAATGGTGGAAATTTTGGGCGCGGAAGCGGTCGGCTTTGTTCGGCGCTTGGCGGATTTAATCGTCCTGTTTTGATCTTTTGCACTTCACAGTAATTGCGTGCTACTGCTCCATGTAGAGATCGTGGATTGGATCCGACGTAGCAGAGGCTTGTTCTGTTATTACAGTATGCCGCAGGACCATTGGTACGTGGAAATGTGCTTCATTTGGAATGGCAGGTGAAGGTCTTCGACGGCTTGATGAAACTTGTGGAGATAGATCGGTCACGGCGTGTCCATACGCTTCAGAGGCCTGTCGACTGTAGAACGATGTTCATCGCGTTGCCCACATTATACCTTGTTTCTCGATAGCTGTGCAAGCCTACGAGTTCCAGTACTCCCCAGTCGTCTCGAGCGTATACTCGGCTCTTACATTGGAGCTTGCCGTCTTGTTGATTGTGTCCAAAAGGCGTGGAAGCAATTCCTTGGCCGGACGGACGAGGTACCTGCAGCTTTCATCCCGCCTTAGGAGCTTCTTCGTTCATTATCGTGGAAGACTCGCCTGCCATTGACGTCTCGTAGGCCTTGATGTCAAGATAGAGCAGAATTGATAGAAGAGAAGGCAAGTGGTGTTCTTGCTTATCAAAAGCAGCTTCCGCATTCGCCCAAGGCCGACGATCCTTCGCTCACCTCGGCAGCTCCCCTCCATCGTGCCCTCCAACTCCAGCTCTAGGAAAGTCTAAAAAGCATTGCGTCGAAGGACAGCTTTCCAGAAGCAGTCCTCGCACCTCATCGTGTGGCTGGCTAACATGACGTCCAGCTCGTAGTCGTCTTCTTCAACTCTCTCCCCTCCTCTCCTCCACTCTCGCACACCTCCCCCGCCATCTCTCACCATGGCTCCCGCCGACAACCTCCGCAAACGCAAAACAGCCGCTGACGGCAACATCCCCTCCAAACGCGTCCCCGCCAAAACACCTGAAGAGTACGACAACTCAAAAGAGAAACGCGATGCCCAAGGTGTCGACCTCGAACCCAACATTTGGGTTGTAGCCTGGCTCGCATTATCCTTCATCAGCTTCATCGTTGCAATCTTCTACTATAAAATCGACAACCGCAATCACGGACCCGTTGCAGCATACATCAACCAGAACTACCCTTTCGTTGATCGCGCTCTAAACAACTACGCCTTAGGCAAAAAGCCCGCCCCGCTCTTTGGCGCCGCTGCGCACGAACACGATGGCAGCGAGCATGACCATTCCCACGATAACTTCGACGATGCCACACCTATGGATATCCCGGGCATGGCAGACGGCGTCAGCGATCTCCTCTCCCTCACCGAAGCCGAGTTGAAAGCCTACACCGGCGAAGACAAGTCGAAGCCGATCTATCTCGCCATCAACGGCACAATCTTCGACGTCTCTTCCTCTCCAGCCTTTTACGGACCTGGCGGCCACTACAACCACTTCACCGGAAAAGACGCAACTCGCGCTTGGGTCACGGAATGCTGGGATACTGATGATCAATTCACTTGGCGTCTCGAGGATGTCCACCTCATGTTCATGCCGAAATACCTTGACGAAATGCTCACTGCGGTCGCCGAGGGAGACTTCTCTGGAGATTTGGGTGCAATGGGTGCCATGCCGCAAGAGATGATGACAAACTTGGCGAGTAAAGCGATTGATCGCTTTGGAAAAGTCAGACCAAAGACAATTCAGAAGAGAAGAGAGGAGGATCGAAAGGAAGCGGATAAGAAGGTGCTGGAGACGCTGGATCATTGGTACAATTTCTTCTGGAATAACGACAAGTACAAGGTTGTTGGAAACGTGATTCGGGATGAAGAGGGAATGCCAAAGACGCCTCCGAAGCCATGTGACGAGGCGATGAAGAAGAGGCCGCTCAAGGGAGGGAAGTTGGAGTCTATGATGGGAAGTGTCGGGAGTTTGTTCCAAGGTGGTGGCCCGGCGATTGACCTTAGTGCTATGGGGGGTGGAGCTGCTGCGGGCAAGGATGGTGATGCGAAGAAGGGAGAGATGCCGGCTGCTGTAAGAGAGCAGATTGAGAAGGCGAAGAAGGAGGCACAGGAGAAGGGCGGACATGCAGCAGATGCTGCGGCTGATGCTGCGGAGAGCGTGAAAGAGAAGGTCAAAGAGGGAGCCAAGGGTGCGGCGGACAAGGTTAAAGAGGGCGCTGAGAAGGTCAAGCAGAAGGCCGAGGATGTGAAGGACGAGTTGTGAGTGATTTCAGGAAATGATGTGAACGAATGAACGATGTCGACGAGAACCAGACTTGGACATATTCGGTATATACTGTACATATGGCGTTGATTGATCAGCTCAAGATGAAGGAGGGAAACGATATCCCCGCTCGCAGCACTGGAGATTGTTCATTGCATGCTTGGGTCATTCATCCTATCTATCTGAGTGTTCATCTCTACAAATGCAAGTGCGCTTGAAACGTAATCAATTCACGCTCGCTCTCTCTCGTCTGCCTTCGTCTCTTCCTCTTCTCATAGCATTGATTCTCACGTATCATCGATGGTGGAATTTAGATATCTGGTGCCACGTCTGACCACGCTGCCAGAGTATTGTTCTCTCTCCAAAATGCGGGGCTGGCCGGCGTTGATCGTACCAAGGCATATAATGTCGCTTCGGGTGTTGTTGCAGTATGTGGCAGAGTGGTTCTTCAAATAGCGCACATTGGCCGGGAGCGTGGTTGGTCCTCCTAGTGCACCATCATCTCTGGCTGTTGGTGTGGGTGCTGAGCCCCTCCGACAAGCTTGTTATTGGCACCATTCTGAGCAGCACCGTTCTCGGTGGGCGCATCGTCCATCTCCATGTCGTCACCCTCCTCTTCAGCCTCTTCCTCGTCATCCTCATCGTCTTCGCTCTCTGCTTCGAGATCTTCACTGCCGGCGTTGGACTCCTCGTCGTCGTCCTTGCCGTTCTCCACGCCTTCCATTTCAGCATCTTCGCCGGGAACCTTGGCAGTTGCGCTCGCCTCGCCTTCGGCAAGAGCTCCTGCCGCGGTGGCATCCTCCTCCTCCTCTTCTTCCTCCTCGGCACCGTAGGCTGCCTCGTCGTCTTCTTCGTTGTCCACGTTCGGCTGCTCCGGTGGGAACTCGCTAGGAGCACTCTCCTCAGAGTCCCACTTGATCTGAAAGCGCGTGACACGAGGCTTCTCGGCGAGAATGGTTCGGCGAATCTTCTCGATTTCTGGCTTCGCTGGCGGATCGTCGTTCATGGAGGCGTCGACGTATTCGTTGTTGACATAGTAGCCCACACGTACAAATTCGCGGTCGTCGTAGGAGCAGGACAGCAGGATGACGGTAACGCCGAGGATATCGGTGCTGGGGATGTGTTCGGTTCGCGGAGCTTCCGCTTCGAACACAAACTTGTTAACGCCGACTGGGATAGGGCCGACGAGGAGAGAGTCGAGCTCTTGATCGTGTTCAGAACTACAAACGGTTGTCAGGAGCTGTGTAGTGAGGAGAGAATGAGAATGCGACTCACGATGTGGCCGAGCCCACGTAGGTCAGCTTCCACTCCAGGTCCTTTTGCAGTGGCTCGAGACACTCAAAAGTGATTTCGAATTCGTACGGCGCGTTGAATGGCGCAGGATTGTTGCGCACGCTGACGTTGAGTATCGACACGGCCGCCATGTCGTCAGTGTTGAATATGTGTGTTTGGTGGGGCTGTGATATACGAGCTGCGTGGGTGCGGTGTGGTGATGCTGGTATAGTGTGTGAGCTGTGAGTTGACGTGTTCGACGTGTTGAGATCGTGAAAAGTAGTTGTCGTTGACGTGGTGCAAGTGAGACCGGACGTTGCGTTTGTTGGCGTGGAAGGTGGGTGGATGGGCAACAAAGTCAAGCGCCCGCCGGACGCGACCAGAACGCGAGGCAGGCGCGCGGTGAAGCTCGTTTGGAGAGGGCAAAGAAAGTGCTGGGACAATGCCAATTATCAGACCGTTCCTGCTGACGCCAGCCGCGCCGCGCATGCCTTGCAAAGCAGGCTGCTGGCATGTGACAAGCCACTCTTCACTCTCACTTTTAAACATGTCCACACTGAGCAACTGGATTGCTGTGCCTTCATTCTGCCTTCCATGAACTCGACTTGGGCGTCACTCTAACCTCATCCAGTTGACCGATCATGGCTCACCTGCTCCGAGGCAAGCAGGCAGGCATCCAGAATGATCTGAGCGCCGGCCTGCAACCCGATCTGTTCGCCGTTGACGATCTCGCACGGTATGGCGTCAATTCGCAAGTCTCAGCTTTGGCCTATGATCCGGTTCAATCATTACTTGCAGTGGGCACGAAAAGCTCCCAATTCGGACCCGGACAGATTTACATTTTTGGCAAAGGCCGCATCCAAGCAGTGTTGCCCGCGCCAGCACGCGGAGCCAGCATACAGACATTGCAATTCTGTGCTGAGAAGCTTGTATGTCTGGACTCCAAGCACGAGCTGTCAGTCTATTCAATCGAATTGAAGAGGTTGATCAGCTCGCATTCTCCTTTGGGTGCAGCAAATGTGCTGTGCACCGACCCTATGCTGGATTATGCCTTTCTCGGGATGCAGTCCGGCGAAGTTGTGGCGTATGATATGGATCGAGAGGGTCCGGCACCTTTCAAGATTCCCAACTTGTGGCAGGAAGTCGATCCCAAGGCCCGGATAGCGACTGTGGTCTCTTTGCAACTTCATCCTCGCGACATTGGCACCTTGTTGATCGGTTATAGACAAGGAGCTGTCATTTACAGCTTCAAGCTCAATAAAGCGCTGAGGCACTTCCAATATGAAGTACCTCGCGGAGCACCCGGAGGGGATAGCGATCCAACAGGAGCCAACATCGTGAGAAGACCTCTCCTCACACATGCTGTCTGGCATCCCACTGGCACTTTCATTATGACCGGCCACGAGGACAGCTCGATCGTCTTCTGGGACACCCTCAAAGATGGCCGCATGCTGATGGCCAGGACGCTGACCGACACGAATGTTGCCACTCCTGGAGCCACAGCAGGCGCCATGGGCGATCGAGGCACATTTGCTGTCAAGGAGCCACTCTTCAAAATGTCATGGTGTGCACACGGGCAAGATCCCGAAGACACTATGATACTTGTTGCCGGAGGTCAGTCTACCCAAGCGCCCAGCAAAGGCTTGACCTTGTTCGAGATGGGACGGACACCCGTCTATGCTACCAGCGCATGGGAAACGTTCATAACATACTTCGACGCACCCAAGAGGCAGCGCATATTGCCGACGCCGCCTGGATCGGAAGTCGTAGATTACTGCCTCATTCCTCGCACTTCGCCACACTTTGCTGGCGCACATGATCCAATTGCCATCATTGCCCTACTGTCATCTGGTGAGATGTTGACACTTTCGTTTCCGTCGGGGATGCCTATCAGCCCCACGAATCAACTGCACCTTTCCTTAACCTTTGTGCACCCATATATTCACCACATCATAACTTCACAGATAGGGCGCGAAAGATGGCTAGGCTGGACAGAGCGCAGGCAGCTAGGTCCCGCGATGCTCACTGGTGGCATTGAGGAGCCACGTCAGTTGCGTCGGTTTGAAGATCGCAACATTGTCTCAGCTGTACATGCCGATGGAACGATCCGTCTTTGGGACCCTGGATATGGCGACGAGATTGAAAACGATAAGCTGGTGCAGGTCGACGTCGCACGAGCAATCGGCAGATGGGATGACGTGCAGGTCACGACGACATCTTTTGCGAGTGCATCGGGAGAGCTCGCTGCTGGCCTTCGAAGCGGCGAGTTTATTGTGTTCAGATGGGCAAACAACAGACATGCTGGGAGAGAACCGCCAGCGCCAAAGCCGAGTCAGCCAGGTGCTATTGTCAACATTGCCGATAACATGGATCCTGCGTTGAGCGAAGGCCTGGGTCCGCATATCATGGTCGACCAGAAAGACGGTCCTGTGACTGCGGTCTGTCAGAGTGAGATCGGTTTTACAGCTGCCGCATTCGAGGGTGGAAGTGTTATCCTGATCGATCTGCGGGGACCTGCCATCATACTCAAGACCTCCGTACAGGACTTCGCCAAAAGCAGCAGAGGTGGCAGTCTGCGGCGACGATCCAGTGCCGCTGGCAACAGACCGGAGTGGGCAACGACTCTAGCTTTCAGCATCATGGTCTTGGACGGCGACGACTACAGCTCGATAGCGTTGCATGTCGGGACAAACCTGGGCAACCTCGCCACATTCAAGGTCATTCCAGACCCGAGCGGACGTTATACAACGCAATTCGCGGGACACGTTGCCTTGGGTGATACGAGAGTGATGTATATTGCCCCCATCAATGCTGACACTGGAAAGCCTGCGACGGCCACACAGACAGTCATGGGCAATCTGCGCAGTGGGCTGAGAGTCAATGGTGCTTTAATCGCCGTGACGCCCACAAACGTCCACATCTTCAAGCCGGCAACGTCGAAAGGCGCCCACAAATCATTCGACAACTTCTTCTGTGATGCAGCCGGCGTGGTGCGGTACCAAGACCAAGGATACGCCCTTCTTGCCATGTTTGGTGACGGGCGAGCTCGTGCGTACACTATTCCATCGCTCCGAGAGCTGGCTTCCATTGATCTGTCAAATATTAACAATACTGGCACTGGCGTCGACATCAAGCGGTTGGGTAACGCAGCGATCATGCCCACCGGTCATATCCTGGCCTTCACTGGTCCTTCAGAGCTGGCACTGCTCCATGTCTTTGGCACTGGCGAGACGCTGCCACGAAGACAGGACAAACTGTTCAGTCCTGAACGTTTGATTCCTCCTCGACCAACCATCTCGACAGTCCAGTGGCTCACTGGTACTCAGTATCTGACGCCATCCGACATGGACATCCTCATCGGCGGACCTGATCGTCCCCCGAGCAAGCGAATGATCGCTCAAGCCAAAGCGGAAGAGGAGCAGCGACGAAAAGCTGGTCGTTCGGCCACAGCGTCTGCAAACGTCGGACAGCAGGACGAGGGATATTGGGCGTATATGCAGAGGCAGCTCGCGGAGAGGACGGAGAAGTTGAACTTGGTCGGAGACAACATGGAACAACTGGAGCAAAACAGCAGCAACTGGTTGAACGATGTGAATAAGTTTGTCAACAAGCAGAAGAGGAATGCAGCCGGAGGGAGTAAGTTTGGATTTTGTTGCGAAAAGGAAATTTCACTGACGTGCTCGACAGTTATCAAAGCCAAGTTTGGCTTCTGATCCTGCTCGTTCTCGGATTTCGAGCCTGCTCGTATATTCACATGCTGGCTAGGAGGGCCGTGCAACGTCCAGCGGAATCCAGGAGAGCATGTGAGAGCCTTCACATGCTCACATGGAAGGCACCAGATCAGAATGGAAGGCAAGCGAGATCAATGAGCACGCGACCAAGCGATGTAGGCCAAGTATGACAGTGTGCGCTGTTGTTGGATGTTAGCATCATACTGCAACCAGAAATCCTTCACAGTTTCGAGTCGCCACAGCCGTGGGTCCTCCACCTAGATGCATCGCTGACAGAACACAATGTACCACAGAAAGCGCACGAATGTCACGCATCATTCACAGAGCCGCAACGGCCGTATGTCTTGCGAGGCTTATACCCGAGGTACTCTTGGAAATAACACGACAGTGCGACAACGACAAGTCACATCGGCGGACGGAGTGGCGGTCCACCGACAACGTGTGTTGATATCTGATGCCTAAAGGCTAAAGTCTGCATCAAGCATTTCTCGGATTCAGCTCGGGTTGTTCAAAGCAGACCGGCCTTCCCAACGGAGACGATGCGAAACTCTTTGCAGCCACGAAGGGACCACAGCGTGGCAGCCTCACCACAAGCTCCCGACAGGCAGCGATGTGGTTTTACCCCATTGAGTAATTCGCTAGCCCGAAGTGTGCTCTGCTTGCGCTCGTTCTGCCGAGGCAGTGGCGTTGAAGGGCAAATCAATCCCCTTTTGCGACGTCGGTGGCGCTCAGGCAACACCATTCGTCGCTTTTTTCGTGGACGAAAATTGTGGTGCCTGAGTTAGTGCCTGTCGGCGCAGGTGAGATGAGTTTCGCCGACTTTGCAGGCAGACGGTTTTCGCGTTGGGACATTGGATCATTGGGATATTGATTGTTGTTCCGAGGGTATGTGATGGTGATGCCGAGGATTCTGTATGTCGCGATGGTGAGCGAGATGAGGATATAAGGACGTTGGTAGGTCGTACAAAATTTGTTTCTCATCAGCATCAGCATCAAACAGAACAAGAACAATCAAGCAGTTCAACCACATCTACCCAACTATCACCACAATCAATATTCTACCCACCACAACCACTCCACCACAACACAACACAACAATCATCATGCCTGCCGCATCAGACTACAAGGGTGCTTTCACCTCCTACTCCAAGGTCGACGACCTCCCGGGCGCCAAGCTTGGTGAGCACTTGCACCACATCTTCTCTGGAATCAAGTCTCGATCTGCCACTCCTTCAACCTCACGCAACACATCCGTCGCTCCATCAAGAGCGCACTCGCCCGTGAGAGAGGCGGCCAAGTCCACGGAGGAGACCAAGGAGAAGAAGAAGGGTTTCCGAGAGGGCGGATATTATGCTTTCTAGATGGACTTGCTGGCTAGGGATAGAGGCGAAGGAGTTCATCGGGCTAGAGTTTCCTTTTGTATTTCTGGCGCGGAGTTTGGTGATGACCATTGGTCAGCGAGGAGAAACTTGAGCAGGATACCCTTTTGTAAGGAAGAATGGATAGACATGGACTGGGATGTAGGACTAGGAATGATGTGAATGAAAAATTTCATCAACACCGCAAACTGTCCCACAAAGCATTCTCAACTTCTTCATGCATTATCGCTTCCATTCGCCATGGTCAAATTGGATCTTGCTTCGTGATCAGGCAGACTCATCAAGGGCAATCTGGCTTCCTACTGAACTCTCATCGCTTGGGTAAGCTCGCTCTTAGCCCTGAAATGCAGGCATGCTAAAGCGGTGAGAGACAAGTCCACGTTCGGACACCTCTCCTGTGAAATGAGTCCAGCCCCACCAATACCATCTTGCCGCATGCTGTGGCTCATGTGGAGGTGAGTTTTGCTTCCGGACTAGATTTGTTTGTGCTTGGGATGTCGTTTCTGACAGGCGAGGCTTCCCGTAGACCGGGGTTTTGGAGATGACTGGAGACATTTATCCACGTCGACTGCTCGCGCCCGGCTCATACAACGCACGAATCGTGCTGGAGAGGTCATCGTACACGCGAACCCGAGTTCAGGATGTCAAAGAGCCGTATCGGAATACTGCCGGCCTCGAAGATCAAAGTCCATTGACGGGTCGATGCACACCACTCGTTATTTTCATGGCATAAGAGTGTATTTCCCACTTCACTCATACCTCGAATTTCCCCACTTCTCTTTCTCCTCTGCATACGCCTCCTCGATCTCCTTCCCCAATCCCTCCAAACTCCCCGTCGTCTCACTCCCCACACTCCCCAGCAGCCCCATCTTCCCCAGCCCATACGCCATTGCACTCCCTTTCCACCTCTTTTCATACTCCAACTTCGTCACCCTCTTCCCCACTTCCACAAACCGAATCGTATGCAAAATCCACATCCCGTACTGCAACTCCTCCCTGTACGCGAAATCTTTCTCACGATTACGAAGCACTCTGGCACTGCGGAGGACCCCAGAACCGGGAATTTCGATTTGGAGGACTTCATTGCGGAGGGCGTGGATGGGGCCGAAGGTGTGTTCGTTGCGTTTGAGGATCATGGCGTCGAGGGGAATGCTGCCGCGGATGAGAGCTCCGCGGACGAAAGTGTATTCGAGGGACTTGTCGCGGACATAGGTCGGTGTTGCTTTGATTTCTGTGGAGACTGTATGGGAGATGCTAATGAGGGAGGGCGAGAGGAGGAGAGCTATGGCAGCAGTGAGGAGGATGAGGAGGGTAAGTCTTGAGGGCATGGCGGAAAGGCTTCAAGGTGGGTGATCCAGGTCTGGAGAAGTGAAAGTGTTGAAGCTGGAGGTAGAGAGAATCATCATTGTGAGCTTGCGAGTTGCGACACGTGGAATACGTCTCTTTTGGTACGCGGGCTGCTTTAGCCAAAGGTTGTTGTTGTGCTTGGTGGGGAGGAGCCGAGGCATCCTACATGTCCGTGTCCGTGTCCGTACCAATGTTTAGGCTTTAATGCCCGACAATGCCCTTGTCAATTTCCAAGCGCATTGATGCATTCTCTTCGCACAATGTGCAAGCTTCCTCGCTATCAGTCGGTAAGACCAGTGCAGACCAATCGATGTTCGGTGAAGCATGCCAAGGGCGGCCCTCTACATCCTGAGAACTCGAGTTCATGATCTTGGCGTTAGAAGACCAATCCTCGTCGAACTGGATCAGCACTGCTGCCAGTTCCCTGCAAATCGATACTCTGTCGTTGCATCTGGCTGTATTGCGCGTACTGAAAGCGTCGAGAAAGATGTGCAGTATATTCTGCCAATGGATATCTTGAAAGTTGCTGTCAAAGTAGAACGCTATGCTGTCATAAGAGATGTAGACCATGATCATGCCCCCGATAGAAGAAAACTAGCAAACGTTAGCACAAGTTGATCGACCGAGTTCGACAATGGCACTTACTATGACCCTCCGAGAGTTCCTGCCAACACGAGGAACGTCAGGATTCCCGCGCCAGCTCTGTCGCCTGTAGTGATGGGAGTCACCGGGTCTGCTGGATCCTTGTCGCCACCTATTCATCACTGTCAGTTGAACGTTGCCCAAGGAAGGGGGAACCATGCTCACCTGTGCCCGCATTCGGATCTCCCTGACTTGTGCCTCCTGTCTTCGCGCTCACTGGCGCCGCAACTTCGTTGATCATGAGAGCTCCAATGATTTCGAGCGCGGCCATCTGTTCTCCCACACCAGTGAGTCCGTCGTATGTCGTGTTCTGTGTCCACTGTAGACCACAAGAGTTTCCGCTTGTGCCACCGGAACACTGCTGTCCCGCTGCTACTGCACTAGCCTCGATGTATGGCCGTATCTGGTCATACAAGAAAGGAGCATATTTGGTGCTAATGGCCATGAAGCGTGACAAGTACGCCTTGAACGATTGCTGATCGGTGTTGCAATTCTTGCTGGGTTCGCAGACCTCTTGCATGATCATGTTGTCCGTGCCAGTGAAGTAGTTGCGCGCGGTAGCATTCCAAAGATTCTGCGTTCGGGTCTTCCATTCGTCGGCGCTGACTGATGATGCAGATGCATCCGCCTCGGTACGGTTCCACATCACAGACGCCCCGTACAGCATCATGCCGGCGGTGTATGTCCAGAGGGTGTGATCCAAACTCGTGCAATTGTCATCTATGCTTGTGCCATCATAAATGTCAAAGTTCTCTCCTATTAGGCCAACAGCATCCATCCAGTCCCATGCCTTTTCTGCCCACTCGAAGTATGTGTTGTTGCCAGTGTATGCCCCAAGTCGTGCCGCAAGGTTGAACAGGCCTCCATTGGAAGCTGTATTTTTGTAATCGTAGCCATTGTTCCACGTGAAGATCTGCCATCTCAGACCACCAGCACAGTCTGCAGAGTCCCATCGAGCTGTCTGAGAATTGAAAACGCCTTGTGCCAATCCTAGCCAGCCCGTTTCGCCATCGGGTGGGTTCTCGAAATTCACTTCGGCTGCAGTCATCACCGCGCAGCCCCAAAAATATTGATCGTCATTTCCCTCGGCTTTCGTTTGGTTTGGTGGCTACCATTGAGTTAGCACTTCGATCGAGCTGTGCCTCCAACGATTCATCGTTACCATGTAGTTGTCATCGGGGCCCACTTGGAAGAGGAGGCCTTGTTTCGTGATGGCGTTGAACTGAGTGTCGCCAGTGTAATACCAGTAATCGATCAGAGCATTGAACATTCCGCCTCTGAACAATTGAACGTCAGTCGCTAGAGACTGGAATTGGCGTGAAACTCTGCCACTCACGTTTCCCACCAGTAGTAAGGATCACCCAACTCTCCAGGAATTAGACCAGGCTCGGCGCCGTGATAATAGCCCACCATTTCCGCAGCGATTGTCTTTGTGGCGCTCTTGATGCTGTCCGAGTCGCCAACAGTGACTTGGATAGCAGACGCCAGACGCGAGACGGCCAGCGTTGCCGCCGCGGCTTGCAGAGCGCGACGCATGTTGTAATGGGTAGCGATACAAGCGAATGTTTGAAAAGGAATGTCAAGAGTCCCGACCGCACGTCCTGACCTGTACCAGCCTTCACTTCAACTTCACCAGCCCGTTGCAAGACAATCGATAGAGAAGGTTGGTAAAAGATGCTGCGAGTCTGCGACTGACCAGCCAGCGGCACAGTCAGCCGCTTCCAACCTCAGGGACATGAAAACACGCTGCGGTTTACGTACGCTTGCGCGCGCGTAAGTGGAGACGAATCGTAATCGGGGGCGTCTCGAGGCCCGGGTGGCACGGCAAGCAGTGCTAAGCTTTTAGCTTAGCACACTATGAAGTGTCTTGTCCCACTCACGGGCCCACTGGAATCCTGAGGAGCGTGAGGCCGAAGTGCGCGCGAGACCAGTCGATTCGTTTGCTTCGTAGCTGCGCCCACATTTCGCGGCTCACAACGTCCAAATTTAGCCCCGTCGTGTGGCTGCTGGCCTGCTGCTGCTGTGGAATTGGCGGCGCCGAATTCGTGCACCGGAGATGATGTGCTGCGTCGTCACGGCCAGCTACAGTGCACGACTTTCTCCAGCTCCTCCGCGCGTTCTGCTTTCGTTTCCGCAGTGGTGGTGCTGTGGTTGGAGAAACTTACGCATAAAACTTAGACTTCGCACACGCTGAGGGTGGCCATGAGGAGGGCGCACCGCGACACTCTCGCTTGCTGGCAGTGCGGAAGTTGAGGCACTGGCACCCATCCTCGTCGCAGAGCTCTCGACATTCTCAGTCCAGTCATCCAGATTTCGCCTTTTTCCTAATGGCCTGACCGGAGTGAGGCTGCCATTGGGATGCGTCCGCGAGGTTCCGCGCATGGCTCAAACAGCATAGCGCCACGATGGCGGGAATCACACCCGACACGCGCTTGTGCAATCAAGGGAACGCGCCTGCGACATGTCCTCCGCCGTATGTCAGAACGTGCGGTTGTGACCGTGAAATTGACGAGATCAAGAATGATGAAGCCTTGGCCCAGACATTGCAGCTGCTGACGACTTGAGACGCGCCTCGACACGAGGAGCATGTCGTCGCGTCATCTAAGCTTTCCACGCTTATCAGATCGTCCAACTTCACCTTCAAACAATTAATGCGGAATGGCCGACTCAATCGAACAGCAAAGACGTCCAGATGAGAGAGACCTCGATGATACTGGCTACACAGATTCCAGCCCCCTCATCGGACATCATGCAAGTAGCGGCGAAGAAGACGAAGCCCAAGACACGAAAACCGAACCTTTATCCATTCTCACCTTGATCGCCTTGACATGTGTCAATGGCGGGCTACAAGTCTTCTTCTCGACCACGATGGCCAACCTCGCCGTTTGTCTTTCTGTCTCTTCCGATCACCAGATACTGACCGGATAACCAGCCTTACCTCCAACGCCTCTCCCTCTCCAAATCCGCCAGTGCAGCCATAACCATCTCTCTCCCTCTGTCCGGCTCCTTCATCGGCCCTCTTTCTGGTGCCATCTCCGACCGCCTTCGAACAAGATTCGGTCGTCGAAGACCGATGATGTTCATCGCCATGCTCTTCAGCATCGCATTCCTTGGCCTCCTAGCCTGGACTGAAAACCTCGTCCCTGAATCGAATCTCTCCGGACGTAAAGCTGCAGCAGTCTTGTTCACTATCCTTCTCAGTATCGCCGTGCAACCTGTCCAAGCAGGCGTGAGGGCTTTGATGGTGGACATTGCACCCGCTGCGGAACAGAGTCGTGCAAGTGCGTATGCGAGTAGGATTCAAGGTGCCATGTCAATTTTTGGTTTCTTTGCTTCTTCATTAACATTGAATTCTCTGCCAGGGTTGGAGAAATTCACGCAATTTCAATGTTTGGCCTTGCTGAATTTTTTGACATTAGGTGGGACGGTGTTGTTGACTTGTGTGTTCATTCAGGAAAGGGACAGTAGGAGGTTGAGTTTGGATGGTGAAGAGGGAAAGGGTATTGGAGAGTTCTTTAGAAGGTTGTGGAGGACGGTGAAGGAGTTGCCGCCCACGATCGGACAGGCGTGTAAAGTGCAGATTGCGAGTTGGACGGCTTGGTTTCCGTTCTTATATTACAATACTACGTACATCGGCGAGCTGGGTGAGTTCTCAAGATGCTGCATGAGGAGCTGTGCGCTAATTGATACATCACAGTCGACGTCGCAGAACAAACCGAAGGCGATCAACTTGCTCAAGCGGGTTCAGTGGCGAGCCTCTGTTTCGCAGCAGTAGGCTTCTTCTTCGTGCTAGTGCTCCCAGTCGTCCTGCCATACATCAGCAGATACTTCCACGGGAATCGCCAGACCATCCACGACGCGGAGTCTAACCCTCGAGACCTGACCTGGCTCTGGCTTTTAACGCAACCTGTCCTCGGCTTACTGCTTGTCCTCACACTTGCGGCAGCATATCAATGGCAAGGCACAGTTCTCATTGCAGTAGCAGGTCTGCCTTGGGCGGTGACGCAGTGGGTTCCTTGGGCTGTCATTGGTTACGAAACTTCCAGACTGGGACTTACTGGGTCACGAGGAGGAGATGAATCGGGTGATAGCCAGTCTGGCGCTATCCTTGGTGTACACAACATGGCGATTTCACTTCCACAAGTCTTGGCCGGTGCGATAGCTAGTGCCATGTACAAGATTGCTGAGTCCGCGGGTAGTCAGGTGCCCACTGCTTGGGTGTTGGCGTCAGGTGGTCTTGCGGCTTTCGTGGCGTCGTTTCTTTGCAGGAAAATGCTGTGATGGTGTGACTAGATTGACGGGTTTAGATTGTATCTGGCGAGATTATAACTTCATCGTTGCATGCCACGGCATTTGGAGAACAGAATGGATGTGAAATCGGCCGTAATTCGTGCAGGCTATCTAGTGAGATGCTGCTAAAGCGTGCAGTCCCGCGCTGTGTTCGCGGCCACTATTGCGCCGTCGTGGAGTCTCCAATCTTGGTGGGTTGACGAACGTGACGGAGTTTAGTCAACAGCAAGCTACTCAGGCCATTCCTCCCTTGTGACCCGCCTCCTTGGCTGCCTCAGAGCCCTTGGTGAAGGTACCGTCTGGGTTGCGGCCTGGCAAAGCGCCACCTTCAGCTTGGTCTGCACCCTCGCCCTCATCAGTCTTGCCTGCAGCATGAAGCCCACCGAGGTGTCCAGCCTCTTTGGCAGCTTCACTGCCCTTAGTGAACGTGCCGTCGGAGTTGCGGCCTGATGGGTGAGAGTCGGCGGTGGTCTCAGTCTACAAATCGTCAGTGGAAGCATGCAGCACAAATGCGAATCAAATGTGCACCTTCGATCCGTCGTTCTGATGAGAGTGCAAGCCACCGAGGTGACCGGCTTCCTTGGCAGCCTCACTGCCCTTGGTGAAGGTGCCGTCGGAGTTACGACCTGGAAGATGGTCCTCCTGGAGTCGTGTCAGCTCGAACCAGTGTGACTGACGGCAGCGCTATGAGAGCAAATACCTTGGAGTCGGAGTCACCGTTCGTGGAATGTCCGCCATGAGAAGCCTTGCCGCCCATCGAGGCGATGGCCTTGACCTCCTCAGTTGGGCGGTTGGCGAAGTTGGCTGGGTTGGAGGAGGCCATTTTGTGAGATTTGTGCAGAGTCGTGGTTGGGGATGTGGTATGAGTATGACTTTGGATGGGAAACAGTTCGATTGCGTTGTGTTGGTCCGACGTGCGAGGTTGTGATATCTTTGTACTTCACTTGCTGCCAAGACCTGCCGCTGCCTGGCGTGGCAAACAGGGAAGTGGCAGCTTGACTGACGCGAGACCAACGCGAAAACCTGCTGTGGAACCGCTGCTCGCTCTCTGTCGAATCTTTCGTGTGTGCAGCCTGATGTACCTCCACCAATATGTGTGCTTCCACCTATGGCTGTTGAAACCCGTCCTGCTGGGGTGGTTTGCTTCGGGGCGCTGCTGACCGGTCTTCTACATGGACTTCACATTGGTTCCAGACATGTTCAAACCGCTCAATCATGGCACGATGCTGCCCGAGTGCAGCCTGCCGCGGACGTCCTGCACTGGTAGTCTCCGATCAAGTTGGCAGCCTTGCACGGTAGCATTTCCCTCCCGGAAAGCGACTTGTATGGCAACTTGCAGCTGAACACGTAGTCACCGTCTCTCTGATTTTTCATCGCAGCTTACGACGCATGTCGGCATTGCACAGACGTAGAAATACGGCCTGTGGTCCATCTTTGGACATGCTGCCGGGCAATTTCGAGTCCTGTGTCACATAACGCTTCGAGAGTGCGTTCTGATCTCCGCTTGTCAGCAACTCAAGGTGTATCCCTTACAGCCGAAGCCAGCAGCATAGGGCAGATCAGTGGAATCAAACAATTGAGGAGTTCCGTGAACTTCAACTCGTCTGATTCAACGGTGGTCAATTGTTCGGCAGAACGGCCACGTGGCGGAGATCCCGTGAGCCAGGCGGCATATGTTGAGCAGCGCTGCTGGAATTCATGCTCTCGGAGTCTAGTTGCAAGGTCGACTCGATATCGCGGGGCGGGAGTCACATGGAAAGCGTGAGTCGCGTGGCGAGTGTGTTGGGATAGGAGGTCTCCGGAATGGTTTCAGGCTTCACTTTACGCGCCGGCAGATCGGGGCCTCCAGTTTTGCCTGCGGACGTCGCAATGAGACGAGCCGTGGTCGTGCCAAGTTGTCTTCAAATCTGTACCGCATTGAAGGAGGCAAGAGGGAAAGAAGGGACTGAAAGCGGACGGCAATTGACATTCACTACGGCATACCATAGTGAAGAAGTGCACGCGCCACGCAGCTGACAAGACAGCTTGTGATCGATGTCACTCTCCAAGACATCTATGTAATGCATCTCTTGGTGCCTAGGTGCCACTGACACCTTCACCCACCAACCCGCGACCGACGCATCATCTCCCACACTCTCTAATACCCGCCCGTTATCCCATCGTCGTAATCCCTTTAGCCACGCCGCGTCATTTCACAGGACATGACCGCATTCGCCGGCGGTCCTGGCAAGACTGCTCCGAAGCTCGCAAACGACTTTCTACGATTCGATCCCTTGCACTGCGACCGCAATGCGAATTACCTCGCGGATTTCACATCTCCCGTCGGCGAGGGCAAGCAACTTGCTCCGAAGATAGGCAGCTGCCAACATGAATACTCAACAAAGCACGCCCAAAGCATTCCGCCGCCGCTCGATCTGCGGGCGGATGGAGGCACACAGTACAAGCTTGCAGTGTGCTGCAAGAAGTGTAGGATACATGCGGACATCCGCATCAGCTACGCTTTTGCGGTGAACCCATGCCCAAATTCCCAGGACCCGCTGCATCATTTCGTGCGGCGGCATGAGTTGGACGTGGCTATACCAGACCGAATAGAATACGCATGGCAGTGCTCGTCAGAGGGCTGCGGCGCCGATCTCAGGATCAGCTTCAGGACGGCGAAGATACAACCAACAGAACGGACTATGCTGGTGGATACGGACCGACTGAAGAAGGCGTACGAGGCGATGGTGCGAGAAGAGCCGGACAGGGAGGGCATACGTCAGGCGACGCCAGTAGAAGTGCTGCAAAGACTGAGGAGATACATCAAAGACGCTCTGAATACTGAGCACGCGCGAAGATCGTTCCCAGCAAACAACAAGCGCTTCGGGGAAGCTTTTGGCGTGTATGGAGCTGACTGCTATGAGCTGCTCACCCGGCTCGGATTCAGATACTCGGTAGGCTGTGTGCGTGTTCCCGCATTTATCTGTACTGACAATGCAAAGCAAGCACAGGGGGACCAAGAGGCAATGTGGCAGCTGCCCGATCCTCCGGTGCTGGACGATCGGTTTGCTGCGCAGGGCAACAGCCATCGCGAGCTCCTTGAGGATATCGAGACCGAGCTGCACGCGCTGATTATCAAAACCGCAGCCGAGACCAACGCCGCAAACCCTGCAGCGTCAGAAGGGTGGCCACTGGCTGACCGCGATGTCGACCGAACGCTTGCTGCGCAGGGTTGTATGTCTCTCCTTTGTTCTGTTTGCGTCCACGCTAATGGTATGCAGACCCGCGTTTCTCATCCTTGCGGCGGCAGGTGGCATCGCCGGAGGAGCTTCCGTTTGTCACTCCTGCCTTCTGACATCCGTCCCTGCAGCTAACATCAACGCTGCAGATACTTTGCATCACTCGGGATTCAACCCGACTCTGCGGATTCCATCGTGACATGGGCTGTCGACAAGCAGTTCACTACTGACCCACAACGACAATCGTATTACTTTGAGTGCTTACAGGTCATCGCGGAGGCTCGCAAGACGGAGGACCTGCAGACAACGCTCGCGCTCGTGGAGTCCCGCGGCCTGATCAGCCGAAGAGACATTACAGCCGCCTATCGATACCTGGACATTTCGCAAACCGACGCGCAGACAGCCGACGACGAGAGGATACTGAACTTGTTCTACGTGAGGACTTCCGATTCGGGACCTGAAGCCAAAGAGGAAGCGAGACGCGCATTGAGAAAGATAGGACTCGTGCGACAGAGCCAACGCCTGATTCGGGCCGCCGAGCAGACAATCGAGACATACGAAGAGGCCTTGGACTGGCTCGGAAACGGCGCCAATCGCCAGACTGCGGACGATTGGTTGATATCTTTCGCAGGCACTAAACGCGAGGAGAACGAGGAACTGACGCGCAAAGCCATTTCGGTCATTGCGCACGAACGGAAAAGTGACGCGCTCAACCAGTGGCTATTGACAGGTCAAGCAGACGGCTACCAAATGGACAAGGAAGAGGCATTGCGCCAGCTCGGCATCACCGAATCATGGGCCACCATTGACAAATCGATATTATCGATGCAATTTGACGTGGCACGTATGGACCGGCCAGGCGAGCAGACGGAAAAGGCGATCGCTGCACTTGAGAAGGCCATAGCCTCCGAGCAGACTTCACGATCCGCTGAGACTTGGCCAGTTGGGCTCACCAGTCATGGCAACACTTGCTATCTGAACTCCCTCCTGCAATACTACTTCAGCATCAAGCCTCTTCGCGAGATTGTGCTGAACTATGATCAATACAAACTGGACACGGAGCACCACACCAGCAAGAATGAGCGGGTAGGTCATCGGAAGATTTCCCTTGAAGAGGTTAAAGGTGGTCAGCGATTTGCGCGTGACTTGAAACAGCTCTTCGATCGCATGATCAAGAGCCCGAGCGAGCATGTGCGGCCTGAAGACGATCTTGTATGTCGTGCGTTTCTCGAAATGAAGGATTATGCTTTGTTGTCTTCGGCGGTGCAGGAGCTGCGGGCTGAGCACGCTGAGAAGGCGAACGGCGTCGTGGAGAACGAGAACGGGGACGAAGTGAAGGGGGATGACAACGAGTCAGCTCAGATTCCGTCGTCCAACAGAGTCGCGTCTGATGCTAGCAGCGTGACACTGCGAGGCGAAGAAGATGTTCCCATGCAGAATGGAGAGCTGCCACCAACGCCACCTAAATCGCCGCCCAAGGACGACTCCGCAGCAGCACCTCCACTCCCACCGCGGCGCTTTTCGAGCACGCGCGAACACGCACTTGAGAAGGCACAGGAGAAAGCGAAAGCGCAGCAGGACGTTACTGAGGTGCACGATGATGTCTTGTTCAAGTTGAGAGCCGGCATGACACCACGAGGCGCAGATGAGACAGGCGAACAGGAAGATGATCTGCATCGGTTGTTCAAATACAGCATGATTGAGACCTCAGTCAAGAACGGAGTCGATGGGAAGAAGAAACCATTGTTGGACATGGCGATTACCATTCCGCCTCCATCTGGAGCAACCGACATTTACAGTGTGCTGGACCAATTCTTCGACCTGCAAAGCGTCGGCGAGACAACCGAAGCTGGCAACACGGAAGCCTACAAGTCATTGGAAGTGCTACCACCTTTACTGCAGATCAATATCACACGCATCGATTACAACAAGGAACGAGGTGCATTCAAGTCTGAGGCATGTGTGAAGCTCGAAGACGAGCTCTACCTTGATCGATATATTGATACATCGCACCCTGATGTGCTGCCGAGGCGCAAAGCTTGTTGGTCCTGGCGTCAGAAGTTGCACGCGCTGCGAAAGGAGAAGAAGGCCATCGACGATGCTCCACAAGTTGTCAACAAGCCGAATAATCTCAGCGGGCCACTCGTGATGAGCGAGGCCGGTGAATATCTGCACGACATGCCTAAAGTCAATGCCGAACTCGAATCGCTTGGTATGGACGGCATTGAAGTTCCGGAGAGCTTGCCCATACATGTCATGTCGGAGACACAGGACCAATTGGCTCGACTTTTGCAGCTGGAGAGTGAGATTGCCGAGATTGAGCCACGCCTCAAGGATCAGTTCAGCGAGTTCAAGAAGATCAAATATCGTCTTGCTGCTGTCTTTTTCCATCGAGGCAGCTATGGTCACGGACATTACTGGATCTACATTCATGACTTCGAAAATGACGTCTGGCGAATGTACAATGACGAGCGCGTGGATGAGTTCAAGAATGTCAACGAAATCCTCGAGGCAAATACCTGGAACCATGGCACTCCAACTTTTGCTGTGTACGTTAAGGACGATCACAAGACTGAGATCGTGCAGCCCGTGTGTCGAGCTCCGGAAGCTGTACCGGAAGCGGATCCTCAGGCGGTTCCTGATATCGACGTTCAGATGCATAACGGCGGAAACGAGCCTGAAGGCACGATGGATCCACGACACATGATGGTCCGTCGGGACTCCGCCAGTGGTTTCGATAGGAAAGAGAGCAGTGGAGACTGGGACTCAGCGCGAGATGTAAACAATAATCAGTGGTAGAGCTTCACTCTTGCTGACATGGATCTTGTCGTAGATGCCAGCATCTCCGGTGTTTATTCATTACACATACGATGGGCAAAAAGACCACGACACATTTCGGCTACCTCCTCATCACAAGATGGTTGCTGCGCGAGATGGAGGACTAGAAGTAAATCATGGAGTTTCGCATGAGGACGATGAGAAGATGGCTTTCTAAGGCATTAAAACGGGACGAAAACGAATCGCATGGCATGCATGATGAGCACACTGTACAGTATTATCATTGACTGTATGATACCCCTTAGCGAGCGAGAGATGCGACATTCTATGGCATAACAGGCAAAACAGGTGATACAAGCTTTCTCGTGCCTTTGAACGTTCCTCTTCAGTATGCAGTGCGCTTGAGCCTCATTCGACCAACTTTATGCACCTGCTCCGAACGAGCGTTCGCTCCGGGCTTGGCAAAGGATTTGGCTTCACTAGGCAATACTTTCTTGCAGCTGCCTGTGGCTTGTAGCCCTTGTGAAAGGCTGAGCTAAGCTCGCCACGTGCGTCGGGTTGTCATTTCTTTTGTCAATTCGAAGCGAGTGCGAGGGAGAGGAGGGTAGAGCAAGCGAGGGGCGGGATGAAGTGCTGTTCGACTGGGGCTTTGTTGATGCATTGTTACGCGGCTTTGGCGAGACTGTTCAATTACTATTGGTTCCTCGTGTTATTGGGGCGTATCGCGTGGTGAACGTACTGACGACAAACGAAAAGCTGCAACTGGTGTGATGTGTGATGAGATGGGCAAGGTGCCGCTTGTGACGATCCTGCTGTACTTTGAAGATTAGCGTGCTCGGCAGCATTATTTGCGGCTGTGGGCTAGTACCTGTTGGATGTACTGTGTATCTTGAGGAAGCTGCCGAGCGAGACGTGTGCTGTGCTGCGTTGCGGCTGCTTCTGCTACGTACGCGACTTCCTTTCTGTGATGCGGAGGATGGGTCTGTGACGGCGAGGGCTTTCGACTGCATGACCGGATACGCGTGAGGACTCGGCAGTTGACGAATTTTAACGAGAAGCTCCTTTCTCTGCCAGCGTTGGGTCTGCGCTGGAGTACGTTTGTTTGCGAGGATCTGGATTGAGCTGGGGTTGAAGTCCTGCGGCAAGACGGAGGGCGCCTCCATGTCAGGCCAAATATGCTTTCTTCATTCAGCAAGCAGGTTCGGATCCTGGCCATCAGCTGCGTAGTCGTCGTTGTTCTTACGCTCTCTATGCTAACGCATACGAGACGCGTCACTCCAGGAGAACTCCATGTACAGGAAGGCATTCACCATTCAACGACGGCAGCCACGACTCATCCCATCGATGATTTGATGCGCTCCGGGAACAAGCAGTTCGAAGATCTCCTTTGGAAACGAACGAAAGGCCTCAATGCTGCTGCTGCTGCGTATAGAACTTCTCGTGGCCGACATCCGCCGCCAGGATGGGACAAATACATCTCATGGTGCGAGAAGAACAATGTCTACTTGATTGAGGACTTCTTCGATCCGATGTATCGTGATCTCGCACCTTTTTGGTCAGTCTCTCCTGAGAAGATGAGAGTTTTCCCTCAGCAGTGGCACAGGACGCTGAGTATCCGGAATGGTTCTGTTCTGCAGCGGCAAACTGGCGCTTGGAATCTTGCGAATTGGACTGGCTTGTGGCAGAGTGCGATTGAAGCTTTGCCGATCAAGGATCTGCCTGATGTGGATCTGGCAGTGAATCTGGATGACGAGCCCAAAGTTTTCGCGAGTTATGATGTTCTGCATGAGGCGAAGGTGAAGGCCGAAGAGGAGCGAATGAAGCATGTCGAGACTCCGCTGGATGAGATTTACTCGGAGTTTGAGAAGCTCGAGGAATTCAACGAGAAGCTGCGAAATGCATCAGCTGAGAATGTGCTCTTCAAGTGGTCGGACAGGCCTGCAACAGAGCCAATTTGGGAGGCTGTTCGGGATATCTGTCCGCCTGACACACCTGGGAGGCTCGCGGTGACGAATTTGAGGTACAACACCTCCGCAGAGACGTACTGGCTGCAGCTGTCTGATGGAAAGCAAATGGATCGAGGCTTCGTCCGAGACTGGGCAGCTTCCAAGTCTGCATGTCTCAATCCTGCACTTCGCGAGGTCCACGGATCTTATGTCGGGCTGAAAGCATACAGCATCGAGGAGCCCGTTGGACACGACGATACGCGGCATATGCTTGAAGAACTTGTGCCGCTTCTTTCAGGCTGTAAGATTAGCGGCGTCAGTAGCGATATTCTGCTCCCGCCTGCAATCGAGTTTGCGTCTTCGACGGACGATTACGTTTACGACCCGCACCTTGCCAAACCATGGTCGGAGAAAGAAGCCAGCATCATCTGGCGCGGGATGGCGAGCGGAGGCGACCACACGGGAGACAACTGGACTCGGTTCCACCGACACCGGCTGGTTGCGATGCTGAATGGCACTCTCGTCGCAGAGCATTTTCGATATCGTGAAGCAGGGAATCACGTGCCTGCGGAAGTCCCAGGCGGAACTCCTCCCCTTCCACACAACTTTCCTCTCCCTCCTACCACCAACGGCGCATATCCCTTGTCGCTCACATCTGCACCCGATCCCGCATCCGCAATCGAGACGTGGCTGAACAGCATGTCGCCTGAGGTCCGCTCAGGCTTCAATCATATGCAGTGCTTCAAAGAGAATCCCTTCCTGACGAAAAGCTGCTGGTACATGGATCCTTGGTACACTGTTCTCGAGAGCATCCCGGGCGCCGAACAATTTCAGCATAAATTCTTGCCTGATGTCGATGGGCATTCGTATAGTGGGAGGTTTCTCGGTTTCCTTCAGAGCAACAGTCTTCCGATTAAAGCGACTGTGTACGATCAGTGGCATGACGGGAGATTAATACCGTGGAAGCATTTTGTGCCAATGGATAATGGTTTCGGGGATCTGTATGGGATTTTGGAGTACTTTGCGGGGTACGATGTGGAGAAAATTGAAGGTGGCATTGGCGAGAACGAGATGGTGAGAGGGAGACCGGGACATGATAGACAGGCGGAGAAGATTGCAACAGAGGGAGCCAGCTGGTCGAGGAAAGTCTTGCGGAGGGAGGATCGATTGGCGTATCTGTATAGGTTAATATTGGAGCTTGCGAGGTTGATTGATGAGAGGAGAGGGAGAATGGGCTGGATCGAGGATCTGAGAGGGAGGAATGGGACTGAAGCAGATGTGACATAGCTGCAGCGTTGTATTGATCAAGTCTCGATATTGGCATGTCTCGCCAGATGTCACATGCTTTTGTCTCCGGCTAAAAATAAAACCGGCCGTGGGGCGGATCGGCCTCCACTACCCGGCCTTCCAAGCTTCTCGTCTTCTACCCATCGTCACTACCACCACTGAAACACGGCAGACGTCGAGCGAGAAGAGAAAGCACAAGAAATGCATTGCTAAGACGCGAGCTTCAGCAATGTCCTGGATGCGAAGCTGGAAGCATGGGCGACGAAAGTGACTCTCCGACGCACCGAGTCGAGAATGAGGCACAATTCTGGGCCGGTATGTGCAACACTGAAGTCCCAGCCGAGGCCGTACAAGCTGATTGATATGCACAGAGCTCGACGACATCCTCTCGCCGGACCTCATCGTATCGCCTTCCTCATCCCTCGCTGCGCAGGTCGGCCTTCCAGACTCGCCCACCACTTCTCTCGCGAGCTCTTGGTCCGAGGACCACGAGCAGATCGACGATGCACTGAGACGATATCTCGAATTCACCAGTCAGTACCGCGCCGAATACTTGCCCACCGAATACCATGTCGCGCGCTGTTGCTGGAAGCTGTTGGACGCAGAATTGTTCAGAAAGAATGAGGACTATGTCCGCCGACAGATTTTGTACTGTCTGCTGCAGGAAGATGAGACGGAGACACTACACCTCGCGGCGGCCATTTTGCTGTTCGATGGCAGGGCAGCAGAGACGACATTCGAGCTGATGCAGGCTGAGGGCACATTTCAACGCTTGGTGGAGCTGGTGCGCGATAAGCGAGACGAGGACGTGGGACTGCATCGACTGCTGCTGGAATTGCTCTTTGAAATGAGTCGAATACAAAAGCTGTCTCGTGCAGATCTCAAGGTGGTCGATGATGGCTTCATCTTGTATCTCTTTCAACTCATTGAAGAGCTGTCGTCGGATGCGGAAGACCCATACCATTATCCCATCATTCGCGTTTTGCTGGTTCTCAACGAGCAATACATGTGTCTTGCGAATGCGCCGCCTTCACCAGGATCTGCGGAGCAGGGCGTGACGAATCGCATCTTGAAGCTTCTGAGCTTGCATGGACCTTCATATCGCACTTTTGGAGAGAATTTGATCTTGCTACTCAACCGGGAGACGGAATTGGGTCCGCAGTTATTGATTTTGAAATTGCTCTACCTGCTCTTCACCACGCCCAGCACTTACGAATACTTTTACACAAACGATCTCAACGTCCTTGTTGATGTCATCATCCGCAATCTGCTGGACCTGGACGAGAGCCACGACTCAGACCTGGCGCCAGACCGAGATGGACAGCGTGCCCTTCGACATACCTATCTGCGAGTTCTTTGTCCCTTGCTAAAGAATACTCAGCTTTCACACGAAGGCCAGAACTACAAACGAGAAGAAGTCAGGAGACTATTCCACCTTTTGATTGATCGCACAGGTGCACACTTTGCGCCGGTTGATGAAACTGTCATCAGACTTGCGATTAGGATCAAGCAAATCGATTGGATACGCGAAGAGGGGGATGAATTGGAAGAGGCAGCGGACGAGAAGCTGGCCGAAGTGGAAGCGACACATCAGAGTAAGAGATCAGTGTCAAGCAATGGCGGTGATGAAGTTGTTGCGAAGAAGCTGCTCGGTATGAGTCTGCACGAAGCAGCAGAGAGCTCACTCAGCGTCGCAGATGTCAGTGCGAAAGTCAGCAAGGCGAAACCGACTGTGCCAGCTCCCAGACGAATGCGAAAGACGAGCAAAGTTTCTGCAAATGGATCGACAACTCAGGGTGCTGTTATGAAGGATGGTCAAGAATTGAAGTTGTCGGAGGTTACGAGTGAAGATGCTGAGACTACACAAGCTGCCATGGTCGAACCTCAACCACAGAGAAGGCCGAAAATGCCTCCTGCGCCGCCAAAGTCCAAATATGGACGAAGGGTGACTGGGAATTCGTTGAAGCCGGTTGAAGTGCCGCATCACATACCAGCGAGGAGCGATTCGAGAAGTCCCTTTGCTGATGAGAATGCTGCTACATGAGGTCTTGCGGCGATCTGGACATTGGTGCAAGGAGGCGTCATTTGAGATGCCGTTTCAGCCCTGGAATTGGCTGTGCTACGGAACTGAACTCCGCGCTGACCTTACTTGACTACGCCGTTTGTGCTGTGGGAGCATGATTCTTCTGACACATCACATCACGATGCGTGCTTCTTTCCTACGGCTGTCACGACGCGACCCTGCATGGACAAGTCTCCGATACACAAGCTCGACGGGTAAGCTTGATTGATGATCGCCGACGCGTTTGCGTTGTGTTGGTGTCACAACAGCAGTAGTCTCGGCTTCCGTCCCGCGATTAAAGGAACCTGCATTAGACCGCGTTTGTGGTCATCCTTCTTGTACCTCGCATGAGCATGGTGCGAGGAAGTGTGGCAGCCATGGCGCGGACTGAGATGCGCGTTTCAGAATGAATTCTCTGCCTTGAGGAGATTAAGCGTCTCACTTTGATGCGTCAACAAGAACTTGGATACATTCAGCGTTTATCAAGCTGCATACTCATCGCATGAGCTGGATACGCCGACTGCTCGCTGCCATCTACCTGGACCTGGTATCAAGCAAACCGGGAAGAAAGTGACAGATACACAGCATTGTTACACAACAGCAAACCATCGGAACGACCCTGGTTGCTGGGAACAGCGCCACTTCAGGTGCGCTTTCTTTGATCGAGCTCGAGAAATGCGTGGGAAGGAATCGTCTAGAAGGAAGTCCCGAGACCGTGCATCATGAGATCACATTCGAGCTCCATGCTGAGCATCGGTATCTGCTGACGGGAAAATGTAGCACGAGAACCAAACAGACACATATCTTCAATGAGTCAAAGCCGCAGACGCTGCAGCTGACGACGCGTTGCCATCGGGTCACCACTGCCGTAGTAGCAATATGAAACAATTCACTTCCTTCCAGGCCGTGCAGGTACTGTGCCTTACCGACGCCACGGTCCGAACTTTCTCCAATCAATTTGTGAGTTCTTTGATTTCGAATGTCCCTGAAGGTCTACTACCGAGATGTCAGTGCTACGGATGACTGATACCGATCGTCTTGTGCTGCCTTCTCTCTTCTGCCTCGAGCCGTCGTTGCACCAGGTCCTGTAAGCAAGCTTCCTGCATGAGCCCTTGGGTGCAGAGTGGAGTCTATCTGTTTGCGTTCAAGCGAGAGTGGAGGGTATGGATCGGTCTGGGTCTGCTCGTAAAGACCGCGGAAGGTGAGGTAAGGTATAAGACGCTTGGGATTGTGTCGAATTCTGCATTTTGGAGTTGACAGACTTGCTCACTACGCTCGTTCGCTTCAATCACTTTTTGAGCAAACATCTGCTGTTCTTTGGGACTCGTTACTTTGTTTGAGCTCGATTCAGAGGCAAGATGAAGGCTTACAGCGCTCTGGCGACCATTGCTGGCGTGGGTACTGTGGTTGCCCAGGGTAAGCAAAATTTGGAGAACTCCTCTTATGAAATTGACTCACGCCCTTCACAGCCGACCCAGCTGCCATTAAGCGTCAAGAATCACCACGCCCCTACGGATATCCGCCTCCGGGATACGGTCTGCCAACTTCGTCTGGCATCTCCGGTCCTGTTGCGTCTACCTCCACCACTGCTGCTGAATCTGCCGGAGCCACAGAAGTTTCTCCAATCGGTGCCTCGGACAGCTCCTCTGCTCCTAACTTCACGCCTTCATTCTTTAGCCTTCCTCGCACCGGTGGTCCGCTTACCACGTCTACAAGCACACGCTACTTCACTGAGTCCATCGTCTGGCCTTTCCCAATCGGTACTTCTGTCAGCTCGACTGAAGGTGGTCCTCTCGTTCCCAGCAGCTCCAGCTTCTGGTTCGGCAATTCTTCTTCGACTGTTGGCCCAACTGGTACCGCCAGTCCTACGTCAACCTTCACTTCTCGATCTACAACGACTGTCACGCGCGAGACTACGATCTACCTATCTCCAGTTCCTACCGGTACGGCTCCTACTGGTGGCTCTACTGAGGGATCGCCAGTCGGTGCTTCTTTGAGCCCGTACTATGGAAACGGCACGTCTTCAAGCACTGCATTAGCTGGCCCGACAGCTTCGAACGGTTTCTGGCCGACGGGTTCTCCGTCCACGTACGGAGGGTTCAGTACGACTTTGCCGTGGAGTGGATACCCTAGCAGTTCTGGGGGTATTGAGGTGTCGCCGACTGATGCTACGGAGACGACGTATTCGTTCTCGACTACATCATTCTCTGTTTCGTATGGCACTGGGGTTTCGTCTACAGATGATGGCAGCACGGAAGTCTCGCCTATCACTGGATCAGAAAGCTCTACGTCGAGCTCTTCTGGATTTGTGACTTCGACTACGAGGGCCTGGGGTGCTCCGTTGCCGTATGGACCGCAGAGTACGACTTACGGTGGACCTGACGCGTATGGGGCTTATGGGCAGAACGGAGGTGGAGGTGGTGCTCGTGGTGGATGGGGTTGGTGGGGATGGAGGGGGGAGTGAGGTGGGATTTTGAAGAAGGTTTGATGGCGTTGGCTGGGTTGATATACGATCGTGGCATGGCGAAACAGACTGGCAAGCACATGACAATGCTTCTGTGTAGACGACCTGAATATATGAAGAGCATCGTAGACGTCGCATTTACTCCAAGATCTTGTTTTTTTCGTTAGCCAGGGAGCAGATCGCGAGCGATGTAGCCTCGACCCCTATCGCACAACAGCTGCACCAGCGTACAAGCTGCCACACCGTTGAACTTGAAGTGAAGTGAAGCGCGGCCGAAAGTGCAGCTGCACGGCTGCCTGCTTTGTCCACATCTGTTGCTCGACGCTGAGTACTCGCTTTACACACAACACACCAACCCATAATGCGCGGAAACGACAGTCCAGGAACTATGGCGCAGTCCTCTGTCCGCGCGGCCGTCGGCGCTTTGCCAACACAATACTAGGCTACTCGCGACGAGGCGTTCTGAAGATTAGCTCCGAGGACGCGACCGGCAGCTTGGCAGATCTGCTCGCGTGGTGGTCCACCAAATGAACAATATCACCCTCGGTAAGAACCCGCGCATCCGTTGCCGATGCCATCTACAAGCAACGAGGAAGAGCAAGCAACCCGCGGCTATTTCAGTGACCAATCTTACAATACTACGTCTTCCGCGCACGCACCCAAATGTTCGTTAGTGAATCCACGAGAACAAAAGCCCCAAAGCCAGGCGCTTCATTCTAACATTTTCGCGACGCCGATGCTCATCGATGTAAGAGCGTAAGAAAGATGCGAATAAGGAAACTGTCCTAGTTAAGCTATACCGGGTCTTCGACGGCTCGAAGGGCGCCTTCGAAGCCGAGCCTATGCTACTATCACTGGACGCTTACTAGTACCAGATCTGCCTTCCTGCACTAAGGACGGCTACCGTAGACACTACGAGATGGGGCAGGTGCGTCTTCGGTGGTTACACGATCTTAGAATAGTAAGCTTAGCTTATTCTAGACCCTGTTTCCTAATAAGAAAGGTAGACAGGGGGTACCCGATAAACTACCATTTTAGGGTGTTGAGTCGCGATTACGTGACCATCACCCAACACCCCTAGAAGGTCACGTGACCATCACCCAACACCCCTAGAAAGTCACGTGACCTGACCCAACACCTTCCCGATACGGAAGGTGACTAGGGGGACCCCTGTCTAACTACCCTTTTTGGTTAGAAGGTTCTAGAAATCTCTAGGGCGGTTGCGTAAGCAGCAGACTAGAAGTTTCTATCGATATCCTTCTAGACTAGCTTCTAGAAGTCGA